>VWZN01001607.1:194497-214226 GCA_013396955.1 Regulus satrapa | reverse complement strand
GGTGCTGCCGCTCCATGCGGGACCGGGACCGGGACTGCCGGGACTGGGGCCGTGCTCCCGCTCCCGGACCGGGACTGCCGGGACTGCCGGGACCGGGGCCGTACTCCCGCTCCGTGCCGGGATTCCCGGTCCCCTCCGTGCCGGGACAGGGCCGGTGCTTCTCGCTCCTTGCCGGTGTCACTCCCGGTGTAACCGGTATCTCTCCGGGCTGTGTCCCAGTATTTCTCCGGGCTGTGTCCCGGTATCTCTCCCGGCTGTGTCCCGGGCTGTGTCGTGTCCCAGTGTCTCTCCCGGCCGGCCCCAGCCATGCTCTGTGCCCCTGCCCGGTACCTGGTGTTCTTTCAGTACTTCGGCACCCGGTACAGGTACGTGCCCCAAGCCACTGGCGTTTGTTGGTGGGCTCTGCCGAGTCCCCACACATTGCTAAATCGTGTTTGTTTTGCTCTGCAGTGGGGTTATGGAGACCAAGAGTGACCAGGCCCTGCTTGGAGTCCAGAATTATTTGGAGGTAGGTCCTTGCTAATCCTCTCGTCATGATAATGAAGCTTTTAGGGTCACATTGTTCAGCTCCAGAAATTACCAGGGGTAAATAGTATTCGGAGGTGGACACTTAACAGGGCTGGCAGAGTGCTAAACACTGTAGAGTTCAAAACAAGTACTGAAAATAATGGCATTGTGCAGATTCTGTCCTTAAAAAGATGTGAACCCTTTGGTGAGACTTCACTGAGCCCAGAACTGACCGAGACCCCCTGCTCGGGCCCTCCTGAGCTTTGTTAGCACTCGTGGCTTTGCTTCCCCTCGTCCTTAAAACTGCCTCGGTTGTGCTTCGTGTCCAGTTCCTTCATGCATTTAGCAGCTGGCTGCTGTCTCCTCCCAGGAGAGGATGTCCCCGACAGAGGTTTTCCAGAACAAAGCACAGCAGGATGTCCATTGTTCTGTGCTGCTTCCATTTTTTATTTTTTGGAGTTCTGCTATGCCAGGGGGAAAAAAAGTTGTGGTCCTGTTATCCCTGCACTGCTCCCAGGGATTCCTTTGGACCTGGGAATGGTTTAAGGACTCCATATGCTGTTCGGGCTGGCAATGAATGTGTACAGAAGTGTAAAAACCCCATTTTTAAAACCAGGAGTAGAAAATGGCTCACCTGAGCCTTGTAATCCAATTGTGAATCAAAATTGTAAATTAATTACAAGCTGCTGTTGGGCTGCTGAGTCTGGTGCAGGGCAGGAATCAAAAGGAAGCTGAATTATTTCTCTTGTCCTGGAAGGATCATGGAGTTCCAAATGAAGCTTGTGCCTGCTCGGGAGAGAAGAGGTTGTTGAGGAGCTGATTTCTGCAGGCCCTGGGCATTAATTCTGTCCCTCAGCTCCCATTTGTGGTCAGTGTGTGTGACCCAGAGGACAGATTGGAGCACTTTGGGCTCTGCAGCCCTGGTGAAGGATGGGAGCAGCCTTGGTGACGGATGGGAGCAGCCTTGGTGACACCTGGGCCAGCTCATGCCCACCCTCCGTGGGAATTCTGGGAATTTTGCGGCTCTCACTCAGAAGGAAAGCAGGAGCAATCATGGCTGGAATCAGAGTTCTCAGGGTGGCTTTTTGCCTGAGACCGGGGCAGAGAAAGTGCTTAAATGTTGTGCAGACCCCGGAAGAAGAGCCCAAAAGGATTTTCTGTCCCATTTATCTCATCCTCTGAATCATGCAGGGCTCTGGGCTTGGGGTGAGCCCAGCAGTTGTTCTGCATTATCCTGGTGGTGTCCGAACAGGCTGGGTGAATAGAGGAGGAAAGAAGAGGAGAAAAAGACAAACATGAGCTCATTTGGTGTTGCCTTTTCCCAGTATCAGCACTTTGCAGGCCAGCTCGGTGCTTTCATGTGGGACTATTGATGCTGGGCACTGCTGTGTCTATTGGAACCACATGGGAAGACTTAAAGCAGCTTTAATAGAAAACTTCTGGGGCCTGCAGAAATTTCTCTTCCTTCCTCCTTTTCTCTGCAGCCTTGAACTTCACTGCTTTCCCCAAAGCCAGGAAGGCAACCGAAGGAAAAGGCAAAATTAAAGCTGTAATGAGATCCTTATTGTGTTGTGAGGATGGTTCAGCCGTTTGTTTGCAGTTCCAGGCAGGCAAATAACCTGGGAGGTGCAGACCTCAGGTGTTTCAGCAGCTGCCCCGTGGAAATTCGGATGGGCTGGTTGGTTTTGTGTCAGTTTGGGCTGAGGGAAAATCGCTGCTCTGTTTGTGTCACTGCAAAGCTTTTTTAGGCCTTGGTGCTGCTCTGTGACAGAGCCCTGGAGGAAATGGAGCCTTCTTTTAGTCCCGAGATACTTTTCATCTCTCCTTGAGGTGGGGAGCTTTGCTGGCAGTGCTTTATTTCTTGGAGACAAAGCAAATTCCAGGCCTTGTTTCCCCACGTGGGGAGGTTGGAGCCCTGAGATTTGCTCCCTCCACTTGAATTCATGGAAGCTTTTCACATCCAGGACTTCATGCTCCATCTCTTGTAGGAGCTTTTCCTTTTTCCTTGAGGAGGGTGAGCTTTGCTGGCAACACTTTATTTCTTAGGGACAAGTTTTGGAGCACTGAGAGCCCAACTTGGACCCAAAGCAAATTCCAGGCCTTGTTTCCCCACGTGGGGATGTTGGAGTTCTGGGATTTGGCTCCCTCCACTTATTCATGGGAACTTTTAACATCCAGGGCTTCAGGCTCTGTCTCAATTCTCAGAAATGGCTCTGCTGTAATGGAAAATCTCACCTTTTACTGTTGCTCGTGGTAAAAAGCACCTGCTCAGCATCTACAGAGTTCCCTCTCAGGCCTGCCTGGAGCCATTTCCCATTCCCCATTCTGCTGGGAAATGCTGCCCAAACTCATCTTCCCCTCCCAAAACACTCTTCTGGCCAGCAGCCTTGTGCTAAGGGCAGATATTGTTCCTCGTGCAAAGAAAAGGGAGTAGGAAAGGAGAGAAAGGAGAACCATCAGCTCCTTACTATGCAAGGCAGCTCTGGTACAACCTCCTTCCCCACATCCTTTAAAAAAAGAGCCAGAAATTCCAACAGGCGAAGAGAGCTGTCATCTTCAGCCTCTGTTTTGATAATAATCCCAGTGACGTCGGAGATTGCTTTGGAAACCTTCTCTTCTAACAAAATCCACATTCTCGGCATATCCTTCCTGGCATTCACTTCCATTTTATCTATCCAACTGAAAATGAGCTGGATTTTTAATTAGTTTCAGCTGACATAACACCCAGTGAGTCAGGGAGGCTGTGATGACTTGCAACCAGAAGCTTGCATGTTATTAATTATTAGAACAGTGTAATTAATGACTTGTGCAGCTCCCTGGCAGGGCACTGCAGCCCCTGTAGCTGGGCCATTCCAAAGGATGAAACCATGACCAATCTAGCTGCTGAGGAGGAGAAATTTCTTTTTCCAAAACATTCCTGATGCCCGTAAAGGTTGATGGAAAATCTGGAGGAGGTTTTGTTTTGTTTTGTTTTTTAATTCAACCTTCAGGAAGAGTAGTGGATGAACTTTTGCTCCCCTGCCATGGGTGATGTTCATCAGTGGGATGATTCCTCTCCAGCATGAGAGGAAAAGTGAGCTGGGAGCAATAAAGGCAATCTGGAATGTGGATCCATATCATTCTGGCAGGCAGCAGTGGAAATTCCAGTGTAATTCAAACTACGGAGGCGCCCAGAGAACAAAGCCTGGAGTTAAATGCAATTAATGCTTTCCCCTGCATCCCCAGCGTGTCTGAGGGATAAACTTGCACCCTGGGATGCCGCTGGCTGCTCCAGGAATGTGGCTGTGTGGAAAAAAATCGGGATAAATGCAGATGGGTGAGATGTGAGAGGCCTCCAGCAGGTGCCAAAGCTAAGATTTCAGTGTTTATAGCACCTGCTGAAGAAAAAATATTGATATTTCCTGTGGCTTAAAGGAGGGCGCAGAGAACTGGGAACTCTGAGCACACACAGAGGACAGCCCAGCTCCTTTATTCCTTTATCTTCCTCATTTCTTTTCAAACTCCTGCTTCTGGGAACCCCGAGGTGATCCCAGACAGGATGGGGATCTGGACGAGCAGCACTGAAACCTTTGGAGTTCCTCAGGTGAAACCCTGAAATCCTGTAAGGGCAGGAAAAACTGGTCCCTATCCAAGCAATCCCTGCATGTAAATAATGCACCTTTTTTGAAGTGCAGGGTGGGGGATATGAAGAGATGAAAGTGCACAGGAAACCTTCAGTGCTCAAAGGACTTTGGATATTCTGATAGGAGATATTTGCAAAGGTGAAGGGGTCATTTCTTAGCTGCCTGCAAAGAGAAGTTCAGGGATTCTCTCTTTTTGGGAGATTATATCCCATCCAGAAGAAATGAAATATTGAAGTTGAAGCTGGAGGCAGCAGTTGGTAGAATATTACCAGTGTATTTTGGGTGCCTGTTGTGCTGGAGGAAAAATCCTCCAAGCTTTGAGCTTCTCAAACTGGGATTGGTTTGGTGGTGTCGATGGTCACGTTCCTCCTTTGGATGCTCAGAAAGGTGGGAAAAATCTGTTGGAGAAAGGGCAGCTGTGAAAATCCCATTGGTGGAAGGAAAATCCCCAGTCCTGCACCTTTGTGGATTTGCTGGCTGAGCTGAGCAGGGGAAATAACCAGATTTACTTGAGACTCTGCTCCTCTTTTTCTCTCCAGTCTGGTTTGAAGTGGAGAAATCTGGTGTTGGGATGATCCAGCTCAGCTCCTGATTGTCCAGGTGGAGCTGGGATGCACTGGGGCATCCAGGGCGGTGCTGCACCCACGCCTGGAGCCAAAAAAAGGAGGATGTTTTCCATGTTCTCCCCTTTTGTCTCCCTCAACTCTTGTTTCCACTGCCTGGCTTTTGTCTGCTGAGGAAGGAGGGGAACAAGAGGCTGGAGAGAGGGAGGGAAGGAGGAGCCTGCAAAACCCAAACATCTCTGGAGAAACTTTGCTCTTAAAAAGCAGCTCCTGCTCTCAGACAAATTGCTGAGGCACAAGCCAAGGTCTGCTGCAGGAAACAATTTCATTTCTGTCTGCTGCTCTCTGCTTGAGGGTGATAAATAAAGATTTTTTTTTTCTTTCCCTTGCTAATTGTAACCACATGTGAACTCCAAATGGAAGGATTAGGAAGGGAAAAATCAGTTTGGTTCTGTTTCCCAGGCCTCCCCCTACAGCTTGGTTACATTTTTCTCTGCCTCCCTGTGCATTTTCATGGAACATTTCAGAGAGCTCATAACCCTGACTGCTCCAACAGGAGTCTGGAAGGTATTTGTGAGTCAGCAATTCAAACTTTATTGACTCTTGTACCAAATTAAAACCCAATAAAAACCGCTGGGTTCAGTGTTCGGGAGCAGGGATGGGAAGGAGAAGGAAATTTTTAGTCATTCCTCTGGTTTTCTGCCTTCCTTTGTGGTTTTTCACTCTTTCAGATGTTTCACTTATTCCCTGTAGGGATTTTTAACTGGATTTTCTGGCTGGGCTTTGGGTTGAAATGGGCTGAAATGGGTGATCCTCTGTCCTTTTTCCCCCTCACCCAACAGCACGAAGCAGAGGGTAAAGGAGATGAATATTTTTCACTTTCTTTCGTGCGCTTAAGGAAGCTCACATGACACCAAGCGGAAGAGAACGAGTTGAACGATCGGTTTTCACTTTCTTTTGCCCACCTAAGGAAGCTCTCACAGCATTTTGGGTGCCTCTCTGTGAGGCGATTCTGTGGCAGAACCCGAGTGAGCACCGATTCCAGGAGGAATTCCCCCGCACAGCCTCTTCTCCACTGCTCCTTTCACCCTGAACCGCCCTGGCAGCAGCGCGGAGGTGGGCACGGTCAGGAGGAGGAGGAGGAGGTTGGTTTTGGCTGAATTCTCCCTTCTCTTGGCTCCAGGAGGCGGCACAGAAGCTGAAGCCCAGCGCTCCTGTCAAGTTCCACATCTCCAGCCGCACGGACAGCGGCGTCCATGCTCTGGCCAACGCTGCCCACCTGGACATCCAGAGGGCTCCGGGCAAGGCGGCTTTCACTGGCCACCAGCTGGTCCAAGGGCTGAACCACCACCTCAGGCCTGAGCCCATCCGGTGAGTCGGTGGAGAGGCAAAAAAAAAATCATTTCTTTTGTGGGGTTCTTTTTGTTTTTCTGCAGGAAGAACTGGTCCCTGTCGGGTGCATGTAAATAATGCACCTTTTTTGAAGTGCAGGGTGGGGGATATGAAGAGATGAAAGTTCACAGGAAACCTTCAGCGCTCAAAGGACTTTGGATATTCTGATAGGAGATATTTGCAAAGGTGAAGGGGTCATTTCTTAGCTGCCTGCAAAGAGAAGTTCAGGGATTCTCTCTTTTTGGGAGATTATATCCCATCCAGAAGAAATGAAATATTGAAGTTGAAGCTGGAGGCAGCAGTTGGTAGAATATTACCAGTGTATTTTGGGTGCCTGTTGTGCTGGAGAAAAAAATCCTCCAAGCTTTGGGCTTTGCAAACTGGGATTGATTTGGTGGTGTCGATGGTCACATCAGCATGGGGGAAGGAGGAGATGCAGAAATGATCCCACATCTTCATGCACAAGATGGATTTTCCCTCTTTTCTGCTGGTAAATCCCTCCCTTGGTCTCACACGTCTCTGCTGCTGGCCTGGTGCTTTAAAATCCACTTTTTTTGCTGTGGGATCATCTGCTGGCACCCCTAAAAAAGGGGAGTTGTGGCAGTTTGGTGTCAGCACGCAAGGGCTGCGCCCCACAAATGTGTCAGCTCTCAGTTTCAGCTCCTTGGAGAATTTCTCCTGCATCAAAGCCAGGGAATGAGCACAAAATCAGCAGTTTCTGCCTCAGCTACGGAAAGCGCCACCACACCTTGTGAAGGTTTCAAGAGATGGGTGGAATTTCACATTCTTTGTTTTCCTTCCTGAGGTCTCTGTCAGCTGTCACTTTGCCTGTCCTTCCCCACAGGTGCATTTTCATGGTTCAGGTGTAGATGGAGTAAAAACAAAAAAAAAAACCAGGATTTTTGAACTCATTCAAATGGAGTTTATCAGCTTTTCCTTCTGCCCAAGGCTGAACCTTCCCCAAATTGCTTCATCTGCTTCCCATTAAGCAGAGGGTGACAGGCCTGAGCCTGCATTCATCCCTCCCTCTGGAAAAATCCCCGTGCCAGGAGCAGGAATTCTCTGCTCATGCTGAAGAGAAAACTCTGAGCTTTGATGTGGTTGCAAGCAGGGGCTGGAAGAGAGAGGAATCTTTGTGAGAACACATTGTTGTGGATGGAGCTTGGAAGGGAAACAGAATTCCAGGCTGGCTGAGTAAAAACCCTTTTTGTGGCCTGATGGTCACTCTTAAACTTAAAAACACATTTGAAAGGATCCTGTCCCTCAAAAATCAGGTTTTTTTCAGAGCTGGAGTTGTTTTAGGAGGACTCTGCTGTCCTTGAAGTGGGGCTGGCAGTGTAGGAGTCTCACACCTCCTGTTCCTGGTTTTGTAACCACACAATAAAAGTTGTCTGAGTGACAAGGCAGAGCTGGGATTCCTCCCACCTCCTGCAAATTGGTTTTTAGATTCTGTTGTCAGTGGAGAGAGCAGGAGGAATTTTTTTGTCTCATCCATTGCCATTTCTAGTTAAATGTCTTTGGGCTTTTTGAAATTGGATCGCAAAATTCAGGCTCTGTTGGAAAGGGGAAAAAACACCACCGTTCTTTATTTACCATCATTTAAAAAATGGGATCTCAGCAAGGCCTGAAAGGCAGCTGCTGTGGAAAATTCTGGAAAAACGTTCCTGGCTGAAAGGAACAATTGCAACAGGAAAAGCTGCCTGCACTGAGGAATTATGTGAGCAGAAATAGGCTCTGAAAAAATCCTTCTGCTAGGATGGTTATTTAATAAAAACCACACAAGTGTTAACAGAAGAAGCTCGGGACAGACTGTGTGCTTGTGGAAGCATGCAGACAGAGGGAAATAAATGGAAGAATTTTTTATTCTCGTGTTTAGAGGAGGCTGGAGGTCCTGGCTTCAAACCCCAGTACAGGCCTGGAGGATGGAGTTTGCATCTCTCCTGATGGTTTATAGCAGTGGAGCAATTCCTGGGCTTGTTTTTGCAAATCTTTGTGGCTCAGCTTTCATTTCTCCTTCTGTGGTCAGAGCCAGGGGAGGGCTGTGAGCCAGAGGCACTTGAGCTGGCAAAAACCCCCAGAGCACCAACCTTCTTTAAAGTAAATAAAGACATTTGTGGTCCCAAATCCATCCTGGTTTTTTGGCTGCCCTGGCTCCTTTCTCCTCGCTCCATTCCAAAGGCAGGAAGGCAAAACAGCTGGAGAAAAATTCCCTTGTAAGGAGAGGTCTCCTCTAAAGCAGCACCTGCAGGGCTTGTGGCTCTGTGCAGGGACTCCCTGCTGGATTTTTCCTGCAGGATGGAGAGCACCAGAACTTTGGGAGAAGGGAGAGTCACATCCAGGACATGAGAACACCTTGGGAGAGGTGCAGGAGCTCAGGGAAGGCTCTATTTCCTTCCTTGTCAGGGAGAATTCTGTCTGACAGCCTCTGTGCCCTTCTTTCTGGCTCCCAGGCTGGGCGTGGGGTTGATTTTTGGTTTGCAAGAACAAGGAACTTTCTCCCTGATGGCTGTGGAAAAAAACAGGGAAGCTCAGCTGCCTGGGAAGCTCCTTCTGGGTCGGTGGGAGATGGGTGGATGTGTGCAGGGAATGGTTTTTGGGGCTGTCCCTGTGGCAAGAGAGGGCTCCGCTGGATTCAGTCCTGCCCCACTTCGCTGATGTTGGGATCCCCCTCAGTTTTCCTGGCAGTACAACGTCAAGGCAGTGAGCTCCCTTCAGCCATCTCCATTGGGAGCTGCCTGTGGGGGACACAGGGAGCTGTTCTCAGGGAATTCTTCCCTCTCCCTTTGGGATCTGGAACAGCAGGAGGGGGAGCTGTCCCAAGGTGCTGGATCACCCTCGGGGGAGATGTTTCCTCAGGGGCTGTGGTGACAGGAGAAGGGGAAATGGCTTCATCCTGACGGAGATGAGATCTGGGGAAGGAATCCTTGCCTGGGAAGGGGGGGATGCAGTTCCCAGAGAAGCTGCCCCTGGATCCCTGGAAGTTGGAGTGCCCTGGATGAACTGGATGAGCTCTGAGGTCCCTCCCAGCCCAAACCATTCCATGATTCTCATTCCAACCACCAAGGGTTTACCACAAACCTGCGGCACATCTCAGAGTTCTCCAAGGAAATCACTGCAAGGACAAGAGGGAATGGCCTCAGGTTGAAGGAAGGCAGGGTTAGATCAGGGATTGGGAAAGAATTCCTGGCTGGGGGGATGGAATTCCCTGGAGGTGTCCAGGGCCAGGCTGGAGCAGCCTGAGACGGCGGAAGGTCCCTGCCCGTGGCAGAGGGTGGGAACTGGATGATTTTTAAGGTCCCTCCCAACCCAAATCCTGCCAGCACAGGCGTTCCAGGCAATCCCAGTCCACAGAGCTCAGCCTGGAAAGATATGTAAATACCAGCTGAGGGGAAAGAACAGCTCCAGGGACAAAAAGAAACCAAGATGTGCCCAAGGCCAGGCTGGAGCACCCTGTGCTGGTACCAGGGGGTGGACTGCTGACCTTTAATGTCCCTTTGGTGTCCCTTCACCCGGACACCCCCACAGTCACCGCTGCGTTCCGGCTGCCACGCGCGCCACAAAAAAGCTTTGGGGTTTTTGTGTCCCTGTCACCTTGGTGTCCCCTCTGTCCTGCAGCATCCTCAGTGCCCAGCGGGTGCCCAGCACCTTCCACGCCCGTTTCTGTGCCCTCTCCAGGACCTACCTCTACCGGCTGCTGCTGGGCTGTGCCCACCACTCCCAGGTGCCCGTGTTTGAGCGGGATCTGTGCTGGGCTCCTGCAGGAGGGTGAGTCCGGATCCCCACCTCAGCAGGGAGGATTAGGGGTAAAAAAAGGGGGATCACGAGGGGGTTTCTGTCTTTTCTGTTCGCTGTGGAAGGGAGAAATACCAAATGGCAGAAATTGAATAAATGTGAAGTGTCCACAGTCCTCTCAATGGGTGTTTTTAAAAAGGGGGAGCAAGCTGGTTGGATTTCTGAGATGTTAACTAGGGATTTGAGCCTGGTGTAATTGATTGAGGTTCAAGCCTGGTTTAATTCAGCAGGGTTTGAGCCTGGTGTCACTCACTGGGGTTTGAGCCTGGTTTAATTTACTGGGGTGTCTGCCCGGTGTAAGTCACTGGGGTTCGAGCCTGGTGTAATTCCTTGGGGTTTGAGCCTTGTGTCATTCACTGGGGTTTGAGCCTGGTTTAATTTACTGGGGTTTGGGCCTGGTTTAACGCAGTGGGGTTTGGGCCTGGTGTAATTCCTTGGGGTTTGAGCCTGGTGTAATTCCCTTGGGGTTTAAGCCTGGTGTAATTCCATGGGGTTTGAGCCTGGTGTAATTCCCTTGGGGTTTAAGCCTGGTGTAATTCCATGGGGTTTGAGCCTGGTGTAATTCCATGGGATTTGAGCCTGGCTTGTTCCCCGGGCCTCTGCAGCCTCGGCAGGCCCTGCCCAGCTGTGCTCTGTGCTTGCAGCTCCCTGGACGTCCCCGCCATGAGGGAGGCCGCACGGTTCCTGCTGGGCACCCACGACTTCAGCACCTTCCGCTCGCTGCACTCGGAGCAGCAGAGCCCCGTCAGGACCCTGCTGCAGCTGCACATCCAGCCCGGCCCGGGGCTGCTGGCCCAGCACGGCCAGCACAGGTGACAAACTCACATTGTCCCCCAAAAAGCTGCTCCCGGCAGTTTTGGGGGGGTTTTTTGGGAATTAAATCCCTGCTTGCCACGTGCTGCGGGTCGAGCAGGAGCGTGGAATTTAGCAGGGAGATGTTTTTTACTCTATTCTCACTCATTTTAGTAGTTAAAATCCAATGAGATTTTATTGGCTTCTTTTTTTTTTTTTTTTCCCAAGTTGAATTTTTAAAATTTTGGTGGATTTAAATTATTTTTGGTATTATTATTGTATTTATTTATTCCCAATACCTGTGCCAAGGGATTGGGGTTTTTTTCCTATGAGCACAGGTGACAACCCAGCACTCAGCTGCTTCCAGCTGTTTTGGGGGTTTTTGGGAATTAAATCCCTGTTTGCCCCATGCTATGGGTTGAGCTGGAGCGTGGAATTTGGCAGGGAGCAGCTCCTGGGAGATGTTTTTTACTCTATTCCCACTCATTTTGTTGGCTAAAATCCAACAACATTTGGTGGATTTTGTTTTTCTTCTTGTCGAATTTTTTAAACTTTGGTGGATGAAATTTTTTTTTAATTTACCTATTTTTGATTTATTTATTCCCAATACCTCTGCCAAGGGATTGGGGTATTTTTTCCCCCTCCTCTTTACCTAAGAATTGGAACTAGAGGGAAAAACAAGCCAAGGTGGGGTCAGTGTTGCAGATCCCACCCAGTTCAAACTGGGATGCTGAGGAAGGGAAATCAAATATTCCTCAGTCATTACATAAACAAAAAGAGAGTTGAGGATCAAGTTCTTTCAGGGCCAGGTCTTGCAAGTATTGAAATGAAGTGGCTGAATTAAGCAGAAAGTGGAGTTTTTTTTCCCAGAAAGATAATGGATATTTATCACCTGAGCATGGTATTTGTTTTCCTGCTGCCTTCCCTCTCTCTCTGTTGTGTCTCAGCTTGAAAACAAACCCACCTCAAACTGCATTGCTGTGCTTTTTAACAGGGAAAACCCCATTTTTTGGGTCGTTTTCCCAAGGATCCTCTGTTAAATTTGGATATTATGAGCTGGACCAGCAAGAGCCACGCTCCAAACCCTCAACCCTCAGAAGTGGTTTTGCAAGCTCTGCTCCTTTCGCCTGATTTGCCATTTTTCAGCTCAAATCTGGAAGGGATTTGGGGGAAACACAGAGATCTGCTTGCCCTGAGTTCTGCTCTTCCAATTCCTGCTTCTCCTGCTGGTGTTGCTGCCAAACCCCAGCAGTAATTCAGGAAATTTGGGGAATTCCAGGTGGGAATGGGCAACTGGAAAAGGTTTTTGGGGCTAAAAATCCCAATTCCTGTGGGGGGAGGAGGATGCTCGGAGACAGGGACAGGGAAATTCCTCAGCCATGGGATTTGGTTTTTGGCCTTCAGGCAGTGCCAGAGCCCTGAGCTCCCCTGGAAATTACCATCATGATTTAGAGAAAAAACCCTCTGGGGTTTGGGGTTTTTTGTCAGATTTAGATGTTGCGAGGGCTCTTTTATTCCTTTATTTATTTGGGTTGTTTAAAATTACAGTGTCCTGGTTCCTTTTAATCTGTAAAAATTTCTCCTATGAGAACATTTGCAAATAAAAGAGCAAATATCCCTCAAGCACTTGGATTTTTTCACTGCAGAAAGAGAATGAACTGTTCCTAAACAGGTGGGGAAAAAAAAGCTCATAAATAGAATTATTATTGTTTTTCAGCCTAATCTAAGGAGGTTTATTTTCTCTCCCAGATGAGGAATCACGGAAGGATAAACTACATTTCTGTGGTACATAAAGCAGTTTTTTCTTGCCAGTTCTTGCCTTCCTTTCTGAATTGACCACTTGTCTGACCATGAAAACCATTCCTGCCACCACCCCCAGTTGCTGAGCAACGCTGGAAGTGGGTGGAGTGTCCCAAAAAATGCTTTGGGATGCTCAGGATGTGCCCACTCTGTCACCTGGCATCCCTCGTGGGCTGCACGGTGCTGCCAGCTGGAAAAAACACAGCTGGAATTTTCTTCCTCTGGGAGATTGATGGGAAAGTGGAAGTTTCTCACTTGGGGAAAAAAAAAAGTGTTTTTGTTCTCTTTCAAAGCCTACTGGATTTTTTTCCCCGAAGGATTTTGATCCTTCTTGTGGGGCTTAAGAAGTTTTAATGCAACAGGGGCAGGAAAATCTGGGATAGAGGAGGTGGATGCAGTTGGGAGAGGGGGAATTTGGGTCTTTGGGGGAGAAATGGGTTTGTAGCCAAGCAGCAGATCTGGGCTGAGCCCCGGTGCAAGGGGCGTTTGGTGGATGCAGGGGTGGGAGCTCCTCAATTCCAGCTCCTCATTTTCAGCTCTGCATTTCCAATTCGCCATCCCCAATTCTCCATTTTCAATTTTCCATCCCCAATTCTCCATTCCCAGTTCTCCATCCTCAACTCAATTCCAATTCCCCATTCCCAGTCCCAATTCCTCATCTCCAATTCCTCGTCCCAAATTCTCCAACCCCAATTCCCCATCCCCAAATCCACAATTTCCCATCCCCAAATCCCAAATTTTCCATCCCCAAATCCCCAGTTCCCATCCCCAAATCCCCAATTCCCATCCCCAAATCCACAATTCCCCATCCCCAATTCCCCATCCCCAAATCCCCAATTCTCCATCCCAAATTCCCCGTCCCAAATTCATTTCCAACTCTCCAGCCCAAATTCTCCATCCCCAATTCCCCAACGCTCCACTTGCCCAGCTGGCAGCAGGAGCTGCCAACCTTCCCACCTGGGCTGTCCAAAATCAGGGATTTATGCAGAAATTGGGAAAACCCCCCGATTTTCCAGTATCTCTGTTGTTATTCCCTTTGTTAAACTGGGCAGGGTGAATTTTTGGGCTGCTTGTTCCTGTATGGACCTCTCTGATGTGTGCCACCTCTGTTTTTTTATATATTTAATGTGAATATCAGATTTTTTTCATTTTTTTGGGACAGCGAATGCGCTGTCAGGTGTCCCAGGTGCTGTTTCAGCTTCTTTGGGGCACTGCAGGTTAATTACTCTAATTCACCTGTGACTTGTCTGTTCCAAAAATACTTGAAATTTGATTTAAATGCTTTGTTTTGTTTTTTGGTTTTTTTAGGAGACTGGAGTTCTGGGAGGTGGAGGTCAAGGGCAGAGCCTTCCTTTACCGACAGGTACTGCCTGGAGCTGCTGCAAGAGCCAAATTTTAGTGGTGCCACTCTAAAAATTTAAATATTTTAGCAATGTTCCAGCTGTGTGACACTGGCAGGGACTTGGAGCCAGGGGGATGAGGGTCTGGGCTCTTTATTTGATCCCTTAAACCCAAAATCTCCTAAATTTGTGCCTAAAACCCTCACAAAATCATGTGGGAGAATGGGAAAATTGTGTTTTCCACATGCCCTTGTAGTGGTAAAACTTTATTTTAATGTCTTGCTCTGCTCAGTGGATTTGAGCCTAGGAAAAGCTGCCTGAAATTTCACTTTTTTGGGGAAAGAAAAAAGGGGTTTTTTTTGCTGCACAAATTGCAGGAGTTCTCCCTCTGCCATGAAACTCCCCTGGATTCTCCTGGAAATAATTCTGAATTATTCCCCTGGGGGTTTGCTGTGCCCTCAGCCCTCCCCAAATTCAGGAATAATTCCCAGCTCTCCTGGCCTTGGAGCAGGGAAGAGGCAGGAGAAGGTTTATTTTTTGGAGCAGAAGGGGGTGTTTTGTGGGAACAGCAAGCAGCAATTTTTAAATTCTGGTTCGATGTTTTGACAACCCAAATTTGTGGGTTTTTATCCAGGGCCAAGCAAAGCTCAGGAAGCTCTGGCAGAGGAGCAAGGAAAGGACAAGAAATTTGGGGAGGGCGGGGATTTGGTGCCGAGGTGCCAAGAGAAAACTGCTTTTGGTATTTTAAAATTTAATGGCAATATGAATCATTTTAATAATGGTAATAATTTCAAGACTTGAATATTGCTTTAACCATTTAGAGCTTCAAAAAAGGGAAAAATTCGAAGGGAAATCCTAAAATTAGTGAGACTGCAGAGGGAGCAGGAATTCCTGCTGTTCATAGTGGGGCAGGAATGGGGCTGGAACAGCTCAAGCCCAGCATCTCCTCCCTGATCTCACCTCAACCTGGGAGATTTCCTTGGAGAAAAAAGGTGAAACCTGCCCAAAAGCTGCTGGTGGCTGTTTTTTGTTGAAATGTGGAGGCACCAAGCCTGCAGATATTTGGGAGGAGTGCCCAAATGAATTCAGAATAATTCTCTTTTTTCTGGCTGATTCCCACTGTGGAGGCATTGAAGTGGTGGCATGCACTGACCTCTAGTGAGGGTGGCTAAAATAACACGGGGAGGATTGGAACTGCTTGGAGGGAAGTTCTGGGCACTCCAAGATCCCAGAATTTCCCTCTGAATAATTTCCTTGAATTGTTGGACCATTTTTAAGTGATAAGCACGAGCAAGTTGCTCAGTGGGCTTTGGTTTATTTTTTTTTTAAATTAATGGCTCCAAACTCAGCCCAGGGATTCATTGCAGCACTGCAGGGAGGATTTTGGAGAGTTTGGAAAGGTGAAGGGAATGTTTGCTGAGTCTAAATGAGGGATAGATGTGGGTAAAACACAGGAAAAATTGGGGATGGGAAATTGGGGGTGGGAAATTGGGGGTGGAAATGGGAAATGAATTGGGGGTGGAAATGGGAAATGAATTGGAGATGGAAAATTGGAAATTAATTGGGGGTGGGAAATTTGGGATGGAGAATTTGGGATGGGAATTTGGGATAGAAAATTTGGGGTGGGAAATTGGAAATTAATTGGGAATGGAGATTTGGAGGTGGAGAATTGTGAGTGGAGATTTAGAAATGGAGAATAAGAAATGGAGAATTACAAAGAGTCACATTTAGGGTGCAGGTGGCTCTGGCAGCCCCAAATCTTGGCCTTTAGGGAGCAGCTCCTGAGGATTCAAGAGGGATTTTTTTCAGCCAGGAGGGATTTTTTTTTTCAGCCAGGAAGGATTTTTTCAGCCAGGAGGAATGCGAGGTTGTGCAGGAGGCGAGCATGGAGTGTGAGCTCTCTGCCCTGCCAGCAGCTCTGGAACTGCTGGCACAGCACAGGGAGGGCTGTGAAGCTGTGCAATCTCCCCCTGCTGCTGGGCTGCCCTTCCTGGGGGAAATTTTTCCCCCTCTTTTTTTTGCTTTTCTGAGAGAAAAGCCAAAGCAAGGCAAGTTCCTGCGCCAGTGCTGCAAGGGAGCCCAGCACTGCCTCAGTTCCTGCAACAAAACCTGCAACAACCCTGAGCTCAGCTCCTGCCCACAGGTGAGGACTGCACCTGCTCCAAGGCACTTCAGTGCAGCTTTTTCCACATCTTTCATTCTAGGGAGGGGATGATGAAAGGAAATGGGGTTGTTTTGCTGTTTATTTTCCCTCTCCACCAGCTTTGCTCACCTGAAGGTGCCCCCCTGCACATGGCAGGCAGGCTGAGGATGTCCCCACGGCCCTGCTGGCAGGGGAAAGCAGCTTTTCCTGCAGATTTTGGGGTGGTGGTGGCTGCTGGGGTGGCACTGGGGGTGCTGCAGTGCTCCCTGGACGAGGTGTTTGGAGCCACAGGAGCAGCTGAGAATGTGACGGGGAGTGCGGGCTGTGCCTTCAGACCTAAAGCAAGGCTGAGGGCTGGCTCGAAGCAGGATTCCCCCCAAGGGCAGCTCCCAAATCGTGTGCTGGGCTCTCCCCAGGTGCGGAGGATGGTCGGGGCTCTGGTGGCCGTGGGCCAGGGGAAATTGGCCCCTCAGGACATCCAGGAGCTGCTGGAGCTGAAGGACGCCCGGGCCTTCCCCCCTCACGCCATGGCCCCAGCCCAGGGCCTCTTCCTGAAGTCGGTGGAGTACAGGCAGGCAGGTCGGTGAAGGGTTTTGGGGGGTGCTTTTCAGGGGATTTTCCCCTCTTCCTTGCAGGTCAATAAGAGAGAATTTCTGTCGTCAGTGACCCTGAGGGATGCTTTGAATTCTTGTCCTGTCCCAGGCCGTGTCTAAAACCCAAATCTGTGGCATCCAGTTTTATTCCCTCACTTCTCCCTTGGAATTCAGGAGGATTGTGGAGGCTGAAGGGCAGAGCAGAGCATCCTTTTGTTTAGATTAGTGTAAAAATCCTCTTAATTTAACAGCAGCTGGTCCTGGGGGTGTCCCAGGCCTGGACAGGGCTTGGAGCAGCCTGGGACAGTGCAAGGTGCCCACGGCAGGGGCGGAATGGGACAAGCTTTTCCCAACAAAACCCTTCCGTGATGAACAGTTTGAGGTTTTTTAACTTGAAAAAGTGGGGCAGATTTGCAGAAACAGCAAATGGAAGTTGGGCATCCCTGCCAGGGACAGCAGGAGTTCCAGCTGCAGGGATTGAGCTGCCCGTGATGGGTGCAGAGCCCAGGAAATGGGGGGTACAAAGCACCTTCAGAGCTTCCGCAGCTCAGCAGACACCCAGGTGGGCTGGAGGAAGCCAAGAAGGGGAAGGGAAGGAACAAAGAGGAGCTGGAATTCAGCTCTGAGTGTGGCCTGCAAAGGCAGCTGCTGTTTTTGTGCCTGTCCTGCCAGCGGGGAGGGAGCTGAGGGAAGCGGAGCAGATCTCAAGTGCTCTCAGGTGCTTCCAGGGCCATCTTTCACCCTAAATCAATGTTTTCTTTCTCCTCTCCCCCTCAGATCTGGCCATGCCGAGTGCCCCAGCAGAAGAGGAGCTCTGTGGGCTGAGCTGAAAGGACTCTTGTGGCTGTGGGGTGGAAATTGGCCAAGTGACCCAGCCTGGCCTCAATAAATACCATTGACTGTGGCTGCAGGAGCTGCCAGGGGAAGAGGAAGAACCATTTTGTTCTCATCTCTTTCTCCTGGCTTCTCTCTAAGGTTCTGCTGCCTGCCTCAGGAGGAGGAAGGAGTGGGGCTGGGTGGTTTTGATATTTTGGGGTGTTTTTTCCTCCTGTGGGCTGTGTGGGAGGAAGGCAGGCTGCAGAAATGCAGAAAATGCAGCATTTCCTCTCCTCCCCAGCCCTTGGTGAGCTGGTTTTATTTTATGAAGGATTTACAGAAAAAAACCTTTGGGAGTGCTCAGGTTTTTCCTCTCTGCATCTTTCAGCTCCTCGTGGTGGTGTCACTATCCCAGGGCATCAGCAGGGAGCAGAGAGCTCACGTTTGTCTTTATTTTATTTCAACCACTCAGCTCTGCCTGCTTGCCCAGGCAATAAAATAAACATTGGGCAACTGGTGGGATTTTTCCTCAGCAGTGACATCAAATCCTCGGCGTGTTTTGGTTAGAAAAGGACTGTGGGAATGGCAGGAGTACGGGAAAGGTGAAAATGTGGAGGTCTGAAGTGAAACCCTCCTGCATTTGGGATCCCCAGAACGATCTGTCTTGGGAGGGAAACATTGCAGAGCCAGAGCTGGTCAGAACTCCCTGGAATTCCAAATTTTTGTGCTGGAGGGAGCAGCAGCTCTTTGTGAGCCCTCGGAGGGCCACGCTGGGTTTGGGGTGGGCACCAAGAGTGACCCCGAGGGCTGGCCCGGAGCTGGGGTCACTGAGGCAGCAATGTCACCCTCAAAGCTCCTGGGGAGGGGAACAGGAGACTCCTGGCTCCCCTTGGAGCTCTTCATTCCCTCAGGAAATCATTCCAGAAGAGCTTTGGAGCAGCTCTGCTCTCTCGGTGCTGTCTGGGACCTGTTTGTGCACAGGAAATCTGGGACTTTCCAGCTGTTCCAAACCTTACCTTGTGTTTGGAGCCAGGAATTTTCCAGAAGCATGGGAATGGGAGCATTCCCTGGCTCTCCTGCCTTGGCAGGGATGGTTCCCGAGGGGCAGGAGGGATCAGAGCTGGTTTTGAGGGGATTTTTGGCCTCCATCATCTTCATTCCCTCCAGGAATTATTCCAGAAGAGCTTTGGAGCAGCTCTGCTCTCTTGGTGCTCTTTGGAGCCTGTTTGTGCACAGGCAATCCAGGATTTTCCAAACTTTAATTTGTGTTTGGAGCCAGGAATTTTCCTGAAGAGAGGGAGCTCCTGGAGGGGAGTAGAGCACGGAAGGTTCCAGCAGGATCTGGGCTGGTTTTGGGGGTGATTTTTGGATTTTTTTTGGAGGCCTAAAGCCCAGTGGGGCTCCCTCCCTGATTTTTTGGGGGACGTCTCAGCTCTTGCTGTGGCTTCCTGTGGTTTCTCTCAGCAGTGACATCCCCGGGGCAGCTGAGCCTCATTTTCCCCTCCTGCCCAGCTCTGAGCTCTGGTGAGTCCAATTTCTGTCCAAATTGATCCTTTCAGTCCGCACAGAAATATTAAATATTCGTCCTTCTCGGGTTTGCAGCCAGCTGCAGGCTCAGGTCTGTCCCCTTTTTAACAGCCACAGTGCAGAGACGGCTGCAATTGAGATTTTTGCACTTGATTTTCAGCTTCTGGCCCCAAAAAAACCCCAAATGTAGCAACTTTATTTATAGTTATATTTAATTGTTTTTATTTTTATTATCCCTTAAATATATATTTATAATTTTCTTTATTTTTAATTTTATATGTATATTTATCTATTAATATTTCTATATCTATTATGTCTTTTTATATTTATTTATTTACAACAAAGCTGCTGTTACAAATAATGGGAGGGCACTGAATGAAAGGAGATGCTCTCTGTACCCTCAGCAGAGAATTTCTGCACAAGCTCCATGTTTTGGAAAAGAAAAAAAACCAAACAGTTTTGATGTCCATCATTAACAGTCATTATCAGAAGGATTTTTTTCCCATGCTTTTCCTGTTTATGTTGGGGCATTATTGGTCCTTTTCTCATTGTCTCAATGATGCTTAAAAATCAGAAAAAAACAAAATAAGAAAACCCCCCCCTGACAATCAAACGAAGTTCAGAGGACTTTGGAAAAGTTTACATGAAAAAAAAATGTAATTATTTAATGACCTCCAAATGCAGTGGGAACTTTGATGGGTTTTGGGTGCTTCTACATGAAATAATGTCCAGCAAAAAGGAGATATGGGAGGCTTAAAATCACTATTTCATTTTTCTCATGTTCTCTTACCATTTTTTTCTGGTCCCTTTTCTCATGCTCTTTCTCTTTTTTTTTTTTTTT
>VWZN01001607.1:178046-191494 GCA_013396955.1 Regulus satrapa | reverse complement strand
GCTGGGAGGGTTTGGGGGGCTTGGGTGAGGTCTGGGAGCTCCCAGAGGAAGCTGGGGGGTTCGGGGTGGGTCCAGGGAATCCCAGGGGGGTCTTGGGGCGGAGCTGGAAGGAGCCCGAGCTGCTGCCGAGTGCTGAACGCCTCCTCCAAAGGGACACCAACAATCAGCAGGGCTGACTTGGTGTTCCCAGGGAAAAGGGGCCATTCGTGGCCAGCTGCCTGCAGCACAGAGCCCCCGTTTCAGTTTGGGGCTGGTAGAACCTGGGGCTGTTTTCTGGGAAGCAGGAAGGGGGGATTTGAAGGAAATGGAGGAAATTGCTGGATCCAGGCAGCCCTGCTGGGCTCTTCCCTTTTTTCCTGCCCCCTCCCAGGCTGCTGCCCACATTCCTCAGCCAAATAGGGGCTTCTCATCGTGCCTTGGCTTGTCGAGGAATATTCCAGCATTTCCAGGCTGTGGAGCCAAGCCGAGCACTAATTCATGGAGGTTTAGAAAGGAGCAGCTCTTTGATAAATCCCAGGATTTATCAGTCAGTGGTAAACAAGCTCCTCTCTCCACCCTCAGCCCAGCTCTTTGCACTGCGTGGTCTGGAAATGGCCAAAGTTCTTTTTTCCATTCCCATTTGGGGGTGTAAACACAATCCTCTGACCTTCCCTCACCCCTCTTCTCCTACAAACAGACCCCACGTGGCTTCTGAGAGCTGCCGGGTTTCCATCCCCTGGGAAACGTGAGACTCCGCAGAGGATTTTTTTCATTTGTGGGCAATTTCTGAGGCACCAGAAAAACACAGGCCTGGCTTAAAACCTGCTTAGAACCGAGTTTACTCCAGAGGATGTGAGGATTTGGTTTAACAGAGGCACAGGCTCAGTTGTGCCCCTTCAAACATCACCCCAGAACTTCATAAAGGGCTGAGAGCAGCAGATCAACAAAAATCAGGACCTGAATTTCCAAGTTCAGCCTAAAATTCACCCAGGTGCTTGTCCTTGATGGGACACCTCTAAATACTGTTAAAACCCCAGGCTGGCCTCTGGGCTCTCCTCTATTTTGCTCTCAGCTCAGAGCAATTTTAATTAATTATTTACAAATTTAATTCATATTTACTCCTACCTCAGAGTAATTTTAATGTGTAAACAACTCAGAAATTGCTCCTCAGGTCTGTTTCAAAACAGGTTCTTGACTCCATAGGTTTTTCCAAGAGGGAAAATCCCAGTGCTGGTGCCTGTCACTGCAGGAATTGGACAAACACTGGAATTCTTTTATTAAAACCACACAGAAAAAAGCACTGACCATGTAAACAAAATAAAACCTGACTCTGTGACCCACCCTGGGCTGGGCTCTGCTCTCAGGGGGTGCTCTGGGGCAGCCCCTTCTTCAGGAGGGATGTGAGATAACTGCCAAGCTCTTCATCCTAAAAGGGATTAAAAGAAAGAAGGGTGAGAGCAAAATCTTCCTTTGATTGTCCCACTTGGGGCAGTAAATTCAGTGTTGGTACCTAGAAGTGGACTGAGAGAATTCCTGAACCCTGCTAGCTTTAATATGAGCCGTGTTTAAAAACAATCCCAGATTCACTTCTGACCGTCCTTACAGACCATTGCTGTGAAACTCCCATTTCTCAAAGGACCTGAGGGGTTTCTGGGAGGAAAAGCCCCATTTTTACCTGAAATCAAGGAATAAACTGCTTTTATTGCTTTGCCTACCAAAGGCATTTCCTTGCTGTCAAGAATTTAACAATCCAAGCACGGGGACGACGATGGGACGAGTGTCAAATAAAACAATGCTGAGATCAGAAACCGTTCTCCCCTTGTTCTAAATCTGAAATCCTCAGCAGAGCTCAAAACCCAGAACGGAATGAAACGCCATTAAGAGCTCCTGCAAGCCCATTTCTGCTCTGAGGATACAGCAGGGACTGCCCCTCGTGCTCCAGGGCCAGGGGAGGCAGGCTGGGAGTGCTCTGGGGTGGGGGCAACTCAGAGAGCAGCAATTCCCACCTGGTAGGTCCAGGACACGAGCAGGACTTTGGTTCCTTGGTCCTCGGAGTGGGCCGTGGCCTGGATCAGGATGGACTCCACCGTGATGGAGCCGTCAGGGAGGTGCTGCACTGAGTAATCCTTCAGGATCCTGCACACACACACACACACCACGGAAAGTTTGGGAGTGGAAAATTGAGGTATAGGGAATTTTAAGCTTTCTGTGTTAACAAGCACTAAGCACCCAGCCTTCTTAAGCTTATCTTTCTTTTTTACCTTCTTCTTAAGTTTAAATAATGTTGGATAATGAAGTTAAAAAGCCCACAATACAAACTGCAAGTAATTAATTATTGCATTAAAAATAACAATCAATTATACTTTTAAAACAGACTTTAAAGTCCATTTTAAATTAACTTAATACACTAAAAAGCTCTCATTCTGTAAAACTGTAATACAAATAAAAAATAATAAGCTTCTAAGTCCAAACAAAAAATGCTATCTCTCACTCATTAATCCCAGCCCTAAAACCCCAACAATAACAGCAGGAGGATTTGTTTGGGATCAGCCCTGGGGCTTCATCCCAAATCCCAGCCTGTTCCTCTTATGGCTGGCTGAGCCTAAGGAAGGTACAAGGGGCCTGATCCACAGCTTCTTGTGGTGTTCCCATTAATCACGGAGGATTTCCTGCAGAACTTACTCCTGCAGAGCTCTTTTTATAAATTTTAATTTCTAAATTATTATTCATTTAGAAATTATATTTATATATCATTCGTCCAGGCTCTCCTGAGCCCCGTCCTGAGGAAAGAACTCGGGACGCAGCAAAAACAACTCCTAAGGTTCTGCTGCTGCCAGCTCCGAGGGGCCACGAGCCGCCTTGAACTGGGATCAACTCCATCCTGGGGGATAAAAAAGGAGAGCTCTGGGGCTGGGGGAGGCAGAGGAGGGACCGGGGCTCACCCCTTGAGGTGGTTGTAGACCCTGAGCACGGTCTCGTGCTCCTTGCGCGGGTCCTGGATGTGCACGCGGCAGGTGAAGCGCAGCTGATGCTCGGCCAGCCCCAGCTCCTTCAGTGCCTGCTCGGGGGACACCAGCCTGAAACTCTGGGGGGGAAAAGGGCAACGTTGGAACTGTGGGAGTGAGGATTACAGCTTTCTGTGCTGACAGACCCCCAGGAGAATGCTGCACTGGAGCTGGGGCCGTGGAGAAGGCTCCAAAATTGGACTGGGATTGTGGGGGTGGAGTTTGGAGAGAAGGGTGTGAGATCAAAGGGGGCAAAGCTCAGAGTTTAGGGTTTGGGATACAGCAGTAGATATAAAGCAAGGTGGAGGTTCTAGGGTGTTTGCCTGTCCTTCTTCACCTTCACCTTCTCGGGTTTGGGTGATGTTGTGTGACTGGGTGGGAAAGTCCACAGTGGGGGCCATGGGTGATTGGATATTGGGTTAAAATTACAAATAATTTAGCTGACATCCCATAATTTGGTAGTTTTTGCTTAAAAGGCCTTGTAGAGAGAGACTTTGGGCTCCATTTCTACTTAGCTAGCTCAGTGTGCTGCAGAACTTACGGCCTGTGAGAGTGTAACATGGATAAAACTAATGAACACCTGAGTCCCAACAAGAACAAGAGCTGAGAGTGGGACAAAACATCCACCCAAATAATCATAAATCAATACTGAACACTGTGAAATCAGTCTCAGGGAGATGGTTTAACCTCCAGCAAGGGGGTGATGTTTGAAAAGATGAGGTTGAAGATGAGGCAGCTTCTTTGGGAGGAAGAAAAACCACCCATCGTGATCTGGGTTCCTTGTGTGCCTCAAACATGGCAACACCTTCAGAGGGGACCAAAACACAGCAGAGGGCACAAAACAGCCTCAGAGGTCACAGAACACCCTCAGAAGGTACAAAAAAAAAAACCCTGAGAGAGTTCAAAACACCTTGAGAGGACTCAAAACACCCTGAGAGGACAGAAAACACCCTCAAAGGACAGAGAAGAGCCTGAGAGGAGGCAGCACAAGCACAAGGCCCCTTCTACTCACGTTGTCCTTCATGAGTAACGAGCCGTGCATCAGCTTTGGCTTCTTGGCATCTGCTGAAGGACCTGAAGCAAGGCCAGGGGAGAAGAAGATGTCAGGGGCTGGGTTTGCACCCAAAACTGCTCCAGGTCTGGGGCTCTGAGCTTCAGACATTGACATTTTACACCTTTCTTCTCTTACCTGTTCAATGTTGTTTAAATTATCAGAAGTACTGACAGCTAAGCAATAATATTTAATGATCCCTCTCTTCCCAGAGCACTTCCTGATGGAAGAATTCGATGATTTTTCTAAAATCCAGTTTGTAAAAGCACTTCCAACCTTCCCACACCAAGCTGCTACAAGCACAGCTCGGATAGCAAAGCAGGCAGGGTGTGCACGTTGTTTTAAACATTATTAAATAAACATTTACAGCTCCCTACCAACAGCAGCACTACAAAAAAAAACCAATCAGCAGCAGGGAAGAGAAGTGGGGCTGGGAAGTGTCACCTATGGCTGTTTCCCTTTTGAGGAGGCCCAGGGAGATGTCCACAGGGATGCAGGGGTTGGTGAGGATGGTAGTGGTCTCTCCGTTGGCTGGCATGAAGCAGCTGACATCTGCAGAGGGAACAGCAGCAACTAAACTTCAGCTCACCGCAATTAGCAGGGCTTAATTAATGCTGATTAAGGTGTTACAGGCATCACTGCCTTGTGGGTGAGCTGTAAATGCCACCCCATCTAATGGTGATTTTACATCTTTGATGCCATGCCCTGCCCTGCCCTGGAAATCAATCCTAATTCATGTCTCAAAGGGGTCAGTGCAATTAATTGTGCTTAATTAATTAATGCTGATGAAGGTGTTACAGTTCTTTGAGGGGAGGTGTAAATGCCACCTCACCTAATGGTGCTGACGCCAAACTGGATCAAAGATGTGATTTTAAATCTTTGCTGCCATTCTCCCATAAAAAACAATCCAAATTCATGTCCAAGGGGGATCACAGCAATTAGCAAGGCTTAATTAATGCTGATGAAGGTGTTACAGTTCCTTGAGGGGAGCTGTAAATGCCACCCCACCTGAGGGTGCTGAGGGATAAAACGGGATTTTAAACCTTTGCTGCCGTTGTTCCCTGCCCTGCCCTGGCCACCTACGGAATTCCTGCTCGATTTTCTGCTTCAGGAACTCCATTTTCTTGGCCTCCCCGTGGACCAGGAGCACATTCCTGGGCTCAGCCTGGCGGATCAGCTGCATGATGCCCTTGGCGTCGGCGTGGGCGCTGAAGGACATGTACTCCACCTGCATCTTCACCTCCAGCTGCCAGGAGGAGAGCACAGCAGTCAGGAATTCCACTGGAACACACCCAAATCCCTCTGGATTGACTTCAGAGAGGAAGGGGAAAAGCATAAGTGGTCTTCAGAAAGAGCTGGCGTTGCTCACAGGCTCCGAGTGCCCCGTTTCAGGCAGTGTTTGTCACACGAACAAAGCAAATATTGAAGGAAATAAATCTGAATGTTATCCGAATCTGCTTAAAAATGTATCAATTTCACCTCTTTGCCTCAAGAGGCCCCATTATTCAACAGTATAAAACGCCCCTAAAGGTTTTATGGCAGAAGCAAAGGGCTCCTCAAAGGTTTTTTGGCAGAAATTAATGGGAAAGGGGGAAAAAAAAGACAAACCCAGCTTTGCTAAAGCAAAAAGGGGAAAAAAACCAAGCAAGTGCAATTCCATATCCAAAGATTATTTTGAGGCATTTTTCAGAAAATCCAACTCACAATTTGTCTTCCTTCCATCTCCAGCTTCCTTTGCCCACTGAGGATCTTGTGGCCCACAGTGCCCTGGACGCAGTAGCCAGGCATGATCACCTGGGGAAAAAACACCAGGAAAATCCACAATTCCAAGGGTTTGCTCTGGCAGGGCTGTTCAACATCAACCAGTCATAAATTTAGAGTTTGGACGTCCTAGTTCCAAGAGGATTTGTGTCCTTTAATTCCAGCTCCTCAGGAAAAGCTTTGCTACCATCTCAGTCAACATAAAGCACCAGCAAAAAAAAACCCAAACAATTTCTTACCATATTCTTCTCATTCCCTGCCCATTTCCTGAAGATCTGGAGGGACTGTCCTGCATGGAGCATTCCAGGGGTTGCAAACACCACCTAGAAGGCAAGGATGTGCCATAAATACTACAAAAAGAACCCTTTTTTTCCATTGATTGGTACGAATATCCTGAGTCTGTGCAGAGTACCCACCAACACTGCACAAATAGGTGATTTTTGGTATTTGATTTTCTTCCCACCCTGCCTAAAATTCCCAGGAGCTAAGCCACCTGTTTTAGGGAATAAAAACAATATTCCCTGTTTCAGGAAATATTTCTGAGCATCCCCAGTGTCTGCTGGAAAACCCCGAGTGGTTTTTTTTTTTGGTTTTTTTTTGGTTTTTTTTCCTAGTACCAAATAAACCAGCCAGAATTAAAGCAGCAATAAAAAGATTGTGTGGATAACAAAACCCTGGTTAGAATCAGGACAACGTTTAGATGACATAAATGTGGAAAAATTTAATTTTCACCTTTAATGAAATAAAACCAGAAAGAGATTTAACATTTACAGAGACGACCCGGCCAGGAGAGGTTTTTTTAGGTGGGGTGGAGGATGCTCAGGATGATTTTCCCACCAGGATTTGGGATCACAGTGGAATAAAAGAGCTCCCAGAGCCCCAGTTCCTCACCAGCACCCACCTACCATGGGCCCTGGGTTGTCTGCAAAGGCTCTGTCAAAGGCTTTGATGTGTTTGAACTCAAACATGTTCCTCTGCACAAAAGTTTTCCGGATTTTCTGGTTAGTCCAGGTGATGAAGAGTTTGTAATAATGATTGGCCTTCTCTGTCAGGCCCGTGGAAAAATAAATTGGAGCTTTCAGATTCATCCTTTCCCTGCAAAAGAAGTGACCTGTGAGGGGCAAAGTAAATCTATAAAGCTGGGGAGTTTCCCAAGGGTTTTTGGGGTGTATTTCCCTATTTTCATGAGGTATAAATCAGTATTTTAACCCCATGCAGGCTTTAGTGCCCTTCTCCTTCTCACTACAAACAAATTCCTGCTGTTCTCAACATGCACCAGACACAAAGGATCCCAAAAAGCAGGTGGGGCTGCACTCACCAGAAAGTTTCCAATAAAATACAAAGCTCCTGGGCACGTCCAAGGGCAAAAACTGGGATGAGAACCTGGAACAGAGGTGGAATTCGGAGTGTGAGAAAGCCAAAGAGCATAAAATGCACTGGGGTATGATTTCTAAACCAACCCCTCTCGTTTCTTTCAATTCCCAGGAATGTTTTGCAGTTTGGAATGAAAGGCACAGCTCTCCCTGCACCCAGGGGAATTCCCCTCCTGGAGGATTTGAAACCAGGATTTCCTGATATTGTCGAGAGCAACAAATCCTTGGGAGAAGCCAGGTTTAATATTTAAAAGCTGTTTGACAGCACTCAGACGTTTGAAAAATGAGAGGAATTACTATTTGGGTATCTTCTTTCATTTCCCTGGAGATCAGGCCAGCTGGTATTTCACCTGTGCAGTGAATTAAATGCCTTAAACTAAAGAACTGTGCATCAAGGGAAAAAAAAAGTGGGCTTGGGTCTCTTCAAAAGAAGCTATGTCCACAAGAAAAACACATTTTCTCCTTTGCCACACTTGTGTTCTAACTATAAATACTAATACTGAAGGTGAACTTGCCCAAAATTCAGGATTGGGTTTTTGCACTGCCCCATTAATTTTATGATTTCTGAAAGCAATTCACAGTAACTACAAGCATGACTAAAATTTCTTCTGACAGGGATTTTCTCGGGTTTTTTTTCTGTACCTTCCCTCCTCTTTCCACAGTCTCGTGGACTTTCTTGAGAAAATCCCTTTCCCTGCAGCGTTTGGAGTCCCTGATGGTGGTGGCATAGGTGGACTCGCTGATCAGCAGGTCAGGACGGCATTTATCAATCCAGGCAGCTCTGAAAAAAATCCCAAAATCCAGGTGGGAAAAGGCTCCTGGTACTTCTCATCCAAAGGTCTCCGAGCTGTCACTGTGTCCCCGGGAAATGGGAGCTCTGTGGCAGCTTCATTTCAATTCACCCAGCTCAAAATTGAGATTTCACAACTCGGAAAGGAACATTTATCCAGTGTTATTGGCAGTTTTAAAGGCATTAAAATATTTATCTGAATAGCAGGGGCGTTATAAATCTCTCCCATATATGGGAGATTTATAATATTAGAACACATAAGTGTTGAAGTTTGTGATTAATAATCTCTTAGAAAGTAAAAACACCATGGAAAAACATTTCAAGTCTTGAAGCCCAACTACGACACAGCCCTAAAAACAGACAATTGTGAATGTTCAGATGACATTAAGGTCTATCTGACAGCTTTAATGTAAATATCTTCACTCTCACAATTCAAAACTGCATTTCTATTTCCAGCAGAGACATCATTCAATACTCCAAAGAATCAAAGTTGATAAGCCCCTCTTATTAACAGCAGCTGTGCTGAAATCCTCCAGTCAGAACTGCTCCAAACTCCCAGAAACTCAACTTTTTACTCACCCCAAGTGTCTGTCTGGTGTCATGTTATAATCACCCTGAGGGGAGAAGAGAAACCCAGTGATATTTCTGAGGCAATGGAGGGATGTGGGAATATCTGGGAATATTTCTAGCTAAAAAAATAAAAGAGGGAAACAATTTGAAATGGGGGCATACTCACAGTGTAGACCACGGACTCACAGCCAACCTTGATCTGGAACATGGCAGCTCCCAGCACATGGCCTGCATAGTAGGCCTTGATCTCCAGCTCCTCGTCCACCTGCCCCACAGCAAACCCTTCATTAATGCCAAGATTGTTAATTACAAATGGGGGTTTGCCTCCTGCAACACCTGTGGGAGTTTTTCTCTGCCGAGGCCAGGACTGAGGTGCAGGAGATGGTTTTTGTGTTCACACTCAGATGCTACAAGGGAGTGAGCTCTCAAACCTCAGCTTCTGGTAGAAATGGCCATGAGAGCTTCTAACTACAAGGGTTTTTAAGAGTAAGTTTAACGAATGAATAATTAATTGCCAGCTCAATTATTTTTGGTTTTAACTCAATAACCGGACGGAGGAGGAGGAGGAGGAGGAGGAGGAAGAGGAGGAAGAAAAGGAAAAAAAAAGAAAAATAAAAAGAGAAAAAGAGCTGATGCCTAAAAACCTCCATCATGTTCCACACACCATTACACCCTAAGCCCTAAAGCTGTGAGTGTTCACCCTGTAACATTGTCCAAACTCCACGCCCACAATCCCAGCTCCATCACTCAATTTTAGAAGCCTTCTCCATATCTTCAAGCAGTTTTCTCTCCAAAGCCTACAGAAAAGTCCAATTCCTCAGTGCCCAGAGTCCTGCCCTCACCTGCACTGTCTGGTGGAGGTGCACGGCCACCACCTTCTTCATGCAATCTTTGATCATCTGGGAGGTGAAGAAGTTGGTTTCCCCTTTCTTGTCCACGGTGATTTTCCTGTAGTCCTCCAGCAGGATGGGGCAGATGGCCTTGGTGGGGTGGGTCATGTAGATGGGCCCGTCGTAGCCAACCATCTCACTGAAATAGGGCAGGGCCCCACAGTGGTCCAGGTGGAAGTGGCTGAGGAGAAAAAAAATAAAAATAAACCACAGAATTCAGCCCAGATAGCTGCCAGGCCTTTCCAAGCCGGGCAGGGGAGGGAAACGGCGGCTAAAAGAGGAGGGGTGGGTTTGGGAAGTGGCAGGGACAGCACAGAAAGAGCTGGGACAAGGCAGGTGCCTCACCTGATGATGACACAGTCCAGGAAATCTGTCAGCCTGCCATTCTGGGTGATGTAGGAGAAGTCAGGGAAGCGCCTCTGCAGCCAGGGGGAAACAGGGAAAAAACCCGTCAGGAATGCCCCACTGATCCCAAAAACCCACTGAGGGCAGGGCCTGGGGCTCGGGGATGTGCTGAGCCCTCCTCAGGCAACAGCAGCAGCTTCTGTGTGCAGGGAGAGGCAGGGAACTGAGCCTTTCATAAACCATTTGATCTTCCCAGTGAAATGGGTGCTGAACAGACCCTGCCTCCGAGGCACAAAGCCCCAGCAGCTTTCCTGTCACGGCACATTTGCTGCTCCAACTAAACCCTAGGGAATATTCGTGCAGAATATTTCCTGCTGTGTCAGGGAAGCCAAAAATCAGGAGTTTCTTTCTCTCTCTCTCTCTCTCCCTAGAGCATGACAAACGGGGTGAGGATCTCCCCATGAAGTGAACTGGCCCCAAGCCAAGGACAGGATTGCTGCTCCCAGGAAATCCAGAGCATTTGCAGCTGCACTGATCAACGTTTTTGCAAAGTCCAGGGAGGGGAGGCCTGGATGGTGAGAACACCTGAGGGCAGAGGGGCGTTTTGGGCAAGAAAGGAGAATTCTGAAAGGGAAAGAGCAGCTCTGCCACAGCCCAGCAGTGGCTGAGAGGAGCCCAGAGTGGCCAGGGCACACTCACGTCGTCGTTGTAGCCCATGTGCATGCCACAGTCCAGCATCACGTTCTTGCCAGCAATGGACACCAGGATGCAGCTCCTGCCCACGTCCTGCCCAGCACCTGGACAGCAGCAAAACGCCAAGAAAACATCAGCAAAACATCAGCAGAATGCCAGTCAAATTCCAATAGAACACCAATAAAACACAACCAAAACACATGAATAAAACACACCAGTAAAACACCAGCAAAATGCCAAGAAAACGCCTCTGGGAAAAGCTGCAATTCTTTCAAAAGAAGAGCAGAGTAAAAGTCTGCACAAACTTCCTGCAGTTGCAGTTTCAAGAAGAGAGAAGGATCCTTTATGTGGCGAGGATCAGAACTCAGCTTCCAGCTGCTCTGCCCCCCCGTTAAGCTTCATTCAGTTAAACCCACACCAAGGCTGGAAATGATCCGTGAGGATAAAGAAATTCTCCTGCTCGGCATATCCTCTGCCCTCTCACTCCAGACCCCATAAAAAACCAAGATCAAACACGGGAAAACGAGAAATATTTTCTTCCTGTGGCTCTTCAGCACAGTAGGTGAATTAATGCTCTACCGCAGTGCCTTTACCAGAACGAATTGATGAATCCTGATTAATTGAACCAAATAATTACAACTGTCACTGGAAAATCCAAGGGAGGGCAGAGAGATGCTGGCAGGAATCACATCAGGGCACTGCTCGATATTACCCTGAATTCCAAATCCCACGGGTTTTCAGTTGAATTTCAAAGTGGTTGAATTTCAAGGTGATTTTAGGGGGGACTTACCCAAGGGAGTGACTTTGATCTCAGGCATTTTTACCCCACTCCAGGTCCCAAACCCGCACAGAAAATTACTCCACAAGCAGATCCGCAGGGGGCACAAAAAGAGAGGATTTCGCTGGTTTTGCCGGCGCCATTTCAATTATTTTCCAGGATCTGGCCGAAGACTCGAGCAGAGGCCAAACTTTCCTGAGGAGAGACGGCAAACACGGGTGTGAGGTGATAAACAACAACCTGTGGGCAACCGGCCCTGTCTGCCTTCGGTATCCACCACGGCTGCCGAGAGCCGAGAAAACACATCTAGAAACACCAAAAAAAGATTAAAAAGCACAAAAAAACCAAAATCCCTGAAAAACATCCAAAACGCCGCAAGCTCACCCAGGCCCGGCCAGCCCCTCACAGCGCCCGGCGCCTCCTCCGCGCCTGCGCCGCCCCGCCCCTCGCGCGGATTGGCCGAGCCGGGGTGACGCCCACGAAACTGATTGGCCCGCGGGGCGCGGCGGGTGACGCAAGCGGTGGTGATTGGCCGGCGGGTGGAGCGGGATGCGGAAGGAGGAGGAGGCGGCGCCGCGGAGCGATGGCGGCGGCGGCGGCCGCGTTCAGCCTGAGGGAGGTCCTGGACGCCTTCCGGAGGTGCGTAACGGAGGAGCGGGAGGTGCTGCTGGAGCCCTACCTGAGCGGCTGGCGGGGGCTCATCCGGTGAGTGCCCGGGAGCGGGCGGGTGTTTCCCTCCGAGGGGAGCTGTGCGGTGATGGAGTGACAGCTCCCTCCGCACCACAGCGGGGATGGCGGGNTCTGCAGGAGCTTTGGGGTCCCTTTCACCACAGGACATTCTGCGTTCTGCCACTGGGAGCTTTGCAAGGCTTCACCCTCCAAGGCCAGAGCTGGAATGAGACCTATCCGGGGAGCTGCAGCTCGTGCTGCTGGCCGGGGTCCCAGCAGGGGCTGAGTGGTGCCTTCTCCTGGCCCGGCAGGAGCCTTTCCTGCCCGGGAATGTCCTGCCCAGCCCCGGGGCAGCTTGCCCAGGGTCAGGGAGATGTGCAGGCACTGCTGTCGACAGCTCTGCCTCCCAGGGCATCGAGTTGGGGCTTTCTTTGCACCCCTCAGCTGGTTTAGGGTCCTCTCTTCACCTGAGGCGATTTTCGGGCTCTCCTTTTCCCCCTGAGGCGATTTTCGGGCTCTCCTTTCCCCCTATAGGCGATTTTCGGGCTCCCCCCTCAGACCCTTTTCCCGCTCTCCCTCCTCCCCTCCTCTCCCCACCCCTTTTCACCTCTCCCTTCCCCCGCAGCTTCCTGCAGAGTTTGGGCGCCGTCTTCTCCTTCATCTCCAAGGACGCGGTGGCCAAGGTGGCTCTGCTGGAGGGGCAGTGCCGCCAGCACGGTTTCGTGTCTCTGCAGGCCATGGTGCGGCAGGAGCTGGCGGCGGGCCCGGCGGCTCTGAGGGCTCGGCCCGACTCGGGTTGCCGCACTCTGCTGCGGCTGCACCGCGCCCTTCGCTGGCTGCAGCTCTTCCTGCAGGGGCTGCGCTCCGGAGAATCCCGCACCTCCGTGCTCTGCACCGACGCCTACAACGCCTCGCTGGCCGCTCACCACCCCTGGGTGGTCCGCAAGGCGGCCACCGTGGCTTTCTGCGCCTTGCCCTCCCGCGACGCCTTCCTGGAGATCATGAACGTGGGCCCGCCCGAGGAAGCCGTGGCCATGCTGGGAGAGGCCATCCCCTACATCGGCGATGTGTACGGCATCACCCAGGAGCTGCTGGAGGAGCACAAGCTGCTCGACCTGCCCTGAGCCCCGCGTGGAAACCGCGTCTCGGGGCAAAGCACAACCCTCTGCTTCTCTCTCCGTGGTTATTTCCACGTTTTCTTCCCGCCCGGAGCTGAGGAGTTGGCCAGACTGTTCAGGATGCTTCACTTCGTAAATGTGGACCGGTTTGTATTTTTACTCTTTTTTTTTTTTTTTTTTTTTTTTTTTTTTTTTTTTTTTTTTTTTTTTTTGTTTTTTTTTGAGGGCCCNCATTTGTCGGTTTGTATGTAGAGCACTACTACCCGAGTCCGGGGTGGAAATCACATTTTAGCACAACCCTCTGCTGTTCTGTCCGTGGTTATTTCCATTTTTTATTTCCAGTCCAGAACTGACGAGTTGTTGAATAGTCCAAACTATTCAGGATGCTTCACTTTATAAATGTGGACCAATTGTTTTTTACTTTTT
>VWZN01001607.1:133257-178041 GCA_013396955.1 Regulus satrapa | reverse complement strand
TTTTTTTTTTACGGTTCTCAGTTTGTGTTAAAGCTTTACAGTTAGAAAAAAAATCCACATTAGGATGAGCTGCTGGATTTTTTTTTGTTGTTGTTGTTGTTCCCAGCAAGGCTGGAAAAGGTTTTTCTTTTCATTTTAGCACAAGCACAACCCTCTGGTTCTGTGTCAGTGGTTATTTCCACTTTTTCTTTCCAGTCTGGAGCTGAGGAGTTGCCAAAACTATTCAGGATGCTTCACTTTATAAACGTGGACCACTTGTTTTCTTTTTTTATCTGTCAGTTTGAATGTAGAGCTCTACAGTTAAGAAAAAAAAATTACATTAGGATGAGCTGCTGGATTTTTTTGTTGTTGTTGTTCCCAGCAAAGCTGGAAAATGTTTTTCTTTTCAAGCCAAACTTCAGCAGCTTCTATGCACTTACAGCAATAGTTGTGACAGCACAAATTGGAGCTGTAATGTCTGAACACATTTCTACCCCCCAGGAGCTCACCTACATTAGACAAAAGCCCCACCTGGGGGCTTCTTCAGCTGGAGAATTCACTCCTGAGCAATGCGAAGGAAGCTCCTTTCCCTGGGGGGCCCCAGGAGCTGAGGTGACCTTAAGAGAAAAAAACCCAAAAGTGTTCCTGGAGCAGGGTACATCCAGCAGCACCTTCCCTGCCCGTGCAATCTGTGCTTTCTGCACTTGGGATGTGCAGCAGATTCTCATTTGTTCCCCTCTCTCCTGCCCAGCCTGGAGCTGTTTGCTCGAGTTGTGCTCTCCTGTGTTTATTTTTATTTTTTTAATGAATGTGTCAAATGCCTACAAAAAGGATTTCCTGCCTCTCTGGGGGAGGAAATCCACACCTGTACTGTAAATTGCTGCTTTGTGAGGTTTCTCCTTTTGTTGCAAACCACTGGAAGAGCCAAAGGATGGCAGAGGGGATTTACTGAGCTTTTGGGAAGCTGCAAAAACATCACGGGGTCGGTCCAGGATGTGTGGGGGAATCCTGCAGGCTCTAACAGGCTGATTGTCTTCTTTTTGGCCTAATGTAACACTGGAAAATTCAGGAAATCACTATTACCTCATGGAGACTGGACTCACTGCACATTAAATTATGTGAATAACTTGGTTTGGAGGAGCGTCCTTTGTGGGGTCACCCTCTCTGGGTGGTCACGATTTACCCGTGACCCACTCGGATTTTCTTTCCCTGGAAAAATCTCGTTTAATTTCTCTGGAAAATCTTGTTTCATTTCCCCCAGGCCAGCTGGCATTTCACCTGTGCAGCGAATTAAATGCCTTAAATTAAATCAAATAATTGTTTGTCAAGGGGAAAAAAAAAGGGTTTAGATCTCTCTTGAAAAGATGCTCTAACCAACAAGAAAAATACTTTTTCTCCTTTGTCACACTCATTCTAACTATAAATACCAAAGTTGAACTTGCCCACAATTCAGGATTGGGTTTTCAACTTATTTTTTTCAAGTTTTATACTTAAAGCTGACACGTAAATAGTCCAGTAAAAGGGAAGGATCCTTTAAAAAAATGTCAGCACAAACATAACTGGAAAACAGCTGCCAGTGCTGCTTCCCTGATATATTCCTGTATTCAGGTCTCTGGATTTGCTTCTCTTCCTGCAAGGAAAATATTCCACCCTTGGAGCACCACTTTGGCAGCAAAAGCAGTTTGCTGATACAGTGGAAAATGCAGGAAATTGAACTTCTCATTCAGAGCTAAAATCCAGCCTTGGACAGAAAAAAACACAGTAATGAAACCTGAAATTACCATGCTGTGAACTTGGGTTTAAGTTTTTTTAACTGAAATTAATATCCCAGCTCAGTGTGAGGGGAAAAGAAAAATTACATCACCTAGTAACGACTTCCTAAAACAAAAGATATCAGTCCAGCTGAGTGACAGCTCACCAACCTGGTGACCCAGGAATGGCCTCTCCAGGCAAATTCCTGCCATGCCCCGAGGAAGATTTGGTTATTTCCGTGATGAGGTGGCCTCGAATTTAAAAAAAAAAAAAAAAGAAATAAAAATTGCTGCCGTGTAAATCTTTCAGCAGAATCCCAGCGGGGCACCGGAGTTTTATCACCTCTCTCAGAGGAGGTGATTAAAAAAGGGAGGAACCCCTTTTTTAGGGGGAGCCCACGTTTCCACTCTGAGTGAAGGAAATCAGGATGAGGCTTTGCACCCAAGTGCCCTCAGAGGGGATTTGATTGAATTTAACTGAATTTTGCTAAACAAATTAAATCCCTCCAAGCTCTGTTTAAAGAGCGACGGCTGAGCCCGGATTTCCCTGCTACCCTTCCCTGTCCCAGGGAGTTTTTTTGGGGGGTGGCTTTTCCCCCAAAATGCAGCTGCCTGGGCTCTGGCTGTGCCTGAGCTGGGGCTGTGCTGCCTCGCTCGGCCCCTCGTGCCTGTCAGCTCAGTTCAGGAGGCCGGGGGATTTCATCCTGGGGGGTTTGTTCCCCTTCGGCAAGGACACAGTGAACCTGACGGCTCGCTCGGAGCCCACCCTGCTGCGGTGTGAGAGGTGAGAGCAGGGAGGGGAAAAAAAGGGGAAAAAGAACTGTTTGGGACAGAGGTGGAGGGCTGGGACCTCAGCCGGTCCCGAAATGGAAATGGGTTTCTGTTTTCTGTCTGCTGGCAGAGTTTAGCCCCGTCTTGATAAAAGGTTTTTGCAGCACTGGCTGCCTTAGGGCTTGGGTCAGGTACTGCAGTTGTAAATGCTGGATTTGGTTCCACACACTAATGGCACTTGGGGATGGTGCTGCTGCTTTTTAGGAGGGAAAAAGGACTCTCAGCACCAGGCAAAGCAGGATCCAAAATCCCCTGGGTTTGTAGGTGTGAGCAGCATTTCCTCCTCAGTTACACCAGGCTGGGTCCCCCCACCACATCACCACCTACCCACAGCTCTTTGTGTCCTCCTGCTCTGGCAGCAGCAAAGCTCAGGGTCCAAAATCCTTCCAACTTTGCACTCCTGGGGCAGGGAATGTGCTCAGGAGGAGGAAAATCCCAGGAGAAATCCCACATTTTGATCACGAGCAGTCTCCTGAATTAGCACCTTGGGAATCTTTGGCTTTGTGGCTGAAGGACTTGAAGTCGTGACCCTCACAGCTAAACTGGTCTCTACCTCTGTTCCTTCTCCTGGGAAGCTCCAAGGATATTTTTGCTGGCAGAAGGGATTAATTAAATTGTCAAGGTGCTCGCACTCAGAGCAAAAAATTCCCAAGTGGGTCCGGGGATGCTCTGCTGACAGTGGCACAAGGATGGCCACAAGGATGCCAAAATGTCAAAGGGACAGCAGTGCTGGGCTGTGCCACTCCTCTGCCATTCCTGTGCTACTCCTGTGGCACTCTGTCACTCCCGTGCCACTGCTGTGCCATTCCTGTGCCCCTCTTGTGTCACTCCTCTGCCACTCCTGTGTCACTCCTCTGCCACCTCTGTGTCACTCCGGTGCCATTCCTGTGTCACTCCTGTGTCACTTCTATGCTATTCCTGTGCCACTCCTCTGCCACTCGTGTGTCACTCCTGTGCCCCTCCCGTGCCATTCCTGTGTCACTCCTGTGCCCTCCCCTCAGGTTATTCACGGACGGGCTGATCTGGGCTCTGGGCATGAGGTTCGCCATCGACCAGATCAACAATTCCAGCTCTCTGCTGCCGGGGGTGACGCTGGGCTACGACATGTACGACACGTGCTGGGAGCCCCTGGTGGCCCTGCAGCCCAGCCTGCTGTTCCTGACCCGCAGGGGCACCACGGGCATTGGGGTCCTCTGCAACTACACCGAGTACCAGCCCCGCGTCACTGCCGTCATCGGGCCCCACAAGTCCGACCTCTGCCTGGTCACGGCCAAGCTCTTCAGCTCCTTCTTGATCCCGCAGGTAAAAAAAACCACTGTGCAAAACGAGGTTTTGCTATCCTGGTCAATTTAAAAGGTTGAATTGAAAGACAATAGGAGGCAGAAACAAAGCAAAGGGTTAATTTTATGGCCGGGTGGCTGTCTGGGGAATGCTCTTTAAATATTTTTTTTCTGTTGCATCAACCTGTTGCATATTCATGTTCCTTCATGCATATTCAGGAGCTGTTTAGCAGGGCCACTCCTTGGCTCTGCCCTTTCAGAGGTGGCCTGTTGAGGTTTAATTTCTCTCCTCAGTTTTGATTTGGGTTCCGCTACACTTCCCACAGGCAGTGAGAACTGATAATTAGCATGACATTAGCCAACAGGGTCCCCCTCGCCTGTTCCCTCAACCAAGCAGACACTACCTTAAACAGCAGAAATAAAAGCCATATGGCAATATAGCTTTATCCAGCTATAGATAGCATTCCCCTCGGTACCTGGGAGGAGCCAACACTACAGTGTGCAGTCTGTCCCAGCTCTCTGCTCCCTGTGCAGGTGAGCTATGGAGCCAGCAGCGAGGCCCTGAGCAACACGGAGCTCTTCCCCTCCTTCTACCGCACGGTGCCCAGCGACAAGAACCTGGTGGACGCCGTGGTGCTGCTGCTCAACCAGTTTGGCTGGAACTGGATCGCCACGGTGGCCAGCGACGACGAGTACGGCCGGGGGGCGCAGGCGCTCTTCCTGAGCATGGTGGGCACCGACAACATCTGCATCGCCTTCGAGGGGCTCATCCCCACCAGCCCGGCCGAGCCCAACGCCAGGAAGCGGCTGGAAGACGCTGTCAGGTTAATTAACAGCACCAAAGTCAACGTGGTGGTGCTGTTCGCCCACAGCCTCCCAGCCCAGGCCCTGCTGGAGCACAGCATCAGGATGGGGCTGGGCAAGAAGGTGTGGATCGGCACTGAGGCCTGGCTGCTGTCGGACATCGCTGCCCACACCCCCAACATCCAGAGCGTGGGGACGGTGCTGGGCTTTGTCATGAGGACGGCGACGCTCCCCGGCTTCCAGGAGTACGTGGCTGAGCTCTTCAGCTCCGCTGCCCAGGAGGAGTTCTGCCGGCAGTCCAGGGAGCTGAGCCGCCTCCTCAACACTGAGGTGCTGGACACGCACTGCCAACAGTGTGACCACGTCACCCTCGGGGACATCTGGCCCATGCTCAGCGTGACCATAGTGCAGCCGGTGCAGGTGGCTGTGTACAGCGTGGCCCATGCCCTGCACAGAGCCCTGGGCTGCACCTCCAGAAGCTGTCCCAAAACACCCATCATGTCCTGGCAGGTGAGGGAAGATCTGAGGGGCAAACTGGGTTTTGTCACATGGCAGCCAGATGGTCACAATCTTAGCCTACCTAAAGGACAACTGATTTCAGCTTGCAGAATTCTCCTCCTCCAAACAAGAACAACTGTACCCAAATCGGTTTTGATTTCATTCTCTCCCCAGCTGCTGCACTTCATGAACACCCTCCCCTTTGAGGTGAACGGCCAGAGCTTCAGGTTTGATCAGTCCCACGGCACAAACACCGGGTACAAACTCATCTTCTGGGCCTGGAGGGACGGCACTCTGACCCACCTGCCTGTGGGGGACTACGACCAGTCTCTGTACATCCATAAGTCCCAGATCAAGTTCCATACCGCGGATAAGAAGGTAACATTGGCACAATTCCTTCTCATTTGTTTGAGATGACAGTTCTCCTGGAGCTGCCAGGCTGATGTTCATTGCTGCCTTTGCCAGGAGCCCACATCGGAGTGCTTCAGGCGCTGCCAACCAGGACAAATCAGAAGAATAAAAGGATCCAACCTCTGCTGCTATGACTGCACAGACTGTTCAGAAAACACCTTCTGGAGCGGCACAGGTGAGGTCTGGGGAATTTAAAGGCTATACCTGGATGATTCTGTCTCCTGGCTGAGGTGATGATGAGCTGGGAGCTCTCCTCCATGAGCACTGCCAGGTGTTCCCTCTGCTGTCCTTCACTGGGGACCTGACCCTGTTGGGCCCAGAGGGAAGCAACGAGGACATTTATGTTTTATCTGCACAGGTAAGAGGGGTACGATGGAATTCTGGGGCAATTTAATCCCTTTTATCATAGGATCAAATTAATTTTATCTCCTTTTATCACAGGATCAAATTCCGGGATTGCTGGGGAAGGGAAACAGAGGCAAGAAATACAAGGATCCTTCAGGGAGGAGGGTGGGGAAAAAGTAGAGGGTGAACTGCAGAGATCCAACACACCTCAGAGGGGCAAACAGGTGAACCACCACCTAACCCTCCCCCCCATCTCTTTGCAGACAGCACCAGCTGCTCCCCGTGCCCTCGGCACCAGTGGGCGCCGGCCCGCAGCACGAGCTGCCGCGAGCGCGGCCAGCGGTTCCTCTTCTGGGACGAGCCCCTGGCCGTGGCCTTGGCGGCCCTGGCGGCACTGACGGCGGCGCTGAGCTGCAGCGCGGCGCTGCTCTTCCTGAGGCACCTGCGCAGCCCGCTGGTGCAGGCGGCCGGCGGCGGCAGGAGCCTGCTGGCCCTGCTCTGGCTGCTGCTGCAGAGCCTCAGCTGCTGCCTGTACATGGGCAGGCCCAGCGGCGCGCTGTGCACGCTGCAGCAGCTCTCCTACGCCCTGTGCCTCAACGGCTGCTTCTCCGCCTTCGTGCCCAAGGCCCTGGAGATCGCCCTGCTGACGGAATTGCCCCGCTCCGCCCCCAGGCTGCTGCGCTGGGTCACCCGCGGCAGGGCCTGGCTGCTGGTGGCCGCCTCCTTTCTTGTCCAGGTGCTGCTCTGCTTCTGCCACCTCCACCTGGGCCCCGACTACCTGGTGGCCGACTACGAGTCCCTGCCCAGCGAGGTGCTGCTGGTGTGTGGCACCCAGTCCTGGGCTGCCTTTGCCCTCCTGCACGGCTACAACAGCTGCCTGGCCTTCGCCTGCTTCCTCTGCACCTTCATGGTGCAGAGCCTGGGCAGGAGGTACAACGTGGCCAGGGGCATCACCTTTGCCACCCTCATCTATTTTGTCATCTGGATCTTCTTCCTGGTGATTTTTGCCACGCTGAGGACGGTCCTCAGGGCCGTCACGCAGATCTGCACCATCCTGGCCACCACCCTGGGCATCTTGGCCAGCTACTTCGCGCCCAAGTGCTACATCCTCGTGTTCAGGCCTGATCTGAACACGGGGGATTACTGCCAGAACCCCGCCGAGGAGGAGCCGGAGGAGGACTCGGCCAGCAGACAATGAAGCACCCCCTCTGTCACCTGCTCCCCAGCAGAAGCTGCAGTTTAGGGAGAAAATTCTCTTTATGAGCACTCTGTGGCCCCAGGCACAATCATGCATGAACAGAGCTCAGCCAAGTCCAGAGGAGCGGCCTCTATCCTCTCCGGAAATGCTTTTCAGCCCCCAAAAAGGAGCCAGAAGTAGGTTCAGTTCGTGGAACCACCTCCAGAAGTGATATTTTGCATCAATCTTTCAATTCTGGCAACTGGGGGTGAGCCAGAAGCCCTCACCAACATCACTTCCCTGTAAACGCTTCTGGTCATTTCCCTTTTTTCTATTTCTGTTCTTTTATTCCCAAGATTAAATTTTTTTCCATCTGTGTGTTCCTGGAATTTAATCTGTTCAGCTCAAATTAGAGAATTTGCAAATTATTCTCAACTATTGAAAGAACCTTTGGGTGCACTGCAAAGTTACTTGTCCCCATTTTTTGTAATCATCTCCATCCCAAATGATTCCTGTGTGATTAAAAAAACCCCAAAACTCTGACCTGGACCTGGAGTTCTTGTCCTTGGAGCCTGCAGGAATTCTTCACGTTGGTGCATCTGAAATTCTCAGTATTCCTTGCTGCAGGGCTGTGGTTCCATAGCAGAGAAGCATTAAAAAACTTTTGCTCATCCTTCCAGAAATAGGGAAAGGAAAAATAATCTGATTTAACTCCACCAGGCCCTGCAGGAAAAGGCTGTCCAAAATTCTGATAATTTCATATTCACTTAAATTCTGATCATTTAATATTCACCTAAATTCTGACCATTTAATATTCACTTCAATCCTGACCATTTAATATCCACCTCACTGGAAAATGCTGGGATTTATGATATTTAAATGATGTTTCACTCTCCCCTTGCTGGGAGCTGGGAAGAAGGAACCTGCCTCACCAAACTGTGCTTGTTCTTTTTATTTAGGCTGGAAAATTAGCATAATTTAGGCTGAAAAACAAACATTTTTTTGAGGGTCTGAGCCCTTCAGACCCAACAGGAGCTCCTGACAAACCCAAGGCTCAGCAGAGTCAACCCAGGGTGTCCCAGGGATCCCTGTTCTTGCTGGAGAGTCCAAAAACGGGGAATATTTATGAAATAAATCAGAATGAAGCACTGCAAAGAACTGAACACATACACTGCAGTTATCACATAAAATTAAAAGCTTTTTAGTGTTTAAAATAGCATTTACACATAAGCAGCTATATATTAACTATACAGACACTTGGGTTTTAATACAATATCTACAAAAAAGAATTCAATTATGCAATAGACATTTAACAGGAACAGTGCAGTCCATGCTAATAAGAGGTCACTCTTTGAGTAGAACCAATTCTAGGATAGGTGATAGTCTGAATTTTCATTATTTAAAATCATGTAACTTTCTTCCTCTACTGTACATAAAATTCTTTACATGTATTTCTAATCACTGATTAGAATTAATAATTTTAAGTCAAATCTTCTTACAATCCAGTTAAATGCAAAACAAACAAAATCCCAAAACAATTACACCAACCCATGAGCTGTCAAGTCTCAGGAGGGGAAGAGAACAAAAATCAGAGCAAAAGTCAACGTCTGTGCATCATTGCTTGCCATCCAAACCAACCTTTGGAGAAAGTTTCCCAGGTGCCTTGGGAAAGCAGATCCACTGACAGGAGCTAAAAGCCACCAGCACGCTTTTAAGACAGTTTGCCAAAGAATTTGGAGTCCAAATCGTGGATGCGGATCTCTCCCTGCAGATCCTGCCTCTGGTGGGTGGGAGATGCCATCCCCAAGAGTTTCCTCCCCCCTTCCAGGACCCTCCAGACATCCCTGCTGCAGAATAAAAACATCCAATGACTCCAGGCTCCCCAGGCTGCTCCCTGCACAGCAAACCTCTCTCAGGAGCCAGAGGGGCCCTTCCATCCCAATTCCATTCGGTGGGAAAGAAACCACAGCTCCGCAGCCTCCACCTTTCCCTGCAGCTGGCCCGCTGTGGGCAGCAGCCCTGGCACGGGTGGCACGTGTTCCTGCAGGAGGGAGCTGCACAGGAGCTCCCCAGGCTGCCCAGACAACGCCAAGGGTGGAAGGCAAGGATGGGATCCGGGCAATCTCCCGCCTTCGCTCCCGGGAGGAAACAGAGATGTGGCAAAGATCCAGGCCCGACCTTGTGCTGAGCCAGCCCAGCCTCTGCCTGCCGGGGAAACACAGGATTTTTGTGTCCCTGTTCAATATTGCACTGTTCAGGAGGGGCTCTGCTCCCTCCTACTCTCTGCAAACAGCAGGACCCACCTCTGGAGAACTCTCAGAGCATCCTTTACCTGCCCGGGGGGAAGCTCCTCCAGCCTTGGTTTCCTCAGCAAACACTTCCCCCATCTCCTGGGGCCTCGCCCACAAGCACACACAGTCAGAACAGTCATTTTTCAACATAGCAGCAAAGACCAGCAAGACACACGACAGCTTCTGCCAACAGCAAAACCACGAGACAAAAACCAAAGCCCCGGCAGGTGTGTAAACTGCAACTCTTGGAAAGACGCGAGGAAATTACACACAGGTGAAAGCTCGGCCACTCCAGCTTTAATCCCTTTTTTTTCTTTTTTGGAAATATTAAAAGGAGATTTTTTTTTTTTTCCCCTCCAGCCCTCTGAGTTCTGCCTTCAAACAAATAGGACCAGAGAAGTCCTAATGTAAAGAGGCCAGAAAAGTCTCAGTTAATTTCAAAGTAGAACCACTAGTGATTGTCAGTAAAGTCACAGACTCCTCAGCAGTGTCTCCTGGAGACAGAGCACAATTCCACCATTATTATTTTACCCTGATTTGCTTCATTGCTTTAAATGTCAATCTTTCAGAAGAATTGACCAGGTCAGGTTTGCATCTGGGAGCAGGAGGGAAGGAAAAGAGCAGTCCTGTTCTACAGTCAAGCTTTAGGCAGGGCCTCTTTTGGAGGAGCCACCATGGAAGCTCTGCTTTCAGAAGCCTTGGGCAGCTTTTTGGGAAGGTCTTTGCAAAGAAAATTAATTTAGAAGCCCAGAAAATGGGCTGAGTGACAGAGTTTCCCAAACTGGCTCCCTGTGGAAGGAGACTCGAGTCTCCCATTAGCACAAACATCTGGAGTCTCTGACAAAGGGAGGTGTTTGCACCCAGAGAGGTGGGAAAAAGAAAGAAGTGAAAAATCAGAGTGAAATGGACATTTTGAGGAGTCAGTTTTCAGGGTGACAAATGAACCACGTGCGTATAGAAAGATGTTCTCTCTTCACACCCACCTTGGATATTTACCCCAAAATCACAGAACAGACCAAAAGAAGCTTCTTACCAGTGAAGACAATGCTTATTATTTACAGTAAAGACCGATTTTAAAGCACCTGGCCTAAATCCTGCCAGCGACAGGGATCTCACGAAAGAGGATTTAACTGAGGAATGGCCCCATGGTCAAATGCCACTGAGTGGCTGCAGCTTGTGTCTCATTTAATGAGCCACTGTGGCAGAGGGTGGCTGTGCTCACCATACCTTAAAAAAGCTTCTTAAATATCACTGAAGCTTCCTGAATTTACTTTCCAGAGCCTCAGAGCTGAAAACAGCCAGAAATGAAATCCTGGGGATATTCAACAGCAGTTGCTTCAGTCAGAGATCCCTCAACAAGAGAAAGAGTCAGGGGGAGGATTTCTTTTTGAGAGCTCCAGGGTGGGTCTCTCTCACTCCCTGGCAGAGGGAGGATTTCTTTTTGTACCATTTCTGATCTGTTCTCAGGCACCCTCACACCTCTCTGCCCACTGTGCTCAGAAATGTTCCCTGGGGGATCAGCCATCTACAGGTCTCTGTTTCAACAAAAAGGAGAAAGATTCTGCTCAGAAAGGAAGGAGGGATCCCAATGAAGAGCCAGGATTTCCCCATCTCTGCTGGAATGGGATAAACAGCCCCTTCAAAAGGCAAAAGCTGACAGAACTGCAGCAACTTTCCTATTTCTGTGGGAGTAACTCTTCCAACCTGCAAGCAAGTGCACATCCAGAGGGAACAGCCACACCTGGCAGCAGGGATGCGACTGAAATGCCCAGGAACCGAGTGCAGCTGAAAAATCACTCTTGGGAAACAAGGGAATAACTGAAGGAAATAACTTTACAAGTTCTGCACAATGAAAACATACAGCAGCAAGACTCCAGCACCGCCTTGATAGAATATCTTTTTTAAAAAAAAAACCTCAAAGAACCCAAGAAATATTGATTTACACTCCCTAGTCAGCAGAAAGTAGCCACAACTTTGTTTTCCTCTAGGAACTGGTTGGATCCTACTCCTTTCCAAGCACTTGTGGGTGCCACATCTGCTTCGAGCTATGGATGCATCCAAGAAACAGCATTCCAAGGCAGTATCCCAGATACCAGCCAGCAGTCGTTCTGTCCTTGCAAGAGGAAAAAGCAGGGAAAAAAATCAAAGTGCTCCTATGCATTGTCAGGAATTTAGAAGTCATGTGAAATACCAGTCCAAAAACAGACATGAATTCCACTGAAGTAGGTGCCACAATGACCAAAGCTCATTAAGATGTGAATATACACCAGCCATTCACAATCCAAAACGAGATGGGGAAGGGGGGGACAAACCAAAAGATAACGAAAAGATGCCGTTGATTTGCTGATATTTACCAATCCCGGGAGATTCNAAAAATCCCAACAACTTTGTGTGCGGAGTCTTTTGAAGGCACTTCCTCTCACATGATGTCCACGAAGAATTCGCAAGGGTTGCCCATGGCCTTCTGGAAGGACTGGCGACTGCCGGTGAGCTCGGGCGGCACGGCACTCAGCTCTCGCACCGGCGGCCCCCCGGGCGGGCCGCTGCTGCCCAGTGCCTTGGAGCCCGCCTTGGGCAGGCCGTACAAGGGGGGCAGACCCGGGGGCCCGTAGGAGTGCTGGCTCTGGTGGCTCTGGTGGCTCCTGTCGCTGGCGGAGCGCTGGCTGAGCTGGCTCAGCGGCCTCTCGCGCCGCTCCGACTCGCTGCCGCTGGACTTGCGCTCCTTCTCCCTGCCCGCCGCTCTCCTGCTGCTCTCGCTGGTGCTCCGGTTTGAGCCGCTGCTTTTGCTCCCTGCCAGGGACGAGGAGGAGTGAGGGAAAGAAAGAGGAGAGGGATGAGCTGGGTTCTGGCGGTGCCGGCGGTGGCTGGGCGGTGAGGGGTGCGCCATGCACGGGACGCGCAGACACAGCGGGCAAAGCAGCAGCTCCATTCCAGCTCCCGGCTCAAATCCAGCCTGCCAGGAGCAGGAACGGGAGGAAAATAGCAGCAATTTGGGGTTTGACTCGGGCTAATGAGGTGTAATTCTAATTGTCTCCGCGTTGGTATTTTGTGCCTTTTCTGAAAGAAACCCCTTTGCCTTCTCTCATCACTCTTAAATCCCAGAGGTTTTGTTGGCTTCAGTGGGGAGGTCCTTTTGAAATTCCTCACTGAAGCCTTGGAGAACTCCCGAGGAAACAGTTCCCAAACTGCTCTACCACAAATCAGCAACACCCAGGATATTGTTCCCAAGAGAGGCCGCTAAATTGCCTTGGAAAACCAAAGGATTGCCACTGAGTATCAGCTGAGTTGTTACTAAAAACAAATTTCACTAAACTTCAAGAACTGATTTTTTTAATGGCAGCTAAAGGTCTTGCCCTATTTCCCATGAGAGACAGATTAGGAGACAGTTCCAAGTGAATTATTTTTTTTTTAAATCCAACTAATCAACCCAAGGAATATCCCACTGAACCTTAGTGCAAGATGGGCTTCCCAAAAAGGACCCCCAGCCAGCAGAACAGGGGGACCAGCTTTTGAGTCTAAATGAGACACAGAAATGAGAAAAACAAAATTATTTTGGGCTGTTCCTTCTTGCGCTTCAGATGCCCATCACTTTCTGCTGCTCCAGCTGATTGGAGAGATGGGAAACCAGACAGGATTTTGGGGGGGAAGGCTGCATTCCCAGCAGAGTGCCAGAGAGATGGAAAACAGGCCACAAAACCACTGGATTTAAAGTTAATATTCCATGTCTGGGCCTCCAAAGTGGTATTTGCTGACTGTTATGATTTCATACTGCAGATAAATGAGAGAGGGCACAAAAGCCCAATTTGAACACGACTTGAAGAACAGTGACCAGTGCAGCCCTGTGTTCCAGCACTCCCAACACCTGCCTGAGCCACCTGGCCATCAATTAACGGGGAGTGCAAGGGCACTGGCAGAGAAATCCAACCCAGAGGGGTGGCACCATCATCAGTTTGGACTATTTATTTCCTGGAGAGCCTGGGGATGGGGTTTTCCCACCCGATTCCCTCCCCTCTGAGCTGCTGCAGCACAGTCCCACAGGTTGATATGCCAATGTCACACCACTGTGCACTGAGACAGGTCGAGCATCCAAGACAATTCAACAGAAAAATAAAATTCAAACTTTAAAAAAAAAAATTTAAAAAATACAGCTAAACATTTGGGTCACGAGAATCTAAAAATGATCATGCTGTGAATTCATCACGGAGGCATTTGAAGCTTACCAATCCCCTAGAGTCAGCCATTCCTCTAGGAATCCTTCAGTCTAACGCTTGCTCAGGACAAAACAAGGGAATAACAGTTACAAAACAAGAAACAGCACAGAAGTTGTTTCCCACGAGGAAAAGTGTGGAAACCTTTCAGAGTTGAACACCCTGGCACTTTTCTGAGGCTCTCCACAGCACGGATAAAACACCCTTCCTTCCTTTCCTATTCCAGCAGCAGGGACAGAATTCCTACTGCTCACAGAAGCAGCTGCCAAAAAAAGTACCTCCACGTTCTGTCCAGGGCAGTTTCTAAAACCTCTGGGAGATTCCTCATGGGTCTTTCTTATTTTGGGATAAGGTGAGAAGCAGCTGGGCTAAAATCCCGTGAGCAAGCTCCTGTTATGAAACTCTCTTGTGCCATTTTGGAAAATCGGACTGGCTGTGGTAAACAGGGCTAAGTGACATCCACGTTACTGGAAGTTCACTGGAAAAACACAAGGAATCCTCACCCCTTCTTTACTGGCAGTGTTTCCAAAAGCAAAATTCACTCTGGGAGTGATTTTTTAAAAAAAATTTAAAATAGTATCTGTATAGCCAAAAATGACATAATCTTTATTTATTGAGGTTTAAGAATGAATCACAGCGTTATGCTAGGGCAGAAAAGGAGGAGGGCAGGTCTTTAATGCATGCAGAATTCTCTTCCTGTCCCTGTCACACACGCCAGCAGAGACTCTCCTCCCCAGAAGCAGTGTTTCAACCCCTGGCTGGCCACCTCCCACTTGCAAAAAAAAGTGATTTTCCTTCTGTGCTGAGCACTGAAGCGAAAGCCAAGAGCTCCCCTTGGTTCTAACCCCTGTTCTGTCCCACCAGCACAGAAACTCCCTCCTTCCCAGCAACACCCAGCTCCCCGCTGGCAATTCCTGACCGGGTTAAACCTGGCAGTTTCCACCAGAGCTGAAAGCCAAACCCCCTCCTCCAGGGACACAAAACCCCTTTGATTCATTGCTGGTGCACACAACCCATGCAGGGGAGCGACCAAAACCAAGGAGACAAGCACGGACAGCACCGAGGAACTCAAGCAAATGGTGGGGGAATTATGAGAACCGTGGAATTCAAATTAGCCCTTCTTACCTTCACTTTGCTGGCTGCCTGCACTGCCACTGCCGTAGCTAAAGCCTGGGTCTTGGTAGGCTGGTGGGAAACAAGGAGGGGGCAGAGGATACTGGTAGGGATATCCTTGGCCCAGGGGCCAAGGAGCTGCAGGGTGTGGCAGAGGAGCCAGCGTGTCCTGGTCCGAGGTGCCGCTGGAACCGTTGTTGAGGTTCAGCGCAGCCAGATCTGAGCAAGAAAAAAGGTGAAAACTTTTACCCAGCAGGTAAAGTGAACACTGTGAATTCATTTATGGAGGTATTTGAAGCTTAGCAAGCCCCTGGAATCAGCCTGCTCCAGCAGCAGTGAGAGGTGGGCACAGGGTGAGAAGAGGGCATCCCCCTTTTCCAGGCTGGGAACTCAGTGGGACTGACAAGCAGGGAATGTGTGGCACCACCACTGCTGTCCCCAGTGCTCTGCTTGCTGGGTTCATCTGTCAGGATGTTGTGGGACCTGTGCTCCAGAAAGCAGTATTTATTATTTCTTACCTTCTACAGTGCTAACAGGTGTGAGTCTGACTTCACAATTTACTGTCCGGTGCAAAAAGGGCATAAGACTTCTGAACACAGAGCTTTTAAAAGATTTATTAACCAATAAAACACTGCCAACGACTGTTGGAGCCCTGGGCACAGAGAATTTCAGCTTTCTGTGCTGACAGACCCCCCAGGAGAACGCTGCACTGGAGCTGGGGCCGTGGAGAAGGGGGCTGGGATTGTGGGGGTGGAGTTTGGAGAGAAGGGTGTGAGATCACAGGGTGCAAAGCTCAGATTTTAAGGTTTGGGATACAGCAGTAGATATAAAGCAAGGTGGAGGTTTCAGGGTGTTGGCCTGTCCTCCTTCTTCACCTTCTTGGGTTTGGGTGATGTGTGACTGGGTGGGAAAGTCCACAGTGAGGGCCACGGGTGGTTGGATATTGGGTTAAAAGTACAAATAATGTATGTGGCATTAGTTAATTGGGTAGTTTACCCTTAAAAGGCCTTGTAGAGAGAAACTTTGGGCTCCCTTTTTAGTTTGTTAGCCTGGTGTGCTGCAGAACTCACAGCCTGTGAGAGTGTAACATGGATAAAAAATAATAAACACCTGAGTCCCAACAAGAATTACTGTCTCTCACTCTAAATTCAACCCAACCCTGGAAGAAGCAGAGAAGCTACAAACAACATTATTTATGCTTTTAACCCATTCATGACTTCTTTACACACTGCACTGCAATGCAGACCTTTCTAACCTATCATATTACGACGTGCTCATTCCCAGTGCTGCAGCTCAAAACTCCTCATGACTACTTCTGTATTCTCCACACCTTCCATTTTAAACTCTGAACTTTCTTCTATTCTAAAGTGACAAAGGGACAGCCGTGCCCTTCCCAGCTGGGGACTTACTGCCACAGAGGTCTCCGAAGACGTAGTAGCACTGCTCTGAGAAGGTGATTTTGTTCACAGTGTGCCTGAGGTAGCCGTGTTTCAGCATGCTGCTGGCATATTTCCTGGCTTCCCGGCGGTCCTTGAAGCCTTCCACGTGTGTATAAAGCCAGTCCACCACATCTGCTCCTGAAATGGGGATAGCAGGAGCACACACGGGATTATCTGAGCCCAACTCTGCCAGGTGAACACCTAACATGGGATTATCTGAGCCCAACTCCGCCAGGTGAACACCTACACGGACACTGACACTAAATACACACATAAAAAAATCTTTTTTACACACATTGTGCAACCCTATTGAGCCACAGGAGTGGAAATGAAATTTTCTCTGGAAAACCTGAGATATAAAACCAAAGAATTAAGAACCTGCTCTGTGTGGGCATGAGAAGTGTACAATTTGGGACATCCAAGCTCAAACAAAAGTTATTTCCTGTCACATTTAGAGCTGTCTATAAATGGAATAGAAGAGGTCAGAGACATGAAAAAAATCGAATTAAAAGGTCATTTCTTGAACCCGTTTCCATTAAGTCACTGTTTTTTCTCCCCTTGAGCATTCCTGGTATCTGCTTACCTATCACTGCATTGGAGATGGTGATTTTTAACCACATCCTGTCCCGAATTTCAAGGCCTGAGTCTGGCAGCTGCATGACCTTGACAATAGTAGCCATGTCACTCTTCACAGTTAAGGGAGATTCTTCTAATTCTGAAAGGAAGAGAGGCCACAGGCTGCTTGGAAATGAACTGAGGCTGCAGGAACTTCTCAGCTCCCAGTTTGGATGAAACAAAAATACAATTTTACCAACAGATGCAAAAAAAAAAGAAAAAAAAAGACAAAAAATAAAAAGACACCAAGGTTCCCAAATGCATCCTCATCCATGGAGTGAATTACAGCACTTGGAGCAATTCCTCAGATTTTGGGCTCATTTTTTGTCAGTTTATTGACAGAAATGCTGAGTCCCCCTGTCTTGGTTTCCCAGAGCAGCTAAAGGATCCACTCTGCATCAAGACTGGCAAGAAAGGAATTCCAAGGATTTTTGGGATCCATCATTTTCCATTTCCCAGGAACAGCCCTTTCCACCCAAGGGATCAGTTCTCTGCATGGAGAACTCGGGGGGGACAAGTTTTGGGGTTTGTTCTCTCAGTTTGGGGTTCACTGTCAGGAGTAACACCCATCTCCATGGAGAAAGAGGATGGCAATGGCTCAATCCATGCCCAGTTTTTTTATTTAAAGATCTGGACATTCTTGGGGAGAACTGAAATGAGAAAAAAATCTTCCCTTATCAGAAGAAATCCGTTATTTCCTTATCCAAACCCTTCCCAGGGTCCCAGAGATGGCAGCCTCACAATCCTCTCCTCCCAGGATTACTCCGCCCTCCACCTTTCCAGTGGAACCCTTTGGGAAAAGCTCCCCAGTCCCTCCTCAGCCATTCCCAGTTCACACCATTATGGGCAGAGTTGGATCCCCAGAGGCTTCATGCTTTCCTCACCGATTTTTACAACAGAATCAGAACAGGGTTCAGGTTGAACTTGTCAAATCCTCCCTCCTGTCCCCCCTTCCAGCCTTAGAAAATTCATTTTTATCTGTGTTTGTAGCCCAGGCCCTTCTCCAGCAGGAATTCCAAAGTCCTCCTCCCCTCCCAGCTCCCCACATCACCCACCTTTCAAAAGCACAAGGGAACCACTTTTGTCCTTTTTCAGCCACCCAAAATTTTGGATAAAAAAAAAGGTACAGCAAGCATGAAACAATGAAAACTGGAAATGCTTCTTTCCATACATGCACTGCCAATACGCATGAAAACATCCCAGACCAGCTCTGCATGCAGCTTCAATACTTACAAACCTCAAATAAACACTAAAATTTTGCTTTTGCTTTAAGTTAGTTTGGTTAGTGGCAAAAAGCAACATGTCTGGGGAAAAAAAATACACCAACAAACTAATAACCAAGTACATGGGGAGCAAGAAATTGTATTTTCTCGGCGATCCGAGATCTGCACGTGAACAGAAAATCAGTATTTTCTAAGCTGCTGTTCAAATATGGCAAATTCTGAGATGCATCTGAAATGCTCCCATTTTGGCCTGAATTCAGTCAGCTGTGGAAAATTCACCCAACCCAGGTCAGGGCGGGTACCAGGCCTGGGCTGAAGGAAGATGCCACAATAAAAATCAGGGGTACCCATTATTCTCTTGCATTCCAGAAAGGGAATATTTGAAGTCACTGGCACAGAAATGAGAAGCTGTCTCCAGAAATGCGCTTCTGCTCCCAAATACCTTTATTTTCAAAGTATGACTGAGAGGGTGCCCGTTCCCCACTTCCCAATCCCAGCACATGATACATGAATTTTTCAAGAGGAATGCTGAGGACACACTTGTTTGACAGCAATCAGCAGAGACATTGGATTCCAGCAGCACCTGTAAGGCTCAAAACACATCTCAGGATAAAGCAGCCAGCAGGAAAGGGGTTCATTTATTTCCTGCTGCAGATTATTTCCCCTCAGTGGTGCTGCCTGATGTCTAAAAAGACCTACAAAAAAACCAACCCTGGCCTTTCTCTCCAAGGTGAGGTGGAATTCCAGCTTATAAAATCTGAGGTAATTATAACCAATACCACCCAGGTCTTTAAAATCCTCAAAGTGTCGTTCCGATTTAGACAAAAGGCAGAGTTCATATTCCTTCAACACATTTTCCAAGAGAAGGAGCTGGAACATAGTGCTAATAACACCAAGGCTGTGGGTTTGATCCATGTCTGGGCCATTCACTTGAGATCTGGACTCGCTGATCCTTGTGGGTCCCTTCCAACTAAAAAGATTCTGTGATTAGAGTGCTCTGAGAGGCTTTTGAATTAAAGAAACCTCTCTGAATCATGACAACCTCCTGGTTTCACGGATATGGCTCTTTTAGACTGCCACGGACTGACAAACCAGGAAAAAGGCTGAAGTCCTTTTCACCATAATTTTATGTTGGATATAAACTTAGTTTTAGCTTATTAAGTAAATTCTAAAAACATTTAAAAATCATAAAAAAGATATGAAGGTATAAAAGAAGGCCATGTGAATATCAGGAAAGGATTTCCCAAATGAAACGCTAACATTACTGTTGAAATTTATTAAGAACCCAACCCAACGCAAGAAAGGAGCCCCATCCACCTGAGGGCGAGATAAACCTGAACCTCATCTTTTCATCTCCACCAGCAACTGCTTCTCCCTGAGGCTGAACCCTGACCAAACACCTCCGTATCAACCTCCAGCCTTTGCCAAAAGCTTTCCTGCTTTCCCCAAGCAGGAGAAACCACTCAAGGCCTGGCTGGCGCTGCCGCTGTCACCGTGCCTGTGGCCGGGCCCTGCTGGCCCTGAGCAGCCCCCTGCCCTGGGCTGGCCAGGGGGTGACTTACTTTCCGACTCGGGAATTGAGCTTGTTAGTGAGGAGCTGGTAGATGTGGTGATGCTCATGGAGGGGCTCATACCGTAACGGGGGTACGCTCCCGTCATGGCCGTGGTATGAGAGATCCATGCCGCGGGGTCGATCGGCCGCACCGGCTCAGCTGCAAGCAAAACAAAACAAAAAAAAGAAAATGGGGCCAGGCTTGCTGCAAACGGCAACATTTGGAAAGATCTGAGGGGTTTTCTCTGGTTTTCTGGTTGTTTCTCTGGGTTTTTGAAGGTTTCATCTGAGTGAGGTCCCATAATCTGCACTACCACAGAGGCACAAAAAAGGGGGTCAGGCTTGCAGCAAGATTTTGAGGAGTCTGAGGGATTTTCAAGGGGGTAAGGTCCCATAATCTGCACCACCACAAAAGCACAGAAAACAGGGTCAGACTTGCAGATAATATCAAAATTTTGAAAGATCTGAGGGATTTTGTCTTGTTCTCTTGTAGTTTCTCTGGTTTTCCTAAGGGTTTCAAGGGAGCTCTCACTGGTTTATTGCATTTATTCCACCCTCAGCTTCAATGCCACTCTCATTTTCTCTAGGCTGGGAATAAACTGGTTCCAACACTACCAGCACGGCCCTCACCAGCAGGAGGCAGCTGTGTTTGTCACATGAGCAAAGATCTTTTACTGATACTGAAAACAAGATAATTTCCAAGGTGTTTTATGTGTATTTGTGTGCTGCTTCCCTCACATCTTCAAAACACTCAGTTTAAGTTCTCTCTAAAAGCTCACTGTGAGAAAATTAGGATTTTAAACACTTGGTGTAATTATTTCCAAACCTTTTACGACTTAAAAGGTTAAGATCATCTCCCAGAAGGCTGGGAGCTTGATCCAAAGATATGAACCAAGAGAAAAACTCTCAGAAACTCAAAGGGCAGTGGAATCTCAGAAAAAGTACCTTGAACTCCAGGCTCCCAATACAAAAAAGGAAAAAAAGAAAATAACTGAATAGGTAGAATCTGTTAGATGCCAAAATAGGTGAAGATATTTCAGACCTTGGGGGCTTCCCAGGAACCCAGCAAAGAGCCCAAATGTGTACTCACCCCTGGGGATGGTGAAATAACTCCTGGGAGTAGGGTCCCAGCATTTGGCTACTGTTAGGCTGATAGGTCTAGGAAGAAAGAGAACAGGTAAGGATGACTCTTAACTTCCCTACAGAGTTGGAAAAGAACTATTTGAAACAAATGTATTCCTATCCCGAAGTTGTCAAGTACATTCTGAGAATGGTTTTGAGAAGCTTTGTAATATTTTCAGTATGAAGCACATCAGGACGTTCCTGGTTTTGCGCAGACGATGAGCACTGGTGGTGAAATCTGTTGGATAATCAGCTCTTGAGATATTAAAATGCTCATCACATAAACAAACAGCACTGCTGAAACCAGGCAACTCCTAATTTGTGTTGGTTTTGGCCAGAACCAGCCTCACCTATTCATCATTTACACTGAGAAGCTCACAGTTGAGATCAGTCATGCTGATGGATATCCAAAAGTCCATTTCTCTGAGGTTTTCCCAGCTCCAACAACTGCACACGGAGGATAAACAGGAGGAGGTTTTGTGATGTGCTCACCCTGGTTTGGAGACTATTTCCCGTAAAACCCGAACGGCATCGTCATTGCTCATGTTCTCAAAATTGACATCATTCACCTGAAACAGTGCACAAAACAGAGGTCAGGCTTCGCAGCAGGAAAACTCAAGGTGTTTTAATTACTTAATTAAATCCCCCAATTCATCTGCCTGGTCACTGCTCCCATAGCTTGGAAATGTCATCCCTCAGAGCGTCTCCCACAGCATTCCCCTGACTTGGGTGATCTTTCGTGCCACACTTCTCTGCGGATGAATCCGTCCTGCTCCCTGCTTTACTGCAGCCCGTGGGGCTGGTGGGATGGCTGAGCAGAGCAGCAGGGTTTGGGGACAGGGGCCCACCTGCAGCAGCATGTCCCCCGGCTCAATGCGCCCGTCCGCTGCCACCGCGCCTCCTTTCATGATGGAGCCGATGTAGATGCCGCCATCGCCCCGGTCGTTGCTCTGCCCCACGATGCTGATACCCAGGAAGTTGTACTTTTCTAGATGGACACAATGTAGACCGTGGGGAAGGGTAAAAACAAGCAGACAAAGTGATTAGAATGATGGCAAAGAGTGAGGCTGCTACAGCTTTGAAATATGTCAACATATCAGCAGGGCAAGGATTGACTTGCAATGATCTCGGGCTGCTCTAATGGTGAATTATTTGCCTGGCACCTTCAGGGAAAGGCTGCTAAAGACAGGACTTTTCCATCCAAGACAATGTTAAATTGAAAAAAAAAAATAGAAAGAGGAAGAGCACTGAAAAGCCTTGTCCACACCTGGAAATTAGCACTGATCACATTAAGCAATGTTTGTTCCACATGTCAGAGAGGCAGGAAGGGTTTGGTGCTGCTGAGAGGTGCTGAATTTGTTGGCAGCCCTGCACATTTCTGTCTGGCTGACAAATGCAACACACGAGCAGCAGAAATGCAAACCTCCAGTGCCCTTCCACCCTAATCCCTCACCATGAACTCCACATCCTGGCACTCCTGCTCCTTCCCTGGAAAGAAAACTGACCTGCTGGCTGGCCCAGTGCTGCATTAGGGATCCAGGCACAGTCAGCGCAGCAGCAACTCTCAGCTGCCATCCCTTCATCCACCTGGCATCTTTTCCAACCAAGGAACTCCCTCCTGGCTCCAGAGGCTCCCTCGCCATCACAAAATACATCTCTACCACTTAAAATGATCATAAAAAACGTGGCTTGTCCTCTTACCCATGTTGAGTGTGACAGTGATGATGTTTAGGGACATGGTGGAGTCAGTGATGCTGCTGAACGAGGACGACTGCAAAACACAACAGGAAAGTCTCAAAGTTTGAAATGGCTCAGAGTAAGAACTGTTGAGGATTAACTCATCAGGAATTGATCAAGTGCCTTTCCAATTGAAAGGCATCCAGAAATTATTGTGGCTTCCTCAAAATGCCACTTCATTTAGCAACTTTAAGGAAAGAAATCTGAGCAGAGTCTGCACTTTCTCCCAAGGTTTGATCACAAGCCACACAGAGCATGTTCCCGTACTGAGGCTTCACAACTAAACTTCCCTGGAATTATTTCTGCTTCCTGCCTGTGACTGATAGGCAAACACTTAAATCCTGAAGTGCCCAATGGGATGTGAATTATTGCACCCACAGCTCCTCCCTAAAGGGAGGAGTGAACAGCACATGATCCAGCAGGAAGAGACTTCAAAATTAAACACACAGGTGCTTATCGAAGATCTTCTAAAACACTATCCTGTGATAAAACATGTGTGAGGTCATTCCTTAATGTGTGGAGACTGAGATTTATGGGAGGACAAAACAGGTACTTCAGGAGTGCGTCCGTGGGGTCACCCTCCTCCTGCTGCCAAGGACTGGCAGAGGCAAGAGCAAAGGAAAATATTTGGGATTTCCTATAAACTTGGGTTTCTCCTTCTAGCAGAATGCAGGTCCCAGGTACCTCACACCCCTTCCCACATCACAATGAAGTTTCTCCTCCTGAGACTGGTCTTGGAAAAGCCAAGAAATGGGATCACTGAATAGTGAAAGGAGAAAGGGAGAGGTGAAAACTTCACTTTGGAGCCGCAGAACTTCAAAAACTTCACTTTGGAGCCGCTCCACTCTGGAGCCCAGACTGGAGCCACAAGGAGCCTTCCCAGTGAATGGAACAGGCACAGACCTGTCCTGGATCCCTTCCTGAGTAAGAGCTGCCCTCCAAAACCCCAGTTTGGCTCACTGGATACTGCTGCTGCCAGCCTTACCCTGTCAATCTGCCGCATCCTCTGCTTCCTTCGCCGGCGTTTGTGCTTCCTGATGAGGCGGGACGAGGTGCTCTGCTCCGTGGAGCTGCTCAACCTGGGCAAGCAGAGCAGGTGTCAGCCCTGCCAGGCTCAGACACCTGTGTTTCCTGCCACAAAGAGCTGATTCCTGCGGCAGCAGGACGGGGGAAATCACACAGACAGCTTAGGAGATTAATCATGTAACGTTACAGAGGATCATTTAGCACTTGGTTTCTTCTGGGAGCAGGTCAGAGTGCAACCCTTAATGCTCATTTTTCTGAGTCCTGTCGTGGTGCTGTGTTTTCTTCTACTGTTACCAGGAATTCAAGGCTTGAATTGAAAGAAATTACCAAGCAGAAATTGGTAACAAGGGGACAGTGAATATGATTTACCTTCACACATGCTGTCAAGTTTTCTTTTGCTGTGGGTTTTTTTCCAGGCTCTTCAAACTTGTAAAAACTAAATGTGCCGGATTTTACATATAAATCTTTAGGTCTTTAAGAGTTTGGAGCATTAATCATCCTCACTTTACAGAGAATAGAATGAGACAGAAATGGATTTGCCCAAATTAATTTCAGAAGCCTGGAACAAAGCCTAGATTATTAAGATACCACTAGAACACCAGAGAGACATCTCTCCTCTATTTAATATGTTAAGAATGGCAAAACAAAACAAAAACAAAAAAAAAAAAGACAAAGCAATATTACATCATTAACCAAGATTAAAAAACCCAACCTTACACAACACAAAACAAACAGTGCCAGGCTTTTCCCCCAGTTTCCACATCCCTGCCTTCTGTGTTCCAGCCACATGCAGGAATGTGAGAATACCTCGAAAACTTGATGCCAGCAATTCCAAACAGGAGCTTGGTGTCCTGAGAGCACAGGAAACCCCTCTGGCCCTGAAATATTTTTATTAAGTCTCACCCCTGGAGCTGCTGGAGCTGCTCAGAGGGTGTGAATCCTCTGCCATTCCCTTCGAGTTCACACAACTATTTCAGGCATGTTAACCTCACACACTCCTTTTTCCCCTCCCAGCAAGGGGAACTGAAGAGCCAAGAGGTGGGATATTTCAAAAAGAGATCTCCAAAAAGTGATAATTCCTGCTTGGTAAAACAGCTCACGCAGCACCTGGGCTTGGGAGGTTTTCACCTTCCAACAGGAAAAACGAGGAGGTGTCAAAGCCAGGGCTTGGTCAACATCCACCAAAGATTGACACAAAAACCTCTTCTTGCATTTTGCTCTCAATATTCTCCCGCTTCCTCCTTCCTCTCCCATTTCCTCCTCCTCCTCTTCCCTCCCGAAACATCCCACAGAGGATTTAGCTGAAACTCCCCAGTTCAGGGGAACGTGAGGAGAGCCAAGGCATGCTGCTTGCTCCCAGCAACGCTGCCTGCTCCCTCAAAGGGCATTTTTCTCTCAAAATAAACCTGCAAAACCCGAGTTTCTTGGCAAATCTCTCAGCTCCTGTTCTAGCAGGCGATAGCATGTGAGAAGTGAAGTTGTTCTTTGTGGTATTTTTGCTCGGCATTAGGATGGAAGGGTGAGAATCGGCTCCTCAGAAAAGCCCCAGCTCGGGTTTAGTTCAAGAGGACATAAAATATTTCAGGGAAAAATCGGAGTTGAAACAGTCTCTCACATCAGCTGCACAAAACTGATGATCAGGAGGCTCGGCAGGAACATTTTTACACCTATTTTCATGTAGCTGTGGCACATTTCATCATCTCTCCCTGTAATTTCTGCTCAACCCACAGCCTTAATGCATCCTTGCTGAATCCTTAATATTCTGGAATATTTTCTGTATATTCTGGGCTGCTAAAAAGCAGCTCAAACCTACTCTAATGAGGAATATTTTGCTCTCTGAAGCATCTCCAGAAATACTGGGTAAAAGTAGTTATTATTACAATCTGATGAGCAAGACAAGATGGTAAATTTGAGCTTTTGAGACAAAGTGCAAAGACGAAAAACAAATCTGGAATTATCACAACTAATTAATTTCCTGCATCAGCTACTGCCCAAAACCCTGACTGAACTTCTAACACAAAGGCAAATAAATATCACAGAATATATTTTTTTAAATACTCCAAAAATAATAATAATAATAGTAATATTTTTTTTCTCCGTTCTACAATTCCCAAAGGATGGGGATAAAAGGCAACATTTGTCACAGAAAGCTTACCCACATGGCTTAAAAAGAAATTATGGTCATTTCTTAAATGACAAATAAACAATTTTTTTGCAGTGAATTCTTTAGGTTGCTTTGAACTGAGAGCAGCAATTGCTGATCATAATCCTACAGCTCCAGATGTCAGATTTGTTAGACCTTTACTTTAGAAAAGACAGAAAAAAGGCTTTTACTGTGAAGTTCCCTATATCAACCTGTGTTCAAAATCCTACCTGCAAAGAACACAAACATTCAATTATATCACTCTTTGAAAAAAACAGGAAATAAATTATTGTGCTCCCACTGCCACTCTGCAGTGTCCTGGAATGTCTGTGAGCAGGTAAATTCACCCAAACATGACATTATTCTTTAACTGATCCAACAGAACTCCCTTGGGCTGGGAATTACCTAGCTCTGCTCCACTACTCTGAGTTCAAATAAAACAAAACCAAACACCCGGAGTCAGAAAAGCATCCTCAGCCTCCCGGTCTCTTCCCTTCCAGGACAGCAGCAACCCTTCCAGGACAGCAACAACCCTTCCAGGACAGCAACAACCCTTCCACCTGATTTCCTCCCTCACAAGGCAGCTTCTGCCAGCAGAACCCAGCAGCTGTCAGGAACCAAACTGACCCTCAGCCCCTCTGGCCATCACTAAACTGACCCTCAGCCCCTCTGGCCATCACCAAACTGACCCTCAGCCCCTCTGGCCATCACCAAACTCACCCCTCAGCCCCTCTGGCCATCACCAAACTCACCCCTCAGCCCCTCTGGCCCCAGGCTGGTGCCTCCAGCAGCTCTGGAACCTTCTCCATTTGCTCTTTGCCTGATTTGCCTCCACAGGGAACTTCTCCCTGGCAGCACGAAGCCTCCCGTGCCGGAGAGCATCGGTCCCCGAGCACACGGCATACCTTGGAGCATTCCTTCCAGTGGTTCTTCCTGCCTAGCTGGCCTGGCAGCTCTCCCCGTGCCAAAAGCTCCTGCCCCAGCCTCCAGAGGGAAAGGCAGGCGCAGCAGCTTCCAAGAATCTCTTCCTTCTCAGCTCAGAGCCAGGAAGTTTTATTCCTTGGTTTGTACAGGAAGATTCCGCTGGCTCTGCTCTCGCGTGGCCCAGTGGCCACCCTGAGCTGGTCCTGCCCCACTGCCTCACTCGCTGCCGTGGAATTCATTCATTTATTTACAAGAAACACAAAGCAGCTGCAGGGTTGTTGTTGTTGTGGGTTTGAATTTTTTGGGGAGGGCTCGAGGCCCTGAAGGCTTTGGGAAGGCTTAGGGTGCACTCAGGGTTAAGGGCTGATCTTGCCAACCTTCCCTGCACTTGAATATCCAGAAAGGTGATTTTTTTGTATCTCCGGGTGTTGTCAGCTTCATCATGGAAAGGTGTGGGTTGGAAGGGACCTTAAACTCATCTTATCCCAACCCCTGCCATGTGCAGGGACACCTTGCCCTTCACTGGGACTGCAAAAGTTCTTAAAACTAATTCAGGACTAAATCTCCAGTGTACATTGAATTACCCTTTCAGCCCTTTGGAAACAATCAGCCTTTAATCAGAATTGTGGGGTCTTTAAGCCCTGACCCACCAAGATCCAGAAGGCGATCATGTTTGTCACACAGCAAGGGCTTCAGGATCCCCAGAATCCTTTTTTGCTGTTTTTATTAAAAATGCTTTATTAAAAGCTCATTTATCTTAGCTGCAGATCCTGGTGACCCACCAGAGATCTGTCACCCTGTTGCTCTCGTGACAAATCCAAAATGGATTTTCAGAGGCCACTGGAATAAACAACAGCTCTAGAGCCAGTGGCCAGGAAAAGGAAGAATATTCTAGAGAATGTGGCCAGGAGAAGGAAGAAAAATAGTTCTGATTGGTTTTACATCCATGAAAATAATTATTTTGAATCCACTAATGTAATTTGCTTTAGATATAACAAAGATGTCTTGAAATGAGAGGTATTTTTCAAATAGGGAATAATTCCCAGCCTCTGCCTGCACAAAAAGAAAAGAAATAATGAAGAAACCATAAATATATGGCAGTCCAGGCTGCCTTTGCAGCAGCATTAACTTTGATGAATTCCTGAACTGCTCATAGGTCTCAGACTATGCAATTACCCAGGAATTCCTTTCTAATTGAGCTCCAGTGAAGTGCACACTTATTAGGAGCCTCTGCTGACAGTATTTTGTTTTAATATTCACACCATTACTTTATAAATAGGTAGGCAGCTGCACAGTGCTTTGATCTTGAAATGTGGCCATTCTTGCTATGAAAAGGAGAGGAACAGAGCTTTTCTTTCAACTGGAACAACAAAACAAAACAGAACAAAAGTGGTTTGGACAGGCTGGCCAGTTGACCCAATAACTGAGGAGTGATTCCACACAGTGATGTCACTGATAAACAATCAATGCTCAAATCACAGAACTCACAGAATTCACAGAATCACCGTGGTGGAAAAGACCTCCGGGACCATCGAGTCCAACCCCAACACCTCACCCAAACCACGGCCCCCAAGTGCCACAGCCAATCTTTTTTAAAACACATCCAGGGATGGTGACTCCACCACCTCCCCGGGCAGAGCATCCCAGAACCTGACCACTCTTTCCCTAAAAAACTTTCCTGATATCCGACCTGAATTTCGCTTGAAAAGAAATGAAAGAAAAATTTAAAAATTAAAAACAAACAAACAAACAAACAAACAAACAAACAAAAAAAAAAAGAGGAGGGGAAGAAAAAAAAGAGACAATGGAATGAGAAGAGTCCAAGAAGATGCCAGGAGCTCTGTACCTGCTGGTGTTGTCATCGTCCTCGGAGTCGATGAAGCTGCTGGACTCCAGCTCACTGCTCATCATGGTGGAGGAGCTGTCGTAGCCAGGGGGATGCTCACGGTGCCTGTCCAGCTTGGGGTGCCCATTGATCCTGGGGACTGCAAAAGCACAGCAAAGGAAGGGTTACAGCTGGGGGGGGGGGAGCAAGGGAGCTGTGGTGGTGCCTAAAGAGGCTCCCTGGAACAGAGGATGGGCAGAACTGAAGGAATAAAGCAGGGATTTATTAACAGCCTTCACAGGATGCACCTTGGGCAGTGCAAGGACCTGCCCGAGGTTACACCCAAGATGGACCCTGAATTTTTCACGCGTTTTCCCACTTTTATAAGTTTTGGTCCATTTCCATCTGGAGTTCATGGTCCAATCCCAGCTCCAGGTGATGCAGTCCCACCCTCCCAGCTCTCAATTGCTGCTGTATGCACTTTGGGGCCCAAAGCTGCAGCGTGTCCTTGGTTCTGGGGCTGGCAAAGGATTGTTGTGTGAGCCTGAGCTGGGAGGAGAACTCGCTGACACTTTCTATGGAGTTCAGAGTTACAGGAGCTGGAAAACATGAAAGCTCAAGCTGCAGTGCCATCAGTGGCACTGGGAGCAGCAGGACAATCACACCAACAGCTCTGCAGGAGGAGCTTCCTGCCAAAACCAAGCTCTCTGCAGCACCTGATCCCTCTCAACAGCTGCAAACACTTCTGTCCTGCTGGCCTGCCCTTGCCCTCACTTTTCCACCTGCCCAGGGCTCCGTTTCTGGGCCAGCCATAAACAATTTCAGGTACAGAAAAGTACTGTAAAGGTATCAGACATCAACAAGGGAAAGGACAAATACAAGCAGTTTGAGTTTGGCTCATGGACAGTCCCAGCAGCACAGAAATCCTGGAAACAACATTGCTGGATGGATTTTATTAACATCTTACCCATAAAACCACTTTTACCTGGACTTGTGCTACATATACCTGTCCCTCCTGTGGGCAGTACAGGACATCAAACACTGCCTGGGCTGTTCAGGTGTTTCAGAACAATCCTTTACTAATCCCTGGCTGTGTGAACACTGTCAGACACAAAGATTCCCACAGATAATCCCCTCCCAAGAATGCCATTTGAAAAGCTGCAGTGACTCATCTTTTTCTAGACCTATTTTAGGGGTTTTCCTCAGCAAAGCAAACTCTTCCTGCACCTTCCATTAGAATATACCTAATTTCCAAGTGCTCTATTTTACTAGGAATGTTCCTTTCCCCTGAAACAAGAAAGGCTGAGCTTGATAAGGCACCTGGTAAAGAAATCAACATAATAGGCTTCAAAGATGGGCTGAGATTTTAAACCACCCTCTCCAAACTCACAACTCCTAGGTCTAAGGGATTTGCTCTTCAATTGCAGAATGGAAAACCTGCTTAGGGGAGGAAGGCCTGCCTGTAATTCCTTCAGGAATTACACGTGACACACACTGAGAGTTAATTATTAAAGTAACACGGTTTGCTTTTCAAGTGAAGTATCAGAGAAAGTTTGACAAAATGACTCTTGGTGTTTATTAAATATTTCCACCACCAGGAGAACAATCAGGAACAGAGGAAGCCAAGGCATGGAATAAATCTGGTTTATACCTCCCAAGCAGCCCTGAGCTCACAAGAAAAGTTTCCTGTGTAATTAAGGTGTGCATTTAAATCCATAAAGTTTTTTTGCAATTTCCCTGTCCAAGTCACACTCCCTTTCCAAGCTTTTCTAATGTTAGCCAGCATTGTCTGGGGGCAAGAAACCATTATTATAATTGAATACTTTCACAAACCATGATTATAAGGGGTTTACTCATCAAATACTCCCATGTAACTTTTTAAAGCAACAAGGACTTTTGTTGATTGAAGAGAGAAAAGGAGGAGCTCTGACATACTGATTTTTTTTTCCAGATGTGTTTTCATTAGGAGTTTCTCAGTGTCTGTATCTGCAGCACCACATACCTCCAAAAAAAAAAAAAAAGAGTTTTATTATGTTCCTCAAGCCAGCACGCTCTCTTTATGGGGATCCTTTTGAAATCAGGGAATGTAGAAGCTGAAGTCTGAAGAAGAATCAGTCATTCCCTGCTGTGGTTCAGTGCCTGTCCCACTAATGACCAGGGACTTTCTGCCCTGCTGCCCCCTCATCAGAGGCTGGCAGAGTTCACCAGGACAGTGTGACAAAAGCCTTTCAGTGCCTCAAAGAGCTGAGAGAAAACCATAGCCCAGGAGGAGAAAATGTGTCCTCCTTAACTTTTATCAAGAGCAGAGCAGGCCCTGCCTGAGGGACAGAAGCACATCAAAGAGCAAATCAAAGGAGGCCTGAAAGCAGAAAGGGAAGAGCAGCACCTGCTCAAGGGAGAGAACAAGGGTAAGGGTGCTGCCAGCCAGGAGGGAAAACATCAACCCCGCCACCCTTCCTAAGGCCCTTCCCATTTATTACCAGGAAATATGTTATCAATTATCAAGAAAGGAGTGGAACCCTGCTGGCTGCAGGGCTCAGTCCCTGCTACTTCTGCAGGGCAGGACAATGGGATTGTGCCCTCCTGCCTTAGGGGAACATCCCTGCACCTCACCTGCCTTGGCACTGAAGCTCCTTGGGACCTCCAAGAGCACCCCAGACAGGCTCAACATTCCCATCCCAGCTGTTTCCCACTTCCAGCCCTCCTGCAGATTCCTTGGCACACGGTGTGGTGAAAAATCCACACATTGCAGCAGCGAGGGGAAATGTGGGGCAGCTCCTCTTCCCAGAACCTCGGAGCCCTGAGCCTGCCCACACCAAGCACTCCTCCAGGCACAGGCATTTCTCAGCTGGCTGCACAAGAGTTAAGTTCACCCCACAGCAAACTGGGTGTTGAAACCTCAGCGTCGACACTTGACATCTGCAGACTTGTCAGAAACCGAGCAGCAGCTATAAAACATTCCTCAACACCCCCCAAAAAACCCCTCCTTGTCCCTTAATTACTTCCCTAATTAGAGCTTCCACAGTCCCCTTTCCCACTCCTCCTCAGCAGACTGACACAGAGCTTTGTTCCTCCCAGCCAGGGGTCGCCACAACATGTGCCAGGCAGACCTCCCACAGCCCTAATTAAGATCCTCACTCTACTTTCATTTAATAAGACTTTGTCAACCTCCCAAAGGAATAAGGACTTCTGTTGCTTGAAGAGAGAAAAGGGCAAGCTCTGACATCTTAATTTTTTTTTTGTTTTGTTTTGTTGTTTTGTTTCCAGATCAGTTTTCCTCGAGATTTTTTCGGTGTTTGCCTCTGCAGTGTCACATATCCCCAAAACAGAATTTTATTGTGTTCCTCAAGCCACCACGTTCTCTTTGTGGGGATTCTTTTGACATCAGGGAATATTTAAGCACAGATGGAGATTCATAGTCTGTGCACTTAAAATAGGAATGCAATATAAGGGAAATGGGTGGAACAGCTTAGGGATAGCCAAAATCCTCCTGCATTTTCAATGGCAAAAGGCGTGTAGAGGCTGTCAGATCACCCAGGTGTGTCCCACACCTTCCAGCTGCAGCTGGAATCAGCATTTACCACAGCCTGAGTGTGGAATTGCCCAGTAGCGATTGAGCAGAAGGAGCTTTTCTGGGGGTGAGTAATCCTGCAGCAATGAAGGAAAACATCCAGGCTGCTGCAGTGAGCAACCCACCCATGGTACCACACTGCTCATTAGCACTGGGGAATTCACCTTCAGCATGACTCCAAACCAAACCTCTGGAAGGATCCTGGTGCAGCTCAAGGCCAGACTGAAAGCTGGCAACATTTTCCAGTAAAATCAGGAAACTATTTTTATAAGTTAAAATGGAGAGTAGCACAGAAAATCTTTGTTTAGTTTCTTTTTCCTTCCCTGGGTTTTCCCAGCCTTAATTCTGTGGAACCTCTCAATTCCAGGGCTCCGGGCTCGGTGGACTCAGCCTGTTTGACCTGTTCAGGTTTCTCCCTTCCCACCTCCTTCCCACCTCAGGTTTCGCTCCTTCACACCTTTTCTCAGTTCACCCGATTGAAATGAAGGCTGCAACACCCTGCTCCCATTTTCCTGAACTCCCTTCCCTTGAGGGAATCCAGGGAAACCCTCTTTGCCGGGATGGTGATTCTTTGCAGCAGTTACCAAACAGGGAATTGTCCAGCTGGGTGAGCCGTGCTGTGCCTCTGGAACAAAACCTCTGGCACGGAGCTGGGAGGGGGAATTCTGTCCCAAAACCTGCGGGAATTCTGTCCCAAAAAATGCGGGAATTCTGTCCCAAAAACTGTGGGAATTTTGTCCCAAAAACTGCAGGAATTCCACCCAAAAACTGCGGGAATTCTGTCCCAAAAACTGCGGGAATTCTGCCCCAAAAACTGCGGGAATTCTGTCCCAAAAACTGCGGGAATTCTGTCCCAAAAACTGCGGGAATTCCACCAAAAAACTGCGGGAATTCTGTCCCAAAAAATCCCTCCTCCTGCCCCTCTGCCAACCGGCAGGGTTGTAATTTGGGCATTATCCAAACGAGTCTCTGCAGGAGCACATCAAACACTCTCACTGCCTTTCCTGCTTTCTGCAGGGAAGGGAGGATTTTCCCCATCAGGGCAGAGGACACAGCTGGGATCCAGGGCTCACAGCCCTTTCCCCATCCCTGTCCCCCTCTTCCAGAGCTGTTCTCCCATCTTCCATCCAGCTGTGCTCCACACAAGGTGCAAGAGAAGAGTGACTCTGTGATCATTGTTATGAAAAGGCCTTGAAATCATTCCCAGGATCAGGGAATTTCACTTCTTTTAGTATTGCCAAGTGGCAGTTCAGGACATAGAGCTGAACTGTGCATTTTGGATTTGCTTTTCACTGAAAACAACGCACTCGTGGTGTTCTTATATGTACTGGATGTTGTTACTGTTAAAGGAAATATTGTTATGACCACAGAAACGCTGTGGACATTAAATAATGTATTTTAAAGCAGCTTCCCTTGCTTTATGCACATTAACAGAACTCACCTGCTGCAGGCAGAAAGCCTAAATTCAGAGAACAGGTAACGTTTGTGACATGTTCTTGCGTAGGCTTTGATAAAAGGAGGAAATTTTATCCCATTTCTTTCTCCAGGGAAATGCATTAATTGATTTCAGAACACTCCAAGCAGAAATTCCTGTGCTCAAACAATTCCATCCACCAACACCAGCTCTCATGCCATAAATACCCACAGCAAAACATGCACTGGCACTGATTTAATGCTTAAAACCTCTCCCCTCTTCACATTCTTCCTGCAACAAGTTTTAATCACCACTCTGAGAGGATTCTGCCTCTTTCTGTCAGCTCCCAAAGGAATTTGGAGTCAGGATCATGCACAGACAGCTCTCTGCTCCTCCCACTGAGGAATTTCCATTCACTCCTCATCAGTGGCACTTTGGAAGGGTTAAATGAACAGCATCCCTCAATACAAATCTGATTCCTGGTGTTCGAACTGGAGGCAAACACTTTGGTGGGCGGAACTGTGAATAAGGGCTGTGATGGCATTTCTTGGGTCCAAGTATTCCAAATTCTGGACCATTTTAAACACAATGGGTGGAACCTATTAATTCTTAATTAAGCCTGGAAATTCTTGTCTGGCAATGAATGAAAAAGCCACGCTTCCTTTGATGTACAGACCAGAGGCAAGGGATGGAGTTCTGCATTTTATAGGTGCACTTCAGGTGCATTTAGGTGTAAAAAAAGATCTTCAGAGCCCCTGTTAGACCTGCACAAAACACCAGAGCTGACCCAAGCTTTGAGAAATCAACAGCCAGCCCTCTCCGAGCTATTCATCTTCTCAAGCTACAGAAAGTTCTGCCGGTTGTCAAAAACAATCTCTCTGCCACTTCACCGCGGGTTGTGCGGACCTCTCGGAACAACGCTGAGCTTCAAAGAGCTGCAGAGCAATTACCAAATGATTCCATTAAAATAGTGAGAGTCCCTGAAAGCAAGCAGGAACGCAGCCCCAAGACTCTGGTGCTCATGATGCAGGAGGAGCTGTTGAGAGGAAAAGTGGGACGGGGAGGAGGAGGATGGGGCAGGACTCACCGTCCTCGTGGCCCTCGCGGTTCCTGCGCCGGTGCCGCTCGCGCCTGTGGCTGATCACAGACTCTGTTCCTGTCTCGTTGTCCAGGCCATCCCTGCTGCTGGCAGCATTGGGGCTGTCACAGAACACAAAGAGACAATCACTGCACTCATCCTCTTCTCCCTTTCCTGCACAGGCAGCTGCAGCTGGGAGTGCGTTGGTGCAAGGAGGTGCAAAACCGCTCTGAGGCTGAGCGCTGCAAACTGCCCCAGGCTGCCCAAAACCACCTCTGGGGCGAGCAGAAACACCAGAAACCACCTGAGGGGTGAAAGGAGAACTCCCAAACCACCTCAGGGATGAAAAGGCAATCACAAAACCCACTCAGGGGTGAAAAAAGAACCCCAAAACCACCTCAGGGGTGAAAACAGAACCCCCCCCAAAAAAAATCTGAAAAGTGAAAAGAACCCCAAAAACCACCTGAGGTGAAAACTGAACCCAAAGGAATGGCTGAGGGGTGCAAAGAAAGCCCCAACTCGATGCCCTGGGAGGCAGAGCTGTCGACAGCAGTGCCTGCACATCTCCCTGACCCTGGGCAAGCTGCCCCGGGGCTGGGCAGGACATTCCCGGGCAGGAAAGGCTCCTGCCGGGCCAGGAGAAGGCACCACTCAGCCCCTGCTGGGACCCCGGCCAGCAGCACGAGCTGCAGCTCCCCGGATAGGTCTCATTCCAGCTCTGGCCTTGGAGGGTGAAGCCTTGCAAAGCTCCCAGTGGCAGAACGCAGAATGTCCTGTGGTGAAAGGGACCCCAAAGCTCCTGCAGAGGCCCAGGCAGGGCCCCTGCACCGAGCCTGGCTGCTCCAGCCCAGCCCGGGCCCCTGCCAGGAGGCCTGGGGCAGCCACAGCTGCTCGGAGAAACCCAGCCCGGGCTCCCGCCCTCCCAGGGAAGGATTCCTTCCCAATCTCCAGCCTCAACTCCCTCTCGGTCAGTGGGAATCCATTCCCCCTTGTCCTGTACATCGTTTTCTGCATCGTTCCTGTCAGCTCCAGTGCTGGGAAGGGCCACAGCTCGTTTTACTGGGCTAAACTGGGGAAACTGCCCTCAACTCCTACAAATACAACAGTGAAAACAGAATCTGCCGTGGGAGATCTCCCTCAGAAAGGGGCTGCTCTTCTCTGACCCGTAAATCCTACTTAGCTCAGAACTGTCCACTCTCCCCTGCCCTAGGTAATTTACTCCTCCCTGGGCACACAGGGAGGGAGGGCAGTGGCCATCACTGACCTCTGCTGAGCATCCCTGATGTTTCTCCTACAATTCCACGAGGTTGGAGATGTTCCACACAGGGGAATTAAACCACCAGCACTGTAACCAACCATCCCCAGGCTCCTGTGGCAGCTGGAGCCAGACCTGGCTGTGTGAAACCACATTTCAGTGCCACATTCCCCCATTTCAGAGGCTCCTGCACAGTCACACTGTGTCCATCAGTGAAATGTGCTGGTGTGCCCACCACAGGAATCAGGGAATGGAGGCTGTCGTTCAGGAAAGCACTTGAGTGCATATTTTAATCCCTACCAAAAGGCCAGGGTAGATTTCAGTGCTGCCACAGGGCTTTTTAACACAGCTGGGCAAGGGGAGAGGGTGACACATTGCCCAGGTCACTCGTGGCCACCGCAGCAGCACCATCTACTGACTCCTGCTCAGAATCCCCACTCCTGGATCACCTCCGAGCCCAAACCTGCCTCCCAAAGGTGATTTCAGCCATTGCAAAGGGTGTAAAACCACCTGACAGTGGCCTCGCTGCCTCCCCAGTGCCGAGCCCATGAAATGCAACTCCACTTTCAGAGGGAAAGGTGACTCGGAGGTCCCAGCTCTCACCTCGCCCCTGCACCTCCAGCACCAAACTCGGCTCAAAAGTATATTTGGCAACCCCCAAAAAGCAGCAATGGAGCAGAAAATACAGGATGAGCTCCAGAACGCACAGCAGGGAGGGGGGGGAAAAAAAAAATCAAGTTTTATTTAGATTTCATCAACAGTGAAGCAAAATATCAACGCTGTCAGGCAGGGAGTGGAGTTATCACTTCAGCTCTGATAAGGATCTCCTCCCCTCGGATGGCACTGCCTGCTTCACCCCGTCCTTGGGTTCTTTGCTGTCCAGCACCATTTCTGTTTGTACTATTGCACAACACCCAGCTCAGCTGGCACTTCTTTATATAAGGCCTCGATTGACACTGAAGGAGATGACAGATCTTTGGGAGCTTGAAGAGCATTTAAATAAAAGCACAGGGATTTAGGAACCAGGAAGGTACGAGTCACTCTTATTGCACAACCACCACGGCAAAATCCTGAGAAATGTAATTTCCCGTAATTTCTGGAGATCAGAAAAGGACTGCAGTCATGATCCAGGTTCATTTTACAACAAAAGACTTGTTAAGCTCAAGAGCAAAACAAATAATGGTAAAGTATGGTGGATTCTTTAGCACATTAAATCTACAGTGGGTGTGCTTTAAAATGAAATTCTAATTATGACAATTTAGGGCTTCATGCAGAATAACTGAGACACTCTGCCCTGTGCTGTGGACTAAACTCAGGTCAACATTGCCTTCTCTTCTGGACTGAAAAAATAAAACACAACAGAAAAATTCCCTGTAAAGCGTTGAGGTGCTGTGGGGAATTGTAAGGAGAAGAACCCAAAAAGGCATTATGGAAAACCAAGTTTTAGTCTGGGAGAACTCCCCACAAGCCAGATTCTCTACTGGAGCTCAAAAAAAGAAAGAAAAAGGGGGTGGAGGAGAGGGAAAGCAGGAAGGTGACTGATCAGAGGCAGAAAACATGACCTGAGCAAGGCCCTTCAGGCCTCTGAGCATTCCCCCATTTTCTGTGGAATATTTCCCAATACTCTGGAAGAAGCAGGAGGAGCGGCAAGGCGTTGGAGCCACAGCTCTGGCAGCCAGCAGCCCCACAAACCTCGTGCCATTTAATTCCAGGCTAATTCTCTTTTAAGACAAAGCTGGAGCTCGCAGCTTTGGGAAAGACAAAAGCCCGGGTTTGTTTTCTGGCCAGTTCAGAACACAGGAGGGCAGCACAGCCCTTGCAAGGCACTGCCAGGCAGGGGCAGGATTTCTTGTCCCCTCTACAAGGTTTTACTGAGGGCTCTTCCAGGCAACAGGCATCCCAAAAATAAATGGGAAACAGGCAAATCCAGGCCACGTTTCCTTCCCCAAACCCAGCCTAAGAGCACAGGGCCCTGCTTTAAACCCTCCTGGTGGAAATTCCCTGGAAATGAAGGCATCCTAAGGATTCCCCTTGGCTCAGGAACAGGAAATAACAATCTCAAAGCAGATATTCCCAGTCTGGCCACACGCAGATGGAGCTGGCAGCCTCTGGATGGTCCTGAAGCAGGAATTATCCCTTATGGAAATTTCCCCTCTTGCCAGCAGCATTCAGCTGGCTCTGCACCCTCCCTAATTACACATAACACACTAATCACTTGTCAGCCACACACTACAAAAAGGCATTTTGGGCTCCCTCCCTACTTAACTCATCCACAGCAGGCTTGAAAATTAGATATTTTGGATAAATATTTCACTCTAACAATGACAGGAGTTTTTCATTCCCATCTCCCCTTTTAATTCCTTGATATTCTATTTTTATAACCACAACAACAAACAGCTGGCTTGCAGCAGGAAGAGAAAGGAGGGTGAGCAATAGACAGGAATTCGAATTGGATAAATAAATGGGAATTGGGTCTTACTGGAACGATGGGGGCCGGGAGTCCCCGATGCCTCCTGTCCTCTCCAGGGGTGGTGGAAGGTCCGTGTGGCTCTCAGTGCACTGGGAGCCCGTGTCAGAGTGGGAGCTTTCAGCCAGGACCAGCTGCCAACAGAAAAAGGAAAAATAACCAGAATGACACCAATTCTCACCAGCTTCTCCACTCTGGCCCGATGTGTTCAGCCCAAAGTCTGGGATCTGAGCTGCCCAGCTTGCAGAAAATCATATTGAATTCAGCCTCCACATGAAAACACTGCAGCCTGGATGTGTACAGAATTCCTGGGAGCACCAAGAATTCTTCTCCTCCTAGAAAAAAGGCACCCCAGGCAGGGAGGGGATTTTGGGGTCAGCATTTCCTGCAAAATGCACCCACAGTTCAAGGCTGTGCTCCCAAGCTGGCCTTGCCAGCACAGCAATGAAAAGCAAAAGCTGGAACATGACAGAAATTCTGCCCAGATCTGGTGCAAATCCTCCTACAAGAGCTTCAACCGCCTGAAAATTCACAGTCCAGTTTGGCCCAAACCATCTCGGAGCTGCTGCCATCTCTGTTGAGAGCCTGAATTAAAGCCCAAATCCACCCAAGCTCCAGAGAAAGGAGCAGATTCCTGCTGCTCACCCTCCTGGTGTCTCCTGCGCCCGTTTTGTCTCCAAATGTTCCCTTAAGAAGAGCTGCAGGCAGAAAAAGGCATTTTCCAGCCACAACATGGAAAGCAGGCTATGCAGAGAGGACTCTTCGATATCTTTGTGAGGACCTGAAAACTTTTCTAAAGCTGCTCTGCTGTAACTTTCACCTTCAGAAGTGCTCTGACACTGCTGGGTGCATTCAGGGAAGCTGGCAGGTGGGGAAGGAGAGCACCCAGCAGCCAGAATCGCCATGGAAAAAATGGAATTAAAGATGCTGCAAGGACCCAGCTCCTTCTTTTTTTTTTTTTTTTTAATCTTACCAGTGTTAGAAAAAAGCTCCTGACTGAAATGTACACCCAGGAACCAACCAGAGCAGATCCCTTCTCTATCAGTGGTTCAGCTAATATTTTAGCACAAAATCAGCCTTTCTGCCTCCATTTTCTAACCTAGAAAGGCTGGGTACTGCCAATTTTGCACCAGATTGAGATGAAAGCAATCAAAGATCTCTAAATTCAACCTAAATCCCAGGGGAGAAGAACCCTGCTCTGGGTAAAGCACCACTGCAGAAAAACAAACATGCACAGGCTCCTTTGAATTTATCTCTGCAAACAGAACAAGGTGATTGCCAATTAGAAAGCCCAGGTTTAATTTGACTTCACCTGTTAGATTAGCTGGTTATTTTTTATTTCAAAGCCTGACAGTGGAGAAAGAGGTGCCAGTCCTCTGATTTACCACCAGGAAGGCAGACACCCAATTTTGTGTCAAATGAAATGAGAATTCTGTGAAGAGTTACTATTTTAAATGACTGTACAGAGGTGATTGTCCCAATAAGATGGGAGAATTTTGTATATCCTGTGCAAAAAGCAACAAAAAAAAAAAAAAAAAACAACAAAAAACCCCCCAAAAAAACCAAAAACAAACAAAAAAAAAACTTAAACATGCAGAGCATTTTCTGGCCAAGATCCACAGAAATTAGACTTGACCTGGAGGTGACCAGGGTGACTTTATCACCAACCCCTTGAGCCACCTCATCACTTGACTGAGTTTCTTTAAACACTGTGATTATAAGGTCTTTAATTAAAGAAATCCTCAATTAATGCTACAGATTAATACCTTTCACTAAGAGGCAATAAGATCTCAGCTTCCCTTTAAGTGTGGAGAGGTTCCAACTCTTACCTGGTTCATTTATTAAGGACTAATTCTCATCTAATGATCAGAGCTGTTAAAGAAGGGGATGGAGAGGAGGGAACTGGCGTTCAGGATGCAGGGAAATACTCCCAGGAGCAGAAATAAATAAAAGGCCATAAATATGAGGAGGAAAACACACACGCGCTGTCAAAAAGGAACAGCCTGGAGACAAAACAGCTCCACACGGAGTCAGCTGTGTTATTCAAACTCTTATCACCAAAGCAGGAGCAAGAGAGGAAACACTGAAGGGAAAAGTAACACCAGCTTTGCTAATAACTTGCTAATTAAAGATGCTTTCTTCCAGGTGGGGAAGTTAAAGGGACATGTTGAGGAAGCGTGGTGGTGTTCTGGAGATGCAAGGATGTTTCTGAGCCTGGAAGATTCCCTGAGGAATCTCTGGGAGAGCTCTTTCACCGACAGAAATCAAACCTAGGGATGAAAGAAGTCAAAATAAAGCAAAAAAAGCCCTCCTGAAACGTGGGTGTAGTGAGATCTGTATCTGTACGTCCCCTCAGCTTCACACTCCGGGCTAGGAATGCAAAGCAAGCCCTTGGCCCAAGGAATTTGGGAGCAGGAAAAAAGATTCCTCATTTAAAGCTTCCTGCTTAGGGCAACACCTGACTCCAGGAGGAGCCAATAAGACAAATCCGTATTTTTTTTATCCAAACCTTTTCCATATTTCGGGATATTCACTCCTCCAGCGTTTCCCTGCTCCTGGAGGAAGAAACCCTGGCAAGGCAGAGCTGATGGTGCAGGAGGTCATGGGAGTGCAAAACCCACAGCAGCAAAGCACCTCGTGTGGATTTCCTGGAGATTTTCCTGTCCTGGGATTTCCTGCAGGCCCCAGCATGGGGAATCCCTTTCCTCTGCAAGGGGGATTAGAGGCACTAAGAGCCCCAGAGAGCAGCACCCAAAGGAGCCAGGGCTGCAGGAATGACCCACTCCTGACCCGCCAGCTGCACCCAGGAAAAGAAACCACTTTAAATCAACCTGAATCAGTTCATTTCCAGACTTGAACCCAAGGCAGATCTGAACTCAAGATCCTGGCAGTAGCTCCCCTTCTCCCAAGCAGCTTTTTAATCCTAGATAAACATCTGCCACACTTCCAGGAGTAAATCAGAAGCACAACAGCCACGATAAAGCAGTGGCCACTGCAGATATTCCAGTGTTTACCTTCCCAAAATCAGTTCCAAGCTGTGCTGGCTGCAGGCATTTCCACACAAAGCACACTTAATTTAAACACATCCTCTGGGGTGAAGATTTTGCCCCTGAGGAATAATAATAATAAATAAATAAATAAACCCAGGAGCGTAAGAGTTTAAATAAGTTGTCTGATGTGATTTTGCCTTTATGATAAGCAGGATCTGGGAGCTCGTGCAAGAGCTCAGAGGTTTAAGCAGAACTTGAAGCAATTAAGTTGTTTAAACAAGACACAGACTGTCCAGATCTATGTCTGGGGTACTCTCCCTTCACCAAAGCTTTTCTTCTTCTCTTTCAGCTCCCTGTGTTCATCAAGAGCACTGAATACAAATGGGTGGCTGCAGAGCAGATGAACAAAAAACACCCTAAAAGAGCATTGAAACAACATTTGTCATGGCAGAAAAGAAAATCCACAGCAGAAAGTGGAAAACCATCCCCACTGCACTGGCCTGGCTGATCCTCCCCTCGTACCAAAGGGATCTGCAAGGTGCAATTCCACCCAACTCCACGGAATCCTGCGTGGGCAGCAGCCCTGCAAGCACCTTCAGCTTGGTGAGGGTTTGTCAGTGACAGCTGAAGGATAATAATTCCAGGCAGAAGAGGAAGAACTCCGAGCAAAACAGGAAAAATGCAGAGTGCACAGTGTTGGGAGAACTGCCACCTTGGGGCCCTGGCTGCAAGATGAACACAGAATTCCTGCTCTGCTCTGCCAGCTCCGAGTCCCTCCCTTCTCCCAGCGAGTGACACTCTGGAAATCATCACCAAATTTTTGTCCTTTTCTCTGACAAGCTCACGGGAATAAACCCCTCCAATATCCCATCATTTTTAAGGGAAAGGGACTGCCACGATGCAGAGTTTTTGCAGGAGAAGCTGAGAGCAGCTCCCTGGCCATGAGCCAGCCCTGATAATTCCATTTCCCCATCAAACTTCCCTGCAGTTCTGAGGGGCAGGAGCTTTTTTTGTTTTGCTTTCTTGCTGGTGCTGTGCAGAGCAGTGCCTGTGGAAGAGCTGCTGGGTTCCACCCCAAAGGCCCAGTGCAGGAAACTCATCAAGAAGTTGATCAAGAAGTGTGGAACTAATTGCAGCTGTTGATCCAGTTCATTCCATCACCCGAAATGCTGTTTGCTTTCATAACTGAGGTCCTGCCAGCACTGTCCCTGCTCATCTTTCCCAGGAAATGGGGAGAGAGTGCCCGTGGAAGGTCAGAAAAGACTCTCAGGTGCTTCGGATGTCCTGACAGGACAAACACCTGGGAGCTGTGCAGGAGCTGGGCTAACAAACCCCTGACTCTAAGCTCCCATTCCCTTCTCCTGTTCCCTTCCCTCCTGTGAAGGAGAAGGATTCCAGCATTCCTGGCAAAAAAGCTGCCTGAAAAAGAACCAGTTCCACTGGAAGTCATTTGCAGAAATCAGTGTCCAGCTCGCTCTTGTGTCACCACCATCCAACCCCATCTCCTCCAGTTGTTTCGGAAGTGAAAAATTCCCTGGTTTTTCCCTCTCCACCACATCTGCTGATGCTTTTTAATGATGGCAAGGCCTGGCTCTTCCAGAGCTCAGCATAAATGTGAATAAACGCCCCCAGGCACCGAGCCAGCTCAGGGCATGGCCTGTGCAGAGTCCAGGGCTGAGGACACCACACAAAACCCAGCCTGGGGAGGGGAGAGAGCAACCACGGGTGAGCTCTGCTCTCCAAGTCTCATCTGGCTAAAGATTTATTCATTTATCAGCAGGAAAAGTTGAAACTCTCACTGGTATTAAAAATAACCACATATTTTGTTGGCTTTCGCTATTAATAGATTAATTTTAACAGATTATTATTAAGTACAATGACTTTTATATAATTTCTCATCACTTTTAAGTGCTTTAACCTAACCCTGTGTAACTAACAATCTGCTGAATGCCCAGCATGCTGCCTACTGTCTCTTTTATCCCTCATTTAAAAACAAGATTAAATTCAAATTTAAAATTGTAAAAAAGTAAATCTTTCTCACAGTGAGGAACAGCAGCAGCTCCTGGTGGTTCCCAGCTCTGCAGTGCCTGCAGAAATACCCAAAAGACCATTTCTATTTTTGACAGCACCTTCAGAACAGCCACATCCATCTCCTGGGCGGAAGGAATTATTTCCTATAAAGTCACAAATCCCAAAGGACCAACTGCAGAACAGGGCTGAGCTCCAGCAAGAACTCCCTCCAAGGCACCAGGACTCCACACGGCTGCAATCAACTCATTTCAGCCACAAGAGATTCTGCTCCTGGGGATTTTTATTTCTTTCATTTTTATTTTATACATATCAATAAATATATTACATCTATATCTATATTTATAACATANAACATAATGTATATTATATTTATACATTATATAGAATATTTTATTATTATATATATTATAGTATATTAACAATTACATATATTCTAGTATATTATTGTTTTATTCTGTATTATGTATAGAACTATATTATATACATATTTTTAGATACTATTTTAATGTTTATTATCTCTTCTCTATTTATTTACACTGCTAATTTTATTCTTATTCCCTGCCTCAGCTCCAGGCCCCTTTTTGCATTTCCCTGCCCTTGTCAAACGGCTCAGCCCCGCGACGCCGTTAATTGTAATTGCAAATCCAGGCTCGAAGAAGCTGATGTACAAACAGGAGGGGAATTATCTGCTGGCACCCCGAGAGCGGGGAGGAAAAACCCGGCAGCAGCAGCGGTGACCTCACTGGCAGCCAATGGGAAATTGCACATTCCCGGCAGGCGGGCAGGGAATCGCTCCCAGATGCTGCAAATCCTCCCCAAAGTGGGAGAGAACAGAGCTGGCAGCAGGCACGGGGCCGTTCCTGCCACGCTCCCAGCACGCCAAGAAAAGGGAAAAACATTTTAAAGCCACTGCAAAATGTATTTTCTTCCACACTTCCCTCCCCCCCCAAAATTGCCCAGTTAAGGCCTGAAAATAAAAAGGTAAAAAAGCAAAACGGAATGAATCATTTCATTCAGGTAAGCAGTTCTAGAAAACTTCAAATAAACGACAGCCAGAGGAAAAAAATGTTCTGTGCTGTACGTTAGCAAAACATGCAGGACAAATATCAGCTGTTTCTGGCAGGAGATGTGTTTGTGTCAGTGTATTTCCTTTCATTAATTAAGAATTTTGACACACAATTAATGATCGTCTCTGTATTGTCGAAAAAACTAAAGGTCAACCGCTTTAAAAGGAAAAAATTATTTTTAAAGGATTGAAAAGAATTCCTTGAGAAGGATTCTCGGAAGGAGAAACTCTCCGTCCCAAATTATTTCACGCTTAAAAAAACAACACCACAACAACAACAAGAACAAGAAAGAATAAAACCACTCAAGAAGCAAAACAAACCCAGCCTGAAATCAAAAGAACGAGATCTGAGATGCGGAGGAGGAAAACAAGCAGGACACAGGAGGGCTAGCGAGGAAGTTGAAACGGGGATTAATTAACAGGGACTGCTAATTAGCAGCAGGGATTTTAATTCCCCACTAATGCAGCTGCACACGGAGCTCTCAGGGCAGGGAAGGAGCAGCTGAAGCCTCGCAGATCTTCCCCTGAACATCCCCCATGGAAATCAGCCCCGCAGATGACACCCAGATCAAAGTTCCCACCTCTGACAAAATAGAAGGATTCAAATGGGATTTAAAA
>VWZN01001607.1:112721-130220 GCA_013396955.1 Regulus satrapa | reverse complement strand
AAAAAAAAAAGGAAAAAAAAGGTAACTTTTCCTTCTGAACACAACTCCCAGGAACAAACTGCTACCTTTGGACAGCACAGACTGAAAAATCCCATTTGTTAAGCCCTCTATTTAATACAGAATCTAGTAGTAAGTGCTTAGCACACATCTGGGCGTGTCTGGGAAGACTGAGCTTAAGCTCAGCTTTACAAAGCCATGCTGAAAAACTGCTGGGACTGCCCAGCTGCCAGAATCTGAGTGCCCTAAACCGAAAAGCAATCCACAGAGCAGGGAGAGGCGGCTGCTGGTGGGTGATGAGGCTGAGCCTGGCTGTGCCTGCTGCTCCAGAAGCATCCCCCAACCCAAATCAGGTTTCCAAGACTCCCATTGCACTTTTCCTTACCCAGGGCTGCAGTGCACACACGCAGGAAACAGCGTGCAATCAATGCTGCATTTGATTTTTGGTGGTGTTTCCATGTAAGCCTGACTACAAGAAGCCAGGCTGGAAAAGTTCAAGCTGCTCAGCGGGCAGTAAATGTGCTTATCCTGTATAACTCAAATATCTGGGCTACTAAATATATTTATATATATAATAATAACATAACCAAAATCCAGCAGAAGATAGTTTAGCTGCTTTGGAATAAATTGTTTTGGTTATTTAGTGACAGTACTAAAGCTGTTTTCATGTTAAAACCGCCTTTTCAGCTCTGTACACTTTGTGGATTCGACTCTGATTTTTACAATATATTACTTAACAACTGCATAATTGAAATTTATACCTTTGTTTTAATTTTGAGGTTTGAGATATTTCTAAAAATCAGCATCCAGTATCAAATAACACAGATTTACACCCACAAAATCCAACATACCCAGGACACCACTCTTCCATTGAAGCAAGGGAGCTTTGCATTGTCATCTGAGATCTCTTCCTTCACCACCCTGGAAAAAAAACAACAACAAAGAAACAAGAACAGGAAGAAGATCAGGAATTTGAAATTACATCAGATCAGAACGAACAGTGGTTTTGTCAAGTTGTCCAGGAAAAATCCCATTTTTGCATTCAAATGTTGGTGTCAGCAAGGTGCTCGGTGTTTAAAGACTGTGTGAGTGTTGAGAGTGGAGGAAACAAATCAAAATAAAGGGCAGAAGAGCAACTTGCCACACAACCACCCCAAAGGGGCAGGCACAAAAGAAATCTCAAGCTCCAGTTTTGGAGTTTTCTGAATTCCAAACTCCTGTTTTGGACTCTCCCCAGAGCCTTTAAAGGTCTGACGGGGAACTAAAATCCCCCATGTAGCAGAGATCTCACATTTGCAACAGAAAAAGATTTCTGCCCTCAGATTCACTGCAGAACAGGGAAGAATTTGGTTTTGACAATGTGAAGCCTCGAGTCTCATCAAACCCCATGGAAATTGTGCGGCTCCACGAGCACATTTTCCTTTATTTATGTTTTTGCCTTGTTGCTGTGTGAAGAAAAACCACAATAACCACCGAGCAACTCAGTGGGTATAAATAATATCACGTTGAGGGGAGGCTGCTTAGCAGAGAGAAGAGAGCAAACGGACAGTTTGTTTTGCAAAATTACAACTAAATAACTCCACCACCAACACCTGCATTCCCACATATTTTATGGCATGAACACCTTTTTTTTCTCCACACTTCTCTGCATTGTTCATGGCTGGCAGGGCAATATTAGGCAATCTCCAGCCCTTTAAAAAATTTATTATTATTATTATTATTATTATTATTATTATTATTATTATAAAGAAAAACGTAAAATATTCACTTAATTCCTAAAACATCTGTCCTCCCTTCATCCTCTGGCAGCAGGAATCAGATCATATGATTCCCTGACTGGCTTTAGTCATTTATCCTCCAACTCCAAGAAGACAATTAAGAACAAACTCCACTAAAAGCAGAAAGTCAGGGCTTTAAAAACCTTTGACAATTCGGTGAAGCTCTCAGACCTGTAATTCTGGAGCTGCAAACCCAGGATTTCAACACTCCAGCCCCAATGGACAGACTGGAATCCAATAATAAATAATAAATAATCTATCCAAGAACAAAATCATTCTCTTTTGCATCCCACAGAGTCCTGCAGGGAACGCTCACTTAGCAGAGCTGGATCAGCAGAGAAAGATGATGCAAAAATTTTATCTGCACGTTTGAAAGGGCAGGACCTGAAGGAAATGACACTTAAGGTGACCCAGAAATCCCAGGCAAGAATTTCTGCACCCAGAAAAATCAAACGTGGAATTCCTACACCTAGAAAAATCATACACAGAATTTCTGCACCTGACAAAAATCATACACAGAATTTCTGCACCCAACAAGAATCGTACACAGAATTTCTGCGCCGAGGAAAAATCATATACGGGATTTCTGCACCTGACAAAAATCATACACAAAATTTCCACACCCAGCAAAAATCATACATGGGATTTCTGCACATGGCAAAAATCATACATAGGATTTCTGCAGATGACAAAAATCATACACGGGATTTCTGCATTCAGCAAAAATCCTACATGGAATTTCTGCACCCAGCAAGAATCGTACAGGACCTTCCGCATATGCTGAATTTCTGCGCCCAGCAAAAATCCCACAGGGGAATTTCTGCACCCGGCAAGAATCGGACAGGAATTCCTGCGGGCAGTTTTGGGATTGGGGCAGAAACCAGGCCCTGAATCGTGCAGGGAGTGAAAGCTCAGTGCCCGGGCCCTGCCTGGGCCTGACCCGCCAGCGGCTCCGCACTGACCGGTTTGGCCACCCCACCACGGAGAGGGAGCTCCCCAAAAGCCAGCCCAGCTCCAGCCTTCGCTGCGGCTGAAGGGAACAACTTCCAGATCTGCTGCAACTTGAAACTACTAAATCTAGCCCTGAGCTATGAGGCAGGAGAGTGAGAGAGTGGAATTCCCAGCCCAGGAACATCAAAGGCACTCAGGGCAAAGCTCGCTGAGTTACAAATCAGGGAAGGAGGCTCCTTTCCATCCCCAGCCAGGAGAGAGAAGGCAAAAAAGGAGGGAAATCCTCATCTGGGGGGGATGTTCTTAGTGGAAAATGTACATTAAAATCAGGCCTTGCCCTGCTGAATTAATGGCTGGGTTGTCACTGCTGTGCCCAGCTGAGGGGTTTGTGAGTTCCCACATTAAACCATCCTGAGAGTGAGGGTCGGTTAACAGCAGGTTATTGCTGGGTGAAAAACAACTGCACCTGCATTGAACAAGAAATCTGTTCCACGAGAACCAGTGAACAAAACACACAAACTAACCAAGAATAGAGAGATTTGACAGACAAGTAAAACACCTTTTACTGACCAACAGAGTGATTGGCAAGGAAACTCTTGACCAACTAGAGTTACACACGAGGCCTGTAAAAGCAGTATAAAAATCAGTTGTGTGAATAAAGAACAGGCATTTCCTTGGTTCAGACTGAACCGGGGGTGTCCAGTTCCTGATCTCCTCACTTATCATTGGGATCATCATCAAGTCTCCTCTTAATTGGCCTTTACTGGTGGGAAAAGGGGAGAGAAGCTCCATTCATGACAAACTTGCTTGGAGACCCTTCGAGAGAAGCCAAAGGAATCCAACTCTTTGTGCTAAATGTATCTCTGTTTATTCCTGTCACCTCGAAGGCAGGTGAGAGATTATTCAGATTTTTTTTTTTTGCTTCAATCTGACGCCAACTTTGCAAAAAGGAGATGCTGTTTGTCCGCGTGGATCTGGAAGGGAGGGCAGAGGGAGGCACGTGCTGCCCCTGCTTTGGGAACACACAAAATACCTGGAATTAATAACAGCAGCTGGGGACCGGGCTGGAGAGCCGAGCTCACAACTAGACTCAACCCAGAATAGCATGGAAGGGAAAAAAAAAGGTGATTGCTCCCAGAAACTTATTCTGAGGTGATGAATATTCCAATGCAAGCCAGCATAGCAAGGAAAAAAAAGGTGATTTTTCCTAGAAACCCCTTCCTGAGGTGAAGAATACTGGCCCTGGATGGGATCCACTCTAGAGATAAATCATCAGAGCTCTCCAACTGACTGGTAATGGACTCACTGTTTGAAAAGAAGAGCAAAGAGCATCTGATAGCAAGGCACAGAAAAGAGGCTGTTTGTCCTCGCTTCGAAAAGGGAGTATTTCTTTCCTACTGGCAGCCCTGGGCCTGAGCGAGGCTGGAAGGCTCCTGTTCCTCCGGGGCTGGCGGAGCAAACAAAAACCTGGCACAAACAAAGGTGGCACTCGAGGAACGCCGCTACCATGTCCAGGTCACAGCAGCTCTGCCTGCCCGGCTCCACGCGCCTGCCCCTCGGAAAGAGTTGAGATTTCTCTTCTTATAGCGTTGGCCTCTGTCCTGCACCCTGCAGAAACATCTTCGTGCACCAAGCACCCTTGAATTCATCCCTCCAGATGCACCCAGCAGACGGGAGGAAGGGAAAAGAACACAGGGAGCAGCTCAGCCAAGGTCACAGAGGAGACAGCTCGTGAAAAATACCCTGCTCTACACCCCAAACACCTGCTCTACCCCAGCAGCAAAGCCCCCAGATCCACCAATATCTGAAAAAAGAAAAAAAAAAAAAAATGGTGAGGAAGTGCCGGGAAGGGGAGGAGGGAACAGCTCCATAAGCTCACATCCTCTGCTCCATTTGACTTCGAGGAGATTTAAGCACTAATTACTAAATGAAACAATCCCTGCTGGTAGCAGCCCCTCCTTCCCCGGGCTTCCTGGAATTGTGGCTGGATCCTCCGGCTTCCCAAGCACGCTGCTCTGCACCGAGAGGGCTTTGTGCCCTTCCCAAAGCTGACCCTCACACCTCACCTGCTCCTGGGACAGGTCACCCTCCCAGCATCCTGAATTTCTCTTTTCCTCCAGGGAGTATTTTAGCCAGAAAAATCGAGGAATTGTGGAGGATTAGCCTCCCTCCCATGCCCCTGCCAGAATATCCGTTGATTCCACGTGAACCTGGCTCCAGGTGAACCCCACAAACCTCTAATGGCTCTGACTCATAAGCACTGAGATAATTGGCTATGAAAGCCTGGGGTTGATAGTGTTGCTTTCTGATTGCATCACTGCACACCTGGCACAGACTGCCTTCTCCACAATTAGCTGGGGGATTTTTCATTCCACTCAGAAAAAATGAGGTTAACGAGGAAATCCTCCTTTCCTTCCAGCACCACCAATGTGGGAAAGGCAGGGCTGAGACACACAGATTCCAGGTTAATGTGTACCATGACACAAACGGAGCACCTTAGCCTCCTTTAGCACCAGATTAATCCCAGCTTATCACCGAGATCATCATCAAGTCTCCTCTTAATTGTCCTTTACTGGTGGGAAAAGGGGAGAGAAGCTCCATTCATGACAAACTTGCTTGGAGACCCTTCGAGAGAAGCCAAAGGAATCCAACTCTTTGTGCTAAATGTATCTCTGTTTATTCCTGTCACCTCGAAGGCAGGTCAGAGATGATTCAGATTTTACTTTTTATTCACACAATCAGCTTGATTGGAACATAAATCCGAGGATCATCCAGTCCAACCTTCACAGAGGGTCTGAGTTGTTCAGGGCCGTGTCCAGTCAAGTTCTGAGCATCTCCAAGGACAGCTGTTCCACCTTTTTGGACAATTTGACTCTACTTTATGAAGCAGCAGTTCTCCAAAAAGCTGTTTCAATTGGCAAAACCAGAAGTAATCACATAATAGCAATTACTCAACTGGCATCGAAGGCTGCAGCTCTAAAAATAGCCTGGCTGAAGGTGATTAACACTTCAGTGTGAATCTTTAATGAAGAATTCAAACTTTGGGGATTTTACAGCTGAGGCCACAGCACAGAGAGCCTTTAGCCGCCTTCCCAACGCAGGGAAAGGAATGAAAATAAAGCCACACACTGAATTGACAGGGATAAACACTGGAACAGAATGAGTCTGGGGTTTTTTTTGTGGAAATAAGAAAGAGGGGAGGAGAGAAATCAATCCCTTTGATGAGCAGGAACAGCGCAGGATCTGCACGAAAGCCTCAGATCTCGGCTGCACCCCGCAGAGCTGCAGGCAGGAACTGTGGACCCTCATTCCCTCTCCTCCTTCTCCAGGCTCATGCCAACCACTCCTCAAAAAACCCCACAGAGCCACAACAGAACCAGGATTCTCCTTTTTTTAGGCTGTTCTTCCTAAACAATGCCGTGGATGCTTTGCCTTTCCGCACAGGCCCCGCCGTGCTCCCACATAAACCTGTCAGAAATGGCTCTGAACACGCTGCCCACAATTCGGACAGAAATGACACACCCAGACATGTAAGAGACACGACAGTGGAGCAAAACCCTCCTCCAAACCCTCTTCGAATAAAGACAAGCAGCTTCAATGCAAACAAGCTCCTTCTTATGGATTCTATAGGAACTGTAGCAAGAATCTGCGTGCAGTCAGTGCTGGGAAGTAACCTCTTCCCACACAGGTGACAAACACATCAAAAACCACTTTTCCCTCATTGATGTAATGGCTGCTGCTCTATCTCCTGTTATTCTTAACCCTTTTAAAAAATCCAACCCCTCACTCTCAGCGATTCTGCTTGCAATTTAAACTGTGTGTTATTTTATCCAAGTATTTACAGCCCAGTTATCCTCTGCCACATCTAATCTTCGGCACCACACTAAACACTGTGCCCACAGGATTGCCTCTTCGCTGGATTTTCCACTCCACCTTTATTCCTGCAGGCACATCCAGCGCTTTGTCATGCCAGGGATAATTCATCATCTCTCAGGAAAACTGCAGGATGCTGGCGAGGTTTTGGCACTTCCATCCTGCACCAAATACCGACCTAAGCTTAAGCATGTGAATGATTCAAGAATGACTGTGTTCCCTAGGAGAGAATCAGCCCCGATCTGCGTTGATTTCAAACGTAAAACTGCACTTTTTATGGCTATTCAAGGACAACTCAATTTGCTTAGGCTCTGCTCTGGCACCATAGCACTGCCCGACCTCGAGGTGAGCTGGGTCAGTCCACAGGACTCTGTGCTGAAAAACTCCTTGGAATGCTTGAGACAGATTTCTGGAGCAGCAGAAAGCCTCCTCACTTGGCTGGGGAAGCCAGTGTTGCTTTGGAAGGCTGACCTGGAGCAGAGACCAGGCAGAGCAAAAGAATAAAATGGGGATTTATTAAAAACCCTCAGTGGATGCACCTTGGGCAGGGCAAGAGCCCGGGCAGGGCTGCACCAGGATGGGCCCAAAATGGTCACAAAAATGGACAATAGGTCACGAGGCCTCACATTTTTATGAGCTTTGGTCCATTAGCATATTGGAGTTAATTGTCCAATCAAAGTTTCAGGTTATGAAGTTCTGTTTTCCTTGTTTTTCTCTCTTCCCTTCACCCTTTTTTGTGCTCTTGGGCTGAAATCTGCACGGCTCATCCTTGGTCCCAAGCTGGGGAAGGAATTGTTTTGTTTATTTACTCTGTGAAGAGAGCTCAGCACCGCCCAGTATGAAACCCAGAACCACACTGAAACAACCCAGAGTCTGAAAACCAGAGAAGCTCAAACTCAAGGCATCACCGAGAGTTCTGCTCAGGAACACAAATCCAAAAAGAACGATGGGAAGGAAGCCGAGACTGCTTGTGTGAGTCTGAAAAGGGAATTTGAATGTGCAGCCATCCCACTCTGCCCTCAGCACTGCCACAGGGACTCCTTCCAGAAGGTTCCATGTGTTTTGAACCAACTGGTGCTTGGGCTGCCAGCCCAGCTCTGCCTCATCCTTCCATTTCAGTTCAGGGCAGCTCAGCCCCAAGCCAGAAATCCTGCCCCGTTCCCTCCAAATACACTGCACTTCGCAGGAACAGCTTCCAATTCAGGATTTAAAAACATTTCTGGCTGGCTGTCCAAGAGCAGTGGCATGCAGGGAATGGGATTTGCTTCTCTGCTCCTTAATGAACAATATTTCAATAGGTGCGTCGTGCTCAAGGTGTGAAAATCTCACTAAAATACGGATATTTTTGGCATTTAAATTGAGATCTACAGAAATGAGTCCGGTTTGATTGTAGCACTGCTAGACACAACCATGTGTGGTGTTATATCCCACTCCATGATGCCCAGCTAAGCTAGAAAAAATATTGCTCTTAATTACGTGCAGAGAAGCCAAGGAAATGGGGGATTTTTAGAGCCCTAAGACTTTACAATTTCTTTTTCTCAACTCTTTTCCTCAATATCTTTTCCTCAATTTCCTCAGAAAGGGTTTGGAATAGAACAAGCAAAGCATTTTAGCCACACTGAGAGTCTCCTGTCTTTTCTCTCCCTTTTCCCCCTGCTGCCTGTATTATTATTTAGTAAATTATTGATGTGCCTATATTTCAATCTCACAGGTGTTAATGAATCTATTCCTGCAGCTGTCCCAAGGGACAGACACATCTCTGCCAGAAAAACAAGGAAGTCACAGTACAAAGGGACAGGTCAACATAATCCTGACCCGAATCCAGATTTCCAACGCCTGAGTTACAAAACAATAAATATTAACAAGCCCCCATAAAATTAAGCAGTTCTTGAAAACAGCTTAGGGGAAAAAAAATAAATAAACCCCTGTAAAAGCAGCGAGCTGGCTGGGATTTGGCTTTCTCCAGGGTGCAATTATCTCCAGAACTCGGGGGCAGGCCCCCCAAAATAGCCCTGGGGGATTCACCCCGGGCAGGGATGGAGCAGGGGGCAAGGCAGGGCTCTGCAGGTCCTCACCTCCAGGGAGAACTGCTCAGGGCTCCGAAACACCCCAGGACACTTCCCCGGCCACTCTGGGAGCTGGGAACTGAGAGTGTCAGCAAAATGAATCCACAATCACCGGAGGTTTATGGCCAGAAAGGAGAGAGGAGTCCTTGACTTTATTCCAATAAAGGCAGAGCCCATGGGGCATTGCCCCGGGGTCTCTCCAGGGGGACGCAGCCTCCCTTTTATCCCAATTTCCTGGTGCATTTCCCTCTCTCTTTCCCCATTTTCCCAAGGAAAGGAAAATTGTTCAAAGTCAAACTGAAAATGATGACTCTGGCTGGAGCTGTCCTTCAGGAATGAATCAAAGAATGGAACAGATTCCATCAATCCATTGCTCCCAGCATGAACAGAGCACCTTTCTGGAGAGCCAAAAATCACCCACTGAGAGCCAGCAGAAGGAGAAGGAGCTGCCTCTAAAAAATTTTGGTCAGAATATTTTGGTCAGAATGACTCTCAGTCCCCACAAGGAAAGCAAAAAAGAATCAAGTTCAGCCTTAGAAAATTGACTTTTTTTTCCTAATCAACTAGAAGGGAGTTTATTTCTACCAGTGGGCCTGGCAGCAGCTCCAAACCTCTCATTCCAACTGTTCAATTCCTAATTCCAACTGTTCCATTCCTTTTCAATAAATTTGTCACACAGCCACCACAAAGTCAGTGCCAAACACAGACCAAGAAACATTAAACACACTTGAGATCGGGAAAGATAAGAACCAGTTCTTATTCCTCAGCCAAAGGCTCCTTTTGTGCTCTCTTGAAAGCTCTTCATTAGAATAATAAAGCTGGGTCAAAAACCAGCCACAAGTGTTAATCAATACCTCGCAGAAATATTATTTACAGCCAGCTGAAAGCAATTGCTAACAAAAAGATGAATGCCAGTGCAGCTACACCAGGAATAACCACATTATCCACCAGAGCTCCTGGGAGAGCAAAGAAGCTGCTCATAAATTTATTTTGTGCTGTCCCCATGCAGGAACACTTCCCACAGGTAATCTCTCTCCCCTCTAGGTTATTTGTCTAGACATATTTTAATTAAATGCCATAATTCTAGCCACTGATGTGGTGAAAATGATTTTGTTTAGTTGAAGAAGGTTCCTTCCAGAATGACGGGGCAGGGGAGGTGACAGCACCCGCTGCTTCCAGCCCTGCACGAAGGTGGGGTCAGACACCTCCGCTGCTTCCAAACACGCTCAGAATTCCACAGAGCACCCTAAAAGATCCTTCCTTTTGTGGGAGCCCCAACCAGCAAAATTTACCTCAACACACTCATTAAAACAGAGTTGGTATTTTATTAATTACTCTAGAAAACAGCATTTCAGTGGCAGGGCAACCCGAATTTGCTTTTCCTGGAACAGTTTAAGTGCAGGAGGATGCTCCTCCCATCATCAAAAACTCCTTCAGCCCTCCTGCCTTCAGAGCAGGTAATAAATTCCACCCACTCTGCGACTTAAAAGTGCAACTGGACCTACAAGTTTGTGTAGGCATTAAAAGAGAGATTCCCAGCCTGTCACAAAATCCAAAGTCAGATAGACATTAAGGACCAGGGAGGCTTTGGATCCGTGTCCCTGTGGGACTGGGGACTCTTTAAAGATTTGCACCACACAGGGTGAAAAATCCACGCTTTCACTGCGGGAAAGGTTTTCCAGCAGAGAAATTAAACAAGTCCTTGGTAATAAATGCAATCCCCCAGCCCCATGTTCATGTTTAAGCGTGGATTTGCTATTCCAAGCTAAACTACAACACAATTTCAATCAATATCTACTATTTCACAAGGACAAACAGCAGTTCTAGCACAGATTGCAGGGCTGATGGATCACAGCGTCCACAAAACCAGGGACAAGCCAACCTCCCTTATTCCAGGAGTGGCCCCTTCAGTGCAGAACTGCTGAGGGAAAGGCAGGGCTGTTATTTCATTTATTATCGTGCTCCTGAAGAACTGTGAACACCAAGAAAACTGCACTGCTCAGGGACTTGCTTGGGTACCTGACACAGGTCTTGAAGTTCTTTTTAATTTGTCCAAGCTGTTCTTGTTCAGTGAATCCTTTCAAGAGCCAGAAGGCCATGGGAATTCTGGATGCCAGGTGCAACAGAAGCTTTTCCTACCAACTGCCTGTCCCTCATCCAACAAGACACATTTGCCAACAGCTCTTAAAGTCATTTGAGGGAAATAAAAATTATGTAAATCTAAACCCCCAAATTTTTCAGCTAAGACTTTCAAAACCTGCCACGAACGCAGCGAGAACCGGTGCTCCTCCAAACACTCCTCGTGCAAACATTATCCAGGAGCTGGAAAAATACCCAGGGAGCTTGTTCTGGGAGGGGCCCTCTGGAAATCTTCACCTGCCCAGCTCTGCCTGTTCGGTTTCCCACCTCCCACTCTTTTAAAAAGTCATCTCAGCAACCTGAGAGAAACAGCTCAGATGAAAGGGGCTGGGATTTTGTGCATCACAGGGAGAGCACTGCACCTTTCCCATATGCAAAGGGAGAGCAAAATGCAGAATTTCATTCCAAACCTGCACCAGCCCAACTGCATTTGACTTCTAAATGAGCAGCTCATGGAATCCCAGAAGGGTTGGGGTTGGAAGGGAATTGAAAACTCATCCAGTTCCAGGAACTGCCAGGGACCCAGGGGCAGCCACAGCTGCTCCGAATGGGGAATGGGCTCTCCACCCTCCCAGGGAAAAATCCCATGCGAAAATCCCAGCTAACCCCTCTGTCACTCTGCAGCCTTCTCACTACAGCCTCTCATCAATTTCTGTAAAGCTGCTGTTTATACTTTAAAAATACAGAATCCAACAGAAGGTCTGCCTTTGATTTCCCAGGGTATTAATGAGAAAGAAAGTGGGGAAACACAGAGCCTATTTCTTATTTTTCATTAATATGTTCACCCCAAGAAGGCCAAGGCTGAAACTGGGAAGAAATTGGACATTTTCCCTATTGGTGGAGTTGTTAGAGTTGCAATCCAGGGCAGAATTTTTGGGTCTCAGGCTGCATTTCTGGATATTTGACAACATTTCTGTGGGTATTTCTGTGTCCCGCTCAGCCTGGGACACACAGCAGGGCTGCAAAACATTTCTCCCAAATCCAACCAGAGAAGCAAAAGCCGTTTGCCACATCAAAATAAAGAGAGGACCCCAAACTGATTGTGCTGAAAAAATCTGAAAGGCTCCAGTTCTGACTCAGAGCAGTTTTTAGGAACCAGAGCAGTTTTTCAGAAGTCAGGCTCTGAACTGACTCAAGCTGAGCTGATACTGAACCAGGTAAACCCTAAAGTTTGATTTTCCTGCTGCTTTTTCTTCCCAACACAGTGCAGAGCATCTGAACAGCTCCAACTCGCCCAATCCACCCTTTAATCCCCCTCAGCTTTCTAAATCCCACTTCTTGCAGGAGGACACCAATCGCACCTCTCGAGAGCCAAACTCCACTTTGTCACCTCCTAATTCCGAGTACATGGAGACATTTCTCCTGCTCCTTGGCACAGCCCGATAAGAGCTCCAGTCCCAGTGGTTTTATATACTGGCTGCTCTTTCTCACAGCTGCGCTCCTGTCTTTACTCATTTTCTGTCAGGGGCTGGCCCAGAGCAGCAGCTCGAGGAGCAGCAGCAGCTCTTCCCAGGGGTTATCCAGGGGCTGATTTCTTAATTACTCATCCCTAGAGCCTAAAGAGAGCACCAGAAGCTATTAAAGGAGGCAGCGGGGATGGGAAGGAGGGCAGGGGATGGGAATTAAACACAGAGCAACTGTTGAAATCAGCCCAAAGACATCCTGAGTGCCTCATCCTTGCTGCATCCAAAAAGGCACCAAAAACCCTTTAAAAAGTCACTCTGGTGTGGAAATCACGCACCAAGCAACTCTGTCTCACAGGGTCCTGAAGAGTTTAGGGTGACTTTGATACCTCTGAATTTTCCAATGCAGGTATCACCTCCCGAGCGTGCCCCGAGCCACGGGAAATCTGCCCCTGAAAAAAGGCACGTTTCATCCAAGGGCACATTTGGTGTCGTGTCTCCCAGAACACCCTCGGTGATGGCATCTGACCCCCCTGCCCTTACAGCTGAACACCCGGGAGAGTAAATCATATTCTGAGAGGAATAAATAATGTATCTTCAAGAGCATTTTGGTTTGCATTTCGATTTCTATCCCTGCTGTCCTTAGAGGAAGAGGCTGCCTAAGGACTCCATGAGCTGCCAGATGTGCACGTCTCTATCAGGTTTATTTCTTTTACTTGGCTGTTGGCACGGAAAATGAAAATATCTTCAAAACCAGGAGCACGTGAACATAAGAAATCTGCAAGGGAAAGTCAAGCTAATTCTAGGATTACTTTAAATTAATTTTTAAGCAAATGCAGCTTTTGAGAGGCAGGTTTTCCAAGAGCTGACACCACTTAGTGCTGTTCCACCATCACTTAACCCCACAGGGTCCCCTCAGTCATGAAAGCTGACAGGAACATCCCACTTGTGCACAGCTACAAATCCATTTCCCCGTTTGGATGACATTATTGCAAAGGTATCCCCAGAGCTCTAATGACGATATTCAGGCTGCTCGGAGAGTTCCCAGTGCCCCAGTTCTTAACTGACACCTCCTAAAGCTTCTCCTCACTTTGGGAGCCAGGGACAAAGCAGCACTGCCAGAAGCCCTGGGGAGAAAGGGAGAATGGAACAATATAAACCCAAGAGTTTCTAAGACTATAAAAAAGGAGATGAGTTTTATTTTTTGCTTAATTGGAAGCAACCCATTTTATTGGAATGACAGCAATCACTGGAAGCAACCTTTAGTCAGTTTGCCAGGCTTGGCTAAAGAATTCTGTTCATGAATTTGTTCTTGTAGCCAGCAGATCCCAGGCCGCGGGCACAGAGGGATTTTAACTTCTACCCACTTGTTTGCTAATGACTTTCACTTTTATTTCAGGAAAGGAAAGATGTGTGCACACCAAATGTGCAAATGGAGGGGAACAAACCTCTTTTTCCACCAAATTTTAAGCCCATTATTTGCTGTTCCATGATCTTCTCATTCAACAAAAACCCCAAACCCCTCTATTTTTTTTCTGTCCTTACGTTGTTTTTTTTCTTGATCGTGAATTCTCCAGAGTAAGGACTGTTCTTATCAGGAGCTTATAAAACATGACACCCACCTGCACTGAGCAAACCTGTTGTATTTCTTTCTGATATTTTTCCACCAGTTTGAAGAGCAAGTGCCATCAGCAGGGCAGGGCAAAGATGTCCCCAGCAAATTCCTCGTCGAGGAGACACTTCTCAAACCTCAGCTCGTACCCTCCAACATCCCTCCCAAATTTCCAGGGGTTTTTTTCTGAAGTCCCAGGAGTGAAGTCAGCTTGGCACAGGGATTGCAAAGCTGCCCTGCAGCAAAGGATAATTCCCAGGAGCATTATCTGCAATTCCTGGGCTTCCTGGTAATTTGGGTTGAGCACCAGGGAGGGTGAGCAAAGACAAAAATGAGCAAGAATGACAAATTTGCTTCTTAGCCACGCTGAAGATGAGATGCATTAGAAAACGTTCAGGAGGGAGGAGGGATGGAAAAGCAGGAGGTGAAATAAGAGGGAGCTGGAACAGCCTGGCTAATGTCAGCCATGAAATGCAATCCTGCTGTGACCATTTGAAAGGCAGGTTTTTCATATTAACTGTTTGATTGCTCACATTCAGATGCACGCAGCTGCCAGCACAGCACCTCCAGGTGATTGTGCCCAGCCTCAAACAACACAGAAACTCAGCCCCTGCTGAAAACACAAGCGGAGAATGACAATTCCTCTTGGCTTGGGGACACGCCTGAGCCATTTTGAAACCACCCAGCACCAAAAGGCTCTTCCCAGGGCTGCAGCTCTGCATTTCTTTCTTCACCTTTCCCCCCAAATCCCGCCAGAGCCCAGGCAGGATTTGTGGAGTGGGGAACTCGCAGCGACTAAGAGCAGAGCGGGAACCCAACCTCTCCTGAGTGCAGCACCCAGCAGCACCTCCGGGCGCGCACGCCAAGGGTCCCAAATATTCTCGGTTTTTGCACCACCTGGAGTTTTAGATTCTCTGGTTTTCAGACTCTGGGTTGTTTCAGTGTGGTTCTGGGTTTCATACTGGGCGGTGCTGAGCTCTCTTCACAGAGTAAATAAACAAAACAATTCCTTCCCCAGCTTGGGACCAAGGATGAGCCGTGCAGATTTCAGCCCAAGAGCACAAAAAAGGGTGAAGGGAAGAGAGAAAAACAAGGAAAACAGAACTTCATAACCTGAAACTTTGATTTCGGGTTAAAAAAATGCAGATTATTCCCTCATGCCCTTCCGTTTCCCATGCAGAACCCCAGGTTTTATGTGATTTTATTTGATTATTATTTCAGTGGTTCCCTGGCCAGCCCTGAGATTGTTCTGTGTTTGCTCAGCAGCTCGTCGGAGCTGACAAACTCTGCTCCCAAACCCACCCCGCGCCCTCATTAAACCATTAATTAAACCATTCATTAACGGCATTCCAGGGGCGGCGCAACCAAAATTTGCTTTTTAAAATCAAGGAGGGCAGAGATGGGAGAAAGCAGAGCTGGACAGCAAAACTCTCCATGAACGAACAGGATGGAGGTGGAAATGTTTTTCTCTTGGAGCTGAAGGAGATCTAAGCATCCCTCCCTGAAAAACAGAAATTCTCCACATTCCACCTCCTCTCCCCAGGAGGTTTTTGTTGCAAAAAGCCTCCAGATCTGGTGTAATTTATATATCACACTTATTTATAGCCAAATTATAATGTAATTATAAAGATATTATAAATAAATACATTATATTGTAAATATCTATTATAAATATAGCCAAATTCTGGGGTCCTACAGCTTTGGATTTAACCAAAAATCCCCACCAAAGGGGGGATTGATGGCATCCTACAAAATCTGGATAGCATTACTATTATTATAATTATCATCATCACCATCATTATAATTATTAATATTAGTATTATGACTATTAATATTATTAATATATTAACTATTGATTATATTATATTATATTTACAAAATCTGGACAACTATATTGGTCAGAATAATCAGAATGAATTATGAATTATTGAGGTGTTTGAATCAGACCCTTTGGGAACTAAAAGCAAGAAGTGAACACCTGGCTCAGCACAGGATGAAATATTTGGCTGGATTTGCTTCGGAGATTGAAGAGAAATTTAAAAAAGCACTGAAGAATCTGATTAAATGAATCTTGAATTCCCCAGAAAGAGAACACCGAGACGCCAGAGCACCCTGGGAGGTGAAAGGCTGGAAATTCTGGAGTTTTCAGCACAAATGAGGGGTTTTTTCCACTCTATGGAAATTGTCAGATGTGTAGAGAATAAAACAAGCAGAGCAAAGGATCCTACAAAAAGAAAGACGGATGTAAAGATCCTTTTTTGTTAGGATATTTGTTAAAGTTTATAAAGATCCTGTTTTAGGACTTTTTTTTTTAATTTTAATTAAAGGTTATAACTATCCTGTTTAGGGTAATTATTGATTTATTTTTATTTATGAAAGGTTATAAATATCTTTTTTAAAGGAAATTTATCTATTTATTTATTTCTTTATTAAAATTAAAGGTTTTAACTATCCTTTTTTTAGGATAATTATTTATTTATTTTTGTTATGGGTTATAAATATCCCCCCTTTTTTTAGGTTATTTATTTATTTAAGGTTATAACTATTCTTTTTAGGATAATTATTTATTTTTATTTTTAATAGAGATTATAACTATCATTTTTTAGGCTATTTCTTTTTAAATTTTTATTTATTAAAGGTTGTAAATACCCTTTTCCTTTTGTTTTTCTCTGCAGGCACAACTAAAAAAAAAAAAACAAACCACCTTGTGCCCCTTTCCAAATCCAATGTAGAAACAACAGCAGCCAAACCCCCCAAAAATTCAGATTGTAAAGGATCCTCTCGCGAGCTGGGCGGGTTTGATGGGACCTCTCGGGGTTTTCTCATCCCCCTGCCAGTTCTGGGAGGGTGTGGAAGGAAAAAAAAAATGTCCTTTTTGTGTTCTCTCAAAGCAGAGGAGGGTCAGCGGGAGGGGAAATAAAAACGTGACGCTGCTGTCCAGAACATCTCAGAATTCGCTTCCAAACTTTTGATTTTTAGGCTGATAAAAATCATGAGGAGACAAAAAAAAAATCTCCTAAAAATCCCTGAAGTAGCTGTTGAGGGGTTACATCCAAAAAAGTTTGTACAGGGAGGATGTGGCAGCGTTTCCAAACCAACCTGGGGGAAATCTCTGCGTGCACTGGAACTCGTAATTGGAATTTTCATGATTTCCCCATCAGAAACGCCCCCTTGAAGAGAGCATTTTGATTGAATTCCAATTCGTTTTTCCAGCTGCAGGGGCAGATTTGGGAGTTAAAATAACAACGCAGAGTCGTTTTAAATCAACATGGATCCTGATAAATCCTGGAAAGGGAGAAAAATTTACAAATAAAACAGATAAGCAACTAAAATGTGAACTCTTGGAGAGTGAAAACGGAGATTTTTCAGGAATTTTCAGGGTGGAATTTCAGACCTGCCTGAAATGACGATGAATAAATAATGGCTAAGAAAACAAATTAATTTCATCATGTGTCCAGCAGCCCAAGCAAGGGAATAAAAGCCAGTAGGGATTAAAACACCAGGAAAATCTGATAAAAAAATCTGATATTAGGCAGGAAAGCTTCGTGCCCATCTTCATCTTCCCAGCTGAGCTTCGCAGTGGATTTTGTCTGCAAACAACTCTTTGGAACTGGGGATGTGGATTTTGCCCAATTTTTAAGAAATAGCTGCACTTAAATGGAATTCACTTTTTTTTTTTT
>VWZN01001607.1:74916-103477 GCA_013396955.1 Regulus satrapa | reverse complement strand
TGGGATGGGATGGGATGGGATGGGATGGGATGGGATGGGAAAGGGGACTGGAGAGGGAATGGGATCATGGGAAGGGAAAGGGGATGGAAATAAGAATGGGGATGGGAAGGGAAAGAGGACAGGAATAAGGACTGGACTGGGATGGGATGGGGAAAGGGAAGAGGAGGGGATGAGGATGGGGATTGGAGTGGGAATAGAGATGGGAAACAGGTGGGGACCACAGAATCAGAGAAAAACTCTTTAGTGCCACACAGGTGATGTGTTTGGAAAGAATCCACCTTTACTTCTAGAAATTCCCTGAAAAATGACAACAAGAAAATTAAGATTTCAGAGCAGTGTCCTTAGGTCTCAAAGAACCTCCTGCTTATTTAGAAAACCATTTTTTTCAGTTAAACCCAAAGCTAATTATGTTCTTTTTGTTCCCCCCTTGCAAGGCAAGGGCACATTCACCTCTCAAGATGCTCAGCTGCACTCTCTGAAGGAAAAAAAATCTCAGCTCAGTGTCTGAATTACCTGTGGCACTTCAAGGGTTTTCCTACCAGCACCAAAAGGAGAGGCCCAGCAGTGTCAGAGGCTGCCAAAAGGTCTGGGAACATTATTTTCAATTTCTGAAAGTTTAATATTGCTACCAGCACCACTGAACTGATACCATTCCCAAATTCTGCACAGAGCTGGATAATCTGGAATTTATCAAGGTTTTAAAACAGTGAAAAAAAAAACCATCAGCAATTACCTCCTGCCAGTGCTGGTAGGGTGAAGCAATCCCAAAATCATGTCCAGCTGGCATTGCCACCACTCATCCCTGCTAAATGTGAGATCATCAAACAGGAGAAACAGCAAGGTCAAGGCATGGCCTTACTCCTCTCCATGTAACCCCTGATTGGGGCTGCTTCGAATCAGGAATCACCAATTCAGGCAACTTGAAAAAAATCCTTTTCAAGGGTTATTTATATTTAAATACAGCTCTTTTCAAGATGGCCAAGCGTTTCTCACTTCTAATTTTGGAATTACAAGAATAATGGAGATTTCTATAAAAAGAGGAGTTCAGCTTTCTGTCCTGCCAGGCTCTGCAAGCACCCCAGAGTTCTCCTGGCAGGGAAAGTTCACCACAAATCCATCGGTGCCAGCAGGCAGGAATGGGAACGTTCCCTTTGGTGGCATCTCAACTCTGGCACAGGAGCAGTATTTTCCCTGAGCTTTAGGGAGTTTTTGCAGCATGAAATTCGGGTGAAACATGAACAGCCAAGCCTTTGGTCCCCTCAGCTCATCCTTAACCACCTCCTGGGCTCTCAGGTACCCACGCAGAGGCTGGAGCTGCTGAGTGCTCTGTTCCTGCTCCCTGAGCTTCCCTCTCAGCCCTGGCAGCTGGGAATGGAAGGAGTTGTATAATTGTCAGATGATTACCACGGAGCAGGCGTGATCAGGCTGGGTCTATGACTCACAAAAAGCTCCTCAGAAAGCACAGAAGAGAGGAGATCACTTTCATGCTGCAGTCAGAGCAGCAGCTAATCCAATTAAAGAGAGGACACAGCAGTGCAGGATACACCCCTGGCCCATCAGGGCTAATACCTCGTGTCTTGCAGAGCTCAGGCCTTGACACTTCAGCAAAAAATAAATATGAGGCACCAAATCTCTGGCTAATAGTGTTGTGCTCTCTGTGATAGAGGGAAGAGCCTTGCTGGGCCCTGCAGGGAGCAGAAACTGTCCTGAGGCATAAAAGCCGCTCACCCTTTTCTTCATTGTCCCAGCAGTCAGCACACAGGGAACAGCAAACCCTTGAAAAAGCCATCCTTTAAATCCCTGATGGAATTACAGCCACGCTCCTTGCTCATCTGGGGAATTCTGAGAGCTCATCACACTCTGGGTGCTCAGCAGAGTTGGTAAATGGCTCCTGACCTCAACTTCTGCCCCATGATGTTTTTGTTTTAGGGACTTCTGCATTTTACTGGAGAATCTCTAAAACAATTCTTGAACATCAGTATCAGGAAAATTAATCCACGACCGTCAGAGGTTTATGTCCAAAAAGGAGACAGAGGAGTCCCTTTTACTTTATTCGAATAAAGGGAGAGTCCATGGGGCATTCCCCTGGGATCTCTCAAAGTTCTGGAGGACGCAGCTTCCCTTTTATCCTAATTTCCCGGCCGCATTTCCCTTATCTCTTTCCCCATCGGCTGAGGTACTTGAGATGCACAGACTTCCTTGAGATGCACAGACTTCCCGGAATGCCTGATTCATAAAAATTCCCCTATAATGTATAACCCTCCCTTTTAATTCTTAACTCTTATGGAATTTATGTTTTCTTCCCCATTGTTTCTTTCATCTTTCAATATTCAGTTTTATTCATCAGCAAACCTATAGTTTGTTTGTAAAAGCAAATGTCTTATACCCATTCATCAATCAGTGGAATCCTACCATTGTTTCTCTTATCTCTTGGTGCTAATCCTGTCTATCACTAGACCCACAGTTTGTTTGTAAAGACACAACCATCATTCCTCTCATCAGGTAGGACACGTAACCTTAATATTCCACGAGAGAATGACCGAAGCCTCCATTCTTGGGCAAAAATTTTGCAGCAATATTTCACACAATAAATGTTTGTGTGGAGAGGTGGGACAGAAGGGGAACCAAAGCTCTGAGCACCCACCCGGAGGTTTCCTGGGTGGTTTTCATCCACCTGCAAGGATTGATCTGGAAAAGAACAAAATTTCACTTCGAGGATTGTTGGCAAGATTGGCAGAAGTTGAACTAAACGTGGAGATGATCCCAAAGCAGGAAGAGAAGCAGAGAGATGTCACTGCAAGCACGAAATGGAGAGGCTGGGCTGGCTCCCAGCTGGGGGATGGGATCCAGTCCAAGCCAGTTTAAACTTCTCCTGCATCTGGTCTGGAAGATCTGCAAGGTTTTTTTCCCGTTTATTCTCCCTCTGTGTGAAGTGGACCTTGGGCAGTCACTGGCAAGGACATGGAGACATTAAACACTAGAGGGAAGCAAAAGACTTTGCAGCAACCTCTGCAAAGCTCCCTGGGACCTAAACACAAATACACCCGAGGAAAAAGAGAAATAACAGGAGGTGTTTGCATTCTCCAAACCCCTCTTAATTCAGAAATGTGTGTTAAGGAGAGATATTGCTCCACAGGGAGAGGAGAAGAGGATAGAGGACAACACTTGGGAGGGGTTTCAAACACCTCCATGGGATGCAGACCCCATAAATGAGAAATTCTTAGGGTTGATCCCAGCTGCTCCTCCTCATCATGACTCAATCTCTTTTGTTTCCTCTGCTTTTCCTACCTCTCCTTAGCAGCTGCAGCCCTTTTTTAAAAAAAGGGAGTCACACTTGAACCAATTCCCTGCAGGAATTGTCTGCAGAGATTGATCTGCTGAGGCCACATACAGGCCTCTGGGAAATTGGAGTTTTTTCCATAGAAATGTTCATTCGGGTCTTTATCCTCCTTCTCTCTCAGTGTTTCTTCTTCCCCTTGGAAATTTGTTCTGTTCATGACTTCTTCCAAGTCCCTCTCCCCTGGTAAAACTCTCCCCAGACTGGGAGGCAGAAAGGAAACTGGGACAAACTGGACTTACAGACAAGTAGAAGACAATAAAAACCTAAATGAGCTGGTCTTCTAAATGAGCTTCTCCTTGTTCCCAGCTGCTCTCCTGGAAAATCAGCTCCATTAACAGAGAAAACAAAGAGGCCTGAGAAATAAAAACCCAACAGGGCCTGGAGTGGAGTCTGCCAGCAGAGAGCAGCCAAGCCCCACAGCAGCTCCAGGAAGGATTATCTGGGGCTGCTTCACCCCAGAGAGGAGGTGCTGGGATTGCCAGTGGGATTTCCACCGGGGAAGAGGCAAGGTGACATTTTCACCAGAGCTGCACGAGCTGGTCACTAACCCTGCCTCATTAAACACTTTTTTTTGCCATTTTTTAGTTTCGTATCCTGCCTTGATCCTTGCAGTGCTGATCCCTGCTGGTCCAGGCAGGAGCTGTTTCCATCAGTGTCCCTGGGAGAACTCAGCTGGGGAAGTGCTCAGGGCTGGGAGGCCTCCAGGAGCAGATTATGCAGCAGGAACTCTGCAAGGTGTTAGTCCTGCAAGGAAAAGAGGAATTTGGGCTGGCAGGGGGATCTCGCTTCCAGCAGGAAATGTTATCTTCCCTCCTGGACCTGCCAGATGAAATCCTCTGCAAGGGCTGCCAGCCTTCCTCTCTGCTGGATGCTTGGAGGTCTCAAAGTGCACATTTGGTCCTTGTACAACGTTTCTGGAGAGAAATGCCTCTGGGGGCCCCGTGACCCTGGCAAATAATGATGTCCCATGTGGAAATCTTCTTGGAAGCGCTGGAATAATTTACTGGCTCAAATCTGCACTTTGGGATGCTCTGAGATGAACCAGCCCTGTGCAGCGATTGGGAAGAATGAGCTAATGCTGGCTGAGAGAACACCTCCAAAAGGGCAAGAAATGAAATCCACCTGAGCTGGAAAGTCCATTTTATTCTCCTTTATTTCTTAATCGTTTGGAGAGTTAACAGATGAATGGTAAAAGTTAAGCAACAATAATAATGAGAATTAATTCTGTTACAACAAAGGCTAAAACGAGATTTATGGAAGAAGTTCTTAGTCTGAAGAGTGTGCACAGAGTTGAAAAGAGGGAGCTCTGGTTCTGGTCTCAGTTTTAACCCCTTTTAAACTCTCTACCAAGCACCCTTTTCCTTGTCCCACACCGAGAGCTCACAGTCCATTTATGCCCTCATCAAGCAAACAGGAACAACTGCTGTGCAAATATTTGGGATTATTATTATTATTATTATTATTATTATTACTATTTTAACCAACTGAATATAAAATCTATGAGGAAACCAGGGAGGCTGGGATGGGGCAAAAGCTGCAGAAGAAGGTAAAGAAGTTTTATCAAAGCGCAGCAATTCATTGATACAGAGAGAAAATCACTTTGAATAACTCAGGCCAAGTACTACACACAGGAAAAAAAGGACAGAGGGAAGGAAATTGTTTGGGAAGAGGGAGCAGTGCTGCCGGCCCAGGCCGGGGGATTCCACATGGAAGCCTCTCCTTGCCATGGATCCCCCAGCAGTGCCACAGCCTGGGAGGGCAGAGGGCAATGGGAAGGGCCTCAGTGGCTTCTCCCCAGGGTTTCAGGGCAAGCAGCCTTCACCAATCCCTCTGCATTCAGAAATAACCAGAAAACTCTTCAGCTGTCTTTTTTCTCTTGGTTACCCAGCGCTTGTCTGGCTCTCTCTCAGCCAGGATTTTAATTTGCTAAATTACAGAGGGAAAGCCACGGTGGTGATCTCCAGGCCAGTCACACAACATTCCTCTCCTGAAGGAAAAAGGGTCTGAACCCTATCCCACCCCATTCCCTGGATCCCATCCCATCCTCACCAGGGAGGGTTATCCTGGACTAGAATCCCATCCCACCCCATGGATCCCATCCCATGGATCCCATCCCATGGATCCCACCCTATGGATTCCATGGATCCCACCTGGCATTACCCAAATCCCAACCAGTGATCAAAGCAAAGATGAGGAACTCATAGAGCCCTTCCCAGCCCTTGTTTCAGAGGATATATTCATTTTTTCCCCCCCTTGAGCTATTCTGCAGCCCGGGAGTCAGATAAAATACTGAAATGCCTCTGGAGTGGATGAGTAACCCCACTCTGAGCTGGTGGTTGTGTGAGCTGTGCTGAGCAATTGGAGCTGGCAAGGAAAAATCTCCAAACTTTGACTCAGAGACATGAAAGGGAGGGAGAGAGACATTAATGACAATTGTTTGAGGCTGTGCCACCCTGATGGAATAACCAGCACAGCCTCCTGCACCTGCAGCCTGGGTTTCAGGGCAGGGGAAAAAAATCCCTCTGTGCTTCGGGGAAGGGCAGAAAGGGGCTTGGCATCAACCCCAAACCTTCCTCTGCACTAATCCCAGGCACTTTTTGGGACGGATCTTCAGTGAGGATAAAGATAATTTATTACAAGTCACAAAAGAACCTGTGGAGAGCAGTGGAAGGGCTCAGAAATTACAAGATGAGGATCTGCTCAACTGCAGCTAGGAAGGAATCACCTTCTAGCTCTGTTCTATTATTCATGTTTTTGCTGCTGGAAGGCATTGGAAATAAGGCCCCCCAGTACAATTATTCTTTACACAGCCCCCAGTAACAGACATGTTAATCTCTGTAAAAATGCCCATGGTCTATTTGTCATTACAAGTGCATTGTTGTGACATCCACACCTTGTGAAGAGCCAGCACAGCCCCTCTGGAAGCCTCCCCCAGCTCTTTTTTGGCAGAGCTGAGCTCGGCTTTTGAGGAGCCATCACACCCTGAGCCCTGTCACAGCCAGCAGAGATCCCTGGTGCCCGTGAGAGGAGGGACAGGGGCTCCAGGATGGGATTTAGATACCTGAGAACGTTGGCATCAGTCAGACAAGACACCCAAATTGGCAAGGAAAGGGCAGGCCCGGTTCCTGGAGACCTGCCCCAGCTCCATTCACACCAATCCATCCCCTCCAGGCCACCAAACAGAGGGATGGCCATCCCTGGCCACTCCAACAGCAGGAAACACCTTTTCCTTCCCTGATCAGGAACTGAGAATACTCCACAGCTTCCCTGATGTTTTGACCTGCTTGGATTACAGCACTGAATCACTTCCAATATTCTGGCAGCCCCACCTGACACAGTTCCTAGGTGAACACCACCCCGCTCAGCCCACAGCCTCAGGAATCCACTCCAAATCCTGGGGAAAGGACTCGCCCCCCTCCTGGACTCCCTTTCTGGGCCCCTGCTCCATGAAAATTCCCATTGTTATTCCTGCTCCTCGTGGAACTACTCCCCCCTTGCACCATCTCCCCATGCTGGGTCCTACCTTTGGTTTGATGGGCTCTGTGTGGCCTGGATCCACCCGAGGGCTGCAGAAAAATCCCATCCCAGGTTCCACACAGGAGCTCAGCCCTCTCCACACCATTCCTGCTTCTGATCTAACTGATCCTGGCATTTACAGCACTGTGACTGCATCCATCAAATGCCCGCTCCTGCCAAATCTCACCTGCTCTGGACTGGAACAGAACCAAATCAGCAAACACAGGGTGAGGGAAGCAGAGCTGAGCTCTGAGCTGAGCCCCCAGCCACCCATGTGCTCCCCTTCCCCTGGGAAATGAGGAGATTGCTATTCCCCCATTGAGAAAAGGAGTTTTTCCACTGCCATTTGTGACTTCACCTGGGACATGCAAAGCGATTGATGCCAGCCTGGGACAGGGATCAGCCCTTGAATTGTGATCCCGAGGGATTCCCCACCTGGAAAAGTGCCTGCTGTCATGAGGGCTCAAGATTAGTGATGCAGGTGGTTTTATTTAAAGTAATAACATCAAAGCAAAACCTCTGCTGATTCAGCTCATAAAAATCATCAATGCATAAAATCCAACAATAATTGTCAAGAGAGAAAAGGGGAAGGGAGGATTGGGAGAAGAGAGGAAGAAAAGGCAACCCGACCCCAGAAATGCACACAAGACAGTTTAACTCTTTCATGAAGCATTTGGACCCTTGTGTGAGGGGGGAAAAGTGAGTGTGGAAGAAATTCTGTGGGAACTGGAGGGAGAGGGAATGAAGAAAAGGCATCTCTCTTCCACGTTATCCATCTCTGATGGAAGCTTCTGGTCCAGCCAGCAGCTTGGGAGTGTCTTCATTTACAATATTCCTTCCTGAAATCTGAAAGCAAACGGAAACAGGGCTCAGCACTTGGATAGAGATTTCAAACCATTCAAAGAAACGCAAAAAAAACCCCGGATTTATTTCTCAAGTGAGTAGATGCAGTCACCCACAACATCAAGAAGCACCCCCAGTGAGACAGAGTGGGGGTAAATGATTGCCCAGCTCCACCCTGCAGCACGCAGGGAGAAAGGCCACGACAATTCCATCAGGGACAGCTCCTGGGCTCTCCATTCCTTGGCTGCTGTCCTTGCAGCCCCATTTATTAAATCCTAATTCCTCTGCAGTGAGTCAGGGACCCTCAGAGCTGATCACAAGCCCTGCCTGACACAAGTGCTGTCCTACAAACACAGGCACGGCCCTGGGGATCCATCCTGGAGCTGCAAGAGGAGCTTCAGCCCCCAGGGAGGTAGAGCTGTTTACTTTTCTTGGATGAAGGAACTGCTCATTACCCATACATGAATTCAGCTCCAAGCACTCCCTCTCTGCAGAGTGTTTGCTGCCCAAACAGCTCGCCAGGACATTTTTGGGCTCCATCTCCCTCCCTCTGAGCTTGCAGTAGAGCAGGCACTGCCCCTGCCCTGCCAGGCTTTGCTTGCTTTTTTTCCCAGTGGAGAAAAATTCCGATTTGTGCCATGCCCAAAGCTTTTCAAAGGCCAATCACTGCTTGCATCTTGTGGCTCCGTGATGAAAGGATGGGAAGGGAGCCGCCTTCTCATTCCTGCTTCTGCCATGAGCTTTCTCGTTCCTCGCTGGCTGTGGCTTGGACTCTCACTGAGGGACTGCTCCTCCCTCCAGCAGGTCCCCACAGCCACCAATTAAAGGGGAAGAAAGTCATGATTACCTTTGTCTAAATCAATGTTCTTTGCTGGGAAGCTTCTGGCCTGCTCAGCCTTCTCCTTCAGGATGTTGTTTTTGTAATCTGTGCAAGGGAGGAGAAGAATTCTCACAGGCATTGGGATATTGAAACAAAACAAGAGTTTCACGAGCAAAACTGAGGTGATCAGTCCTTCCTTGATGTGCTCTAGGTCTGATTTCTAGGAATTATTTGTGGAGTTACTCAGCAGGAAAACAGCTCTGACTTCATTTTAGCCCCTGGCATGAACCAGTTGTGCAAACCTCAGCTCCCTGCTCCTCTCAGGCCCCACAGATCCTTCAGCTCTGCATTATCTCCTCAAAGCTCACCTGGAGGTCACTGATGCAATCATCCAGATTTATCCTGGGACACACAGGGAAGGATTTTTGCCACCCACCCTCTGCAATTCCTTCCTTCACTTTCAGTTTTGTATTTCTTGTTTATCTTTACAGCAATTTTGGGACCTAAGGTTTGTTTGTCAGATTATTCTTTTAAAGATTGTACCTCTACTGGGCATGCAAATTTTAAAAATCTCTCTTATTTCCTGGCTTATTAAGCAAGTTGCAGCTGGTGTGAGCTTGGTACGATGACAAGGCTTCAGGAATGTCAGGGTGGTGCAGACAAGAGCATCAGTTTTGTGAAATGGATTTACTCCAAGTCCCAGCAAGAACCAACCCCTGATCAATTATTGGCATGAGAAACTCGAGGCTGCACCCTCAAACCCCAGCAAGGAGCAGCATCTCTCCTCAGGGATGTTGGAAATTCCCCAAAGCAGTCCTAGAAATCCTTAAAAAACAACTTTCACAGTGTGAGATGAGCTTCCTTCCCCTCTTGCCAGTGTCTTTCACTTCACCACAAGTTCCAGGGGGATTTGTATTTTCTCTCTTCTATCCCAGGGCCACTGTTGCAAATTTTCTTCCTCTCATTCTCCGTTTATCTGCCCTAATTGCTACCACAGATCTTGACAGAAGGTCCAAATGTTTACTGAACTGACATCGAGGGAGGAGAAAAAAACAGAAAGTCAAACCAAAACTGGCTCCAACAGACAGTGGAGACAATGAACTCAACTAACCCAGGACTTCTCTTTACCCAACTTTGGTCAGTCCATACCCACTTCCAGAGGTTAAAGAGCAGGTAAAGTCAATTCCAAATATCCCAGTGCCATTAGGAATTTCAGATTTACAAGGATTTTGACCTGGTTGGTGGCCAGGGACACCTACCCAGTCTGATGTCTTCACCTTTGTGTGGGGTCAGATCTGTTGTGTCCACTGTGAATTCTTTCAGATTCACATCCTTCCTGAAAAGGGAATAAAGGTGGAAAACGGTATTGTCTGATCTTTTAATAACTGCCTCCTTTCACACTTTTTTCCCCCCAATAACTTTTCTAATGCTTCTTTAGAGAATTTATTTCATTTTAAATTTTTTCCCCATGTGTTTGTCCAGATCTGAGCAGCCCATCCTGGAATTCCCTTATCTTTTCCACTTTAACCATATCAAAGGAGGTCTGGAGGAGCCTAGCTCCATGATCTTGGCCCCATCTCACAGCAGATCTCTGCACTATTCCTTTCCCACCAGCTCCCGAGGACATCTCACAGAACCCTCATCCCCAAATCACTTCCCAAAGAATAACAAGAGGAAACTCAATTGCCAGATCAGCCCCACAAACCATTTTCTCCACCCACTTCCTCCTCCTAACCAGATTTTCAGCTGGTTTAGGCTCTTAGCTGAGATGGGGAGGGGCATGAGTTCATGTCAATGTGTTCCAAACCTAATCAATCGTATTAATTACATTATAATTCATTATACTTACTCCCCATGTTTCTTCACGTTGTATTCATAACCTAAGCAGGAGGAGAAAGCAGAATGAGCAGTCACAGCCAGTCCAGAGCCATTCCTGGTGCTGGCACCCAGTGCTGTGGGTGTCACCAGGGTCCCTTCGGGTCACCCAGCTCAGCGAGGCTGAGCTCCCACGGGACAAATCCCACTTGGGAAGGGCTTTGCTCCTCCCTTCTACACAAGCAAGTGGGATTTGAGCCTGGACTCCATGAACCTCGGAGGTCTTTTCCAAGCCCCAACAATTCCACAAAATCAAAGTCTGGACGTTTTTCCCACCACAGCAACTCCCCAAATCCTCCCCTGGGGGGAGGCTCCCGGCTCTCAGGAGGGAATCCCTGCCCGAAGCTCTGCCCCTGGCAGGAATTCCCTGCAGAACAAGGCCCCTGCAGGAGCCCGGGACTCTCCCTGCACTCACCTCTGTGCCGGCGCCTGCGGGTGACGAGTGCCGCGACGATGAGGAGGACGAGGAAGAGCAGCAGAGTGGCCAGGACGTAGCCCAGCTGCTGGAAGAAGTGCATCCTGCTCTCAGGGATGATGACATTGATGACATTGTGGCCCCTGACCACGTTTGGATCTGAGGGAGGGGAAAGAGGGGAGCACTGAGTGTTCAGGGAGGAAATCTCGTGGACTGCAAGAATTCAAGATGAGGAGATGGAAATCAGTGCCCTGCACCTCTGGCAGGTGGGAGATACTGTGGTCTGCCCCAGATCCTCCTCCCCAGGATTGAACAGGATGCTAAATGGTGATCCCTGGCCATCAGAGTGTCCTTCTTGCAGGAGGGAATTTCAGAGCTAAACTCCAGCCAGCCCCAAACCTTCCAGAGGGTGACAGAACCCTCCTCTGGGAGCCTTTCAACACACCCTCCACACTTCTCTGGCTCCAGGCAGCAGCCCCTCCTTGCCAAGGGTTATAATTTATGGAGCGGGAAGAGTTTTCCGTGCCAAAAAAATGAGCTTCCTTTGAAATGAAATAAAAATCAATAAAATAAATAACCTTCCATACATTCCACCCCACACCCCCCCCCAAAAAAGAAAAAAAAAAATCTTAACCAGACAGGAGCAATGTTGACAAAGAGCCTTCTACTACAAACTCTAGCATCAGCTCAGGCAAGAAGTAAGGAAACACAGCCATGTCACAAGGGAAACAGCTGAGCTATTGCAAACAAGAGCAGCCCTTTTGACTTAGCCAGAAAGTGCCCANTTTTTTTTTTTTTTTTTTGTAGATCTCAAATAAATAGGTCAATGTTTTACACATGTAAAGAGGAAGTGACTTCTCTGCTTGCAAGAGGCAGAGGAATGAACAAAGCCAGCCCAGGCAGGGATGGAATCCCACAAGACTCTGCTGGGAGAGGGGTTTTTTTCCCTTCAAAACAGAGCTGGAATGACACCTCCACCCCTTCCAGGGAATTTTCACAGAGCACCAGGCAAGAACAGGATGGAACCCTCACCTCCCATTCCCTTGGGAGTTCCCTCTGCTAATTATGGAGGGGGAATAAGGGGAAAACTGTGGGGAGGAATACCTCAGAAACCACAGTAGCCTTTAGCAGATGTGTTCTGACATTTCTGCAAGTGCTGGCACAGGTACCACAGGTTTTTGGGCAGTTTGTTTCCAGCATTTAAAAACACCAACCCAGGAAAAATCAAATCAAATCAGGCAAGAGTGGAACCGAAATAAACACTCTGAAACCAGAGCTGAGGCCAACAGCAATCCCAGAAAATCAAGAAGCTTGAGCAGCTTGCTCTGTGCTGGTGGCCCCGTGCTCCACTCCAGCCCCGCTCTGTTTTTCCCTGGCATTGCCAGATGCCCTCTGCTCCCTGCCTGCAAAAACCACGGCATTTCCACCCTGCCGAGCTCAAAAACAACAGCCCAGCCCAAGAAAGCCACTTGCAAAGCTGCAAACAGCAAATGTGGCAGCTCTGCTTCGTCACAGCCCCGGCGGCAGAGGAAGGGATTCTGCTCCTGCCTTTTTGCTTTCCCACACCACAGCAAGATTCAGCTAAACTTCAGGCAACACCAAGGAGTTCACTGCAACAACAAGCAGAGGAAGCAGAGCTTGAATAACTTTGGGCAGTGGAATGGATTCCGTTTTGTAACTGGGGAAGCTGAGGGGCCAGAGCTTGTCCCAGAGCTGCTGCTCTGACCATGGAAGAGCTTCTGGAAGGGAAATCCCTCCAGCACTGGGGCAGCAGAGCCAAACTCCGAGGTTACATCTCTCAGAGAGAACTGCTCAGGACAGCACCCAGGAGAGAGAGGGATCCATTTTCCTTCTCTCTGTGGATATGGCTCAAGGGCTGTGTGTAGGAACTCTGATATTTGGATCTGGTCTCCAGCCACCTCTCCTCAGCACTGCCTGGATTTGCTCAACCTTAGCCCCAGGGAAAAAGTTTAGGTCTCTATGACTTGAGAAAGCAAATTTCTACCGGAGAATAAACCTATTGAAAAATGTATGAGGAAAATCGAAATTCTATATTAAACAGCCAATAAATATTAAAACACAATGAATATTTTAAACTGTTAATAAAGAACTATACCCAAAAGACTTGGAAAAAAATATTAAACTTGGGATTTTTGTTTTATTTTTCTGCCTGAACGAAGCGTGATGGTTTTGAGTTTGGACAGGCTGACAGATGATAGCTCAGTGCAGTGGAAAATATGAAAATTGGTTTATGGCGCACAGACACACAAAAAAAGGAAAGCTGAAGGGTGGAGGAAAATTCCTGGTGGTTGATTCTGCATGGTCTGGCACCTTGCACAGCCTAAACATCCGTGCAAAGGGGAGAGCAAAGGCAGGACTGCATCAACCCCTGCCCACAGCTCCTGCTGATCCAGAAAAGAGGAAAGTGAGCCAACAAAAAGGGGAGGGAGCTGTACAGAACCACAAACTGAGTGCAGCCTCAGGCTGTCATCAGTGCAGAACTGCCCTGGGCACAGGGGCAGCAGCTGCAGAGGGGGCACTGCCCTCACTTCTGTTCACACCTCTCAGGCCCTGAGAGTGAGGGGCCCTTCCTTCCTAGAGAGGAGTTGTTTTGTCTCACCAAAAAGGGAAAGCTAACACTCTGTATGGAAGCAGGGTTACAAACACATGAAAAATAGAGAAGCTGAAATCCTGAGGCATCAAAGCCAGCGATGGGGGGACAGCCCAGGGCATCCTCACTGCCCCTGTGCAGCTGCAGGTGATGGAAACAGCCCCGAATCAACTGGAGCTGAGCTGGCTGAGCTCTTTAGAGCCCCAAAGATGCAGCTGGGGATAATTCTTATAAAAAACCCCTCCGTTTCAGTGTGAAACTCCTCTGTGAAAACTTCACACAATCCCAGAATGAAGCAGGTTGGAAAAGACCTTTTAGATCCAACCTGTGACCTGACAGCTCCTCATCGACTGAACCATGACACCGAGTGCCACGTCCACAGACCAGGCAGAGGAACCCCACAGTTTTATCCAGCTAAAGGGACAGAACCTGGCGTTTCCTATCAGGATTTCCTGCAAATTCTCAGCACTCACCTGCAGCTGGGGCCACACTGTGCACAGTGAGGTTCAGCAGCTTCCTCTCCCTCTGTGGCAGAGGAATCCCAGGATTTTATCCAGCTAAAGGGACAGAACCTGGCTTTTCCTACCAGGATTCCCTGCAAATTCTCATCATCACCTGTGAGTGGGTGCTGATGTTCACCACTGCGGCAGGGGAAAATCCCATGACTTTATCCAACTGAAGGGACAGAACCCGACATTTCCCAGCAGCGGGTTCTCAGCACCCACCTGCAGCCGGGGCCAGGCCGTTCACAGTGCCGTTGCCCCCCTTGCCCGAGCCCTGCGGCTCTCTCAGGGCCAGGTGGTAGATCCTGCGCTCGTGGAGCCCGCAGTAGTGGTGGTGCAGGTGGCACGAGTAGGTGCCCTCGTCGGCGCTCTCCAGCTGCGAGATGCGCAGCGAGAAGTCCCCGAGGCCGAAGGCTCCCGGGCTCACATTCATCTTCTGCCGCAGGAACAGGGGCCCATAGGAGCGGCGCTCTCCGGACGCGTACAGGTCCACCAGGCGCTCAGCCAGGTCCTGGGGCACGCCGGGCGCCTGCCGGTCCCAGTGCACCACCTGCTGCTCCTCCTCGCTGTGCCGCTCTGTCCACACGTGCTGCCGGTTCACGCAGGGCAGGGTCACCGTGCTGCCCTCCGGGGCCACCAGCACGGCCTTCTCGCCGTCCCAGTACTCACTGGCCTCCTCGCCTGGCGGGCAAACACAACCTCAGCACAGGCGCTTTGCCCCATCCATCCCATCCTGCACCACCCGCCCTGTTTATCCCCATCCTGCCCCACCTGTCCTGGTTTTCCCCATCCTTCCCATTTTGCTCCATCCATCCCATTCTGCTCCACCCATCCTGATCTTCCCCATCCTTCCCTGCTTTGTCCCATCCATCCCATTCTGCCCAACTCATCCTGGTTTTCCCTATCTTTCCCATTTTGCCCTCCTGTGTTTCCCCACCTGTCACATTCTGCCTTTATGCTTTTGACAACCCCATTCAGTCTTTCCACACCTGTTCCATTTTTCCCCACCTATCACGTTTTGTCCCANTTGCCCCACACATCTCCTTTTTCCTTTCCATTTTTCCCCACCCATCCCATTTTCCCCACATAATCAACATAATTAAGTTTCCTTCCCAAGTTTCCTTTCCTTGGCCAAAATCTGCAAAATTTTAGGCCAATTTGCTGTGGGGATGTGAAATTCCCACTCGACACTGAGCACCAAGGACAGCCAGGCACACCTGAGATCCCTTTCAGACTCTGGAATCCGGAATTCCAAGTGTCCAGGACACCCAGAGACACCTGAGATTGCTCTCTTGGAATCCTAAAACTCCACAAGACTGGAATCCTCTAACACACCCCCTCCCAAAATCTAAAAAGTGCCACATGGCACAGCTTGAATGTGCATGAGCATGAACAACGTTGGCTTTTTCACACTTATCTCAGCAGTAAGTAAAAAAAAACCAACACCTTTATCCTCTACATCCTTGGCTATTTCTTGAAGCAATTCCACTTTCTCCTCCTAACTCAGAGTTAATCTCCTGCTTCAGAAAGCAGGAAGCAAATTCCCTGCACAGGCGAGGAATGGAACGAGGATCTTCATCCCAATGCTCTGAGCAGGAAATGCTTTCCTACCCACAAAGGCCCTGATTACTGGAGGAGCTGGGGCAGCGCTGCTCTGAGTTTGGCTCTTGAAAAGGAATCAAGAAGGAGCCAGAGCCCAGAGGAGCACACTGGGGCTCTCAGGGTGTTTTTATTGCACTGTGAGAGCAGCAGGGGAGCTGCACTTCCACCCCAGCAGCTGCACTGGCGCCATCCAGAGGTTTAAATGGATTTTCATGGGTGCCTGTGTGGATGGGGGGGACTCCCTTGCAGCTGCCAAGAGCTCGCTTTTGGAGTTGGGCTTAAGGTCTGGGAACTCGAGGTGGGTTTTGAAGGACAGGCTCACCAGGCAGGGCACAGACAGGTCCTTGTGGCTGAGCTGAGGGGGTGCATTGTCACCAGGTGTGTGCACTGTCCCCAAGGCTGTGCATAGTCACCAGGTGTGTGTATACATTGTCACCAGGTATGCACTGTCCCCAGCTGTGCACTGTCCCCAGGGCTGTGCACTGTCCCCAGGGACAGGTTGGTGATGACCAAGAGCAAACCCTGAGCTGAGCTGCAGGCACTGTTTGGTCAAGGACAAAGAGAGGTTTGTAAAAACCCCTCTGAAACCCAGAAAAGCCGAGAGCAGAGGGCCCAGAGAGCAGCCAAGGCTCCTGTGACACTGAACCCCTGCCCCTGTCACCACACCCACCTCTCTTGGCAACCACCAGCTGGACTTTCACCGTTTCATACAGGTGGCAGTAGTGATGGTGAAGATTACAGGAGTACGTGCCTTCATCACTCTCTGCAACGCCTGTGGAGCAGGGAAGGGAGAGGAATTCAGTGTTTTGTACTGAGACAATGATTATTTGTGTCATTTGCAGTTTCCCAAATCCTTGTCTGGATGCAAAACCACTTTGTTCTAAGCCATCCTTATCACCAGGATGGGTTAAGCAGAGACAAATCATCTCACCCAAGAGAATGATTTGGTCACCTAATGAAATAATCTGTTCAGCTGATTTGCTCTTGGGAGGAAGGTGTTTCTATGAACAGGTGGAAAGAGGAAGCTGGTGCAGGTTTGGCTGAGAGCAGGCACAGGAGCTGCTGTGGGTGTTTATAGCTCAGGAACTGATTCACAACCAAAGGGCCACAAAAAGCCCAAGGTGGCTTTCAGGTTGTTAGAAATTCTCTTTCAAACCAGGTCTGTTTCAAAGACAAATAAAAGAACCTCGCAGAATTGCTGAGGTTGCAAAAGAACTCCAAGACTGAGTCCAGCCTCAGTGCCCAGCGTGTCACCCAGCCCAGAGCTCAGTGCCATGTCCAGCCCTGCCTTGGACACTGCGTGTGCTGGGGACTTCCCCACCTCCCTGGGCAGCCCTTGCAAAACCCTGAAATTCCTCCCAGAATTCAACTTATTAACCCTGGCATTGAATTTATTTACCAAAAATATGATGTGACCCAATCGCTTGTACCAAAACCCACAAATCCCATTGAGCCCCAAACCTTCCACAGGAGGAAAAAAAGCTCCATACTGTTGGAGCCCTGGGTACAGAGAATTTCAGGCACTGACCCCCCCCCCAGGAGAACACAGCACTGGAGCTGGGGCCGTGGAGAAGGCTCCAAAATTGAGGGATGGCTCTGGGATTGTGGGGGTGGAGTTTGGAGAGAAGGGTGTGAGATCACAGGGTGCAAAGCTCAGAGTTTAAGGTTTGGGATTCAGTAATAGATATAAAGCCAGGTGGAGGTTTTAGGGTGTAGGTTTGCCTTCACCTTCTTCTTCTTGGGTTTGGGTGATGTTGTGTGACTGGGTGGAAAAGTCCACAGTGAGGGCCACTGGTGGTTGGATATTGGGTTAAAAGTACAAATAATTTAGCTGACATTTATTAATTGCTTCATTTACCCATAAAAAGGCCTTGTAGAGAGAGACCATCATCACCATTTCTACCTTGTGAGCTTGACATGCTGCAGAACCCACGGCCTGTGAGGCTGTGACACAGATAACACCTAATAAAACCTCAGAGTCCCACCAAGAACACCTTCTCTCCCGACTTCCATCCCTGCCCTGAAAGGAGCGGACAAACCCCTCAGCGCACGGCCCCCCCCACCTTTGATCACCAGCGAGAAATTCCCGTCTGCAAAGGCATTCTCGGGCATGAGGAGCCTGCCCTGGTTCTGGGAGCTGTAGACACGCTGCTCCCCAGCCGAGTACATGTCGCAGAGCCTCTCCATCCTGCCGGGCCCGCCGGAGGAGCGCAGCAGGTCCCAGTGCACCACGCGCTGCCGGTCCTTCAGCCGGTCCTGTGTCCACACCATGCGCTGGCTCCTGCAGGGCAGCAGGGCCTGCGAGCCCAGCGCCGCGCTCATGTTCAGCACGGCCACCACCACGCTGGAGGGGTTGGAGGAGTCGGCTGGCACTGGAAATGGGGAGCAAAGAGCAAAGGGAAGGGTGGTGGGGTGGTGGAGTTAACTGCTAAGTGTGAAGGAGGCGCTGGGATGGCCGCAGGATTTTGGTTCTGGTTTCAGGAGCGACAGAGGGAGCTTTTAATGGAGGATCAAAGAATCCTGAGTGGGAAGGGACCCAGAGAATCAGTGATCCAACCTTATTCTAACTGAATCTCTGCATGTTTTTGGTTCTGGTTGCAGGAGCAACACAGGGAGCTCTTATGGAGAATCAAAGAATCCTGAGCGGGAAGGGACACAAAGAATCACTGATCCAACCTTATCCCTGCATAGGATACAACAATCCCACCCTGGGCATCCCTAAGAGTGTTTTCCAAACACTCCTGAGCTCTCAGGGCTGGGAACATTCCCTGGGGAGGCTGGGCAGTGCCCCCCTCAGGGGGAAGAACCTTTTCCTAATAAATAAAACTTCAGCACACAGATTTCCTTCATGTCTTTTATCAGGACTGGAAACTTGAGCTGTCTCAGCTGCCCTTCCTAATCCTGACCCCCAGTTTAATCCAGATTCAACCCAGTGCATGGAGTGAATAATCTATGGAAGTTGGGAATTAAACCCCTGTGCAAGCCATGGAACCGGGGTCCCTCTCACTCCTCCTCATGATCACAAAACCTGGCAGATGTAGAGATGCCACTCACCTGAATACGAGCACACAGAACCTGTCAAAGCAGAAAATAAAGAGCATTACTGACAACAAAAGGATAAAAAAAGCTACAAATACCCTCCAAGTCAGCAGCCACCTCTGCTGCTGCTCCATCTGCTCCCCTGTTCCCTGGTACTGCTGATGTTTGCATCTGCCTGCTCCATTCCCCACTCCTGCCACACACTTGGCCTGCCCAGTTCATTCTGGGATGCTCCGGATGCGTCAGCTCTCCCCAACTCACACGACTCAGATCTTTTCCAGGATCAACCAATTCCTTTGGTTCTGCATTTCTCTGGTCCAGTCCCTCCTGCTCCTCATGTGGGAGGGGTCCAGGAGGTCTCCTGGCCTCAGGCTTTTGATTCCCAACACAGATTGCCAACACAACACCACCATTCATCTCTCCACCTGAGTGGTTTCCATAAAATCATTGGAGGTTTTGTCCTGCTAATGTCAGAGGCACAGAGTCCTCCAGACAAAGGCTGTATTTTTTTTTTTTTTTTAAGCCCTGGAGTTTATGAATTTCAAATTCAACTCCAGACTGGGGGTATTTTAGCACACCCCCCAAGTGCTGAGAATAAACTTGGTTTCCTCCCCTTTTTCTATCACAAAACACTGGGCAAGGACAGCAGAGAATAAAAAATGAGCAGCACTCTCTGTTGAACTGCCAGCACAAAGGCACTTCAAATAGGAGGGGTATTCTTTTCTTACATTTAAAAATCTCAGCATCACAAAGAGAAAAGAGACCAGAAAGAGACATCCCAACTCCATCACTTGATTTCCTCTCCCGATAGGCTGCAAAATGTATGAGCTGCAGCTCTCATCTCTGCAAGGCAGGACTTAGACTTAGCTTAGGAAAACCAAGGAATGATAAAACTCCAAGCTCTGCACCTTTAGGGATCCTGCACTGCCAGGGAAAGCACCAGCCTCCCCTGCCCTGCCCGAGCTTCTCCAGCACTTCCAAACACAGCTTGCTGTGAGAAAGGGGCTTGGCTGGCATGGAACAGCTTTTAGCCAAGAAAAGTTGATGTCCTGTGGGCAAGAACCCTGTGGGGTTCCTCCAAAAGTCACTCCAAGGGGTTTCTGGTCTGTCCCTCGGTGACCAGGAGGTGCTGTGTCCTGTAGGGGTCCTGTAGGTCAAATCCCGTGGATTTTCTATTTTGCATTTTACAGACTGGATTTGTGACTTGCTGGCTGCTGCCACACAAAGCTGGGTTGGCACTGAGCACCACAACAAAGCCCATGCAAGATGAGGGGAACTTAAATATTCACAGAGAGGTGGGAGAGAGTTTTTCACTTTGTGCACACACACAGGGTGTGGACAAAGAAACTTTGGGTCTGAACCTGCCCTAGGATATCATCCATAGTTAGACAGAATGGTGCAAATAAAAAAATAATTTTTAAAAAGTGACATTGTAGCCAAGCAGCAAAATTCTAGAGGGGGGGAATAGAGGATACCTCTTCCCAAGAGGCACAGGAGCTGCAGCATACAAACAAGGAAGGGTTGTTCTGGTTCCCCGGGATTGTTCTGATTCCCCAGATTTGTTCTGATTCCCCAACCATGATGGAAATCTGCACACATCCATCAGCTCTTGGGTAAGGCTCAAAGGGATTTGACAGAGCTGTAAATGAGATCACTCAGGAATCTGAGGAATCTGGGATGCCTCTGAGCTCTTGCACCGCCTGGAGAAAATGGAATTGAGGACAAGTGACCTTCAATAACCTGAGCAGAGAGCAGCAGTGCAGGAGGAAAGGGCTTTTTTCTCTTGGCAATGCCCTCCCTCTGCTGTGGGAGAGCAAGCCCTGCTTTTGAAAGGGATCTGAGGACCCAGCATCTTCTGATAAAGCCCCAGCCCAGATGAGAGCTCAGGAACTGCAGCACTGGGGGCAGCTGGAGGCCAGGATTTTGGGATGTAAAACCAAAGAGTCTTATTATTATTATTATTATTGACAGCTCTGACCTCTGTCACCTCCAAACCCCAGCTGCCTTCAGAGCTGGCAACACAAAACTCAGCTGGGGCTTTCGTTTTAAAATTTCAAGTTATGGACACTCACTTTGTCTTCTCTGGGTGATGTAATCACAAAACAAAAACAAAACCAAAAAACTCCAAAACCCAACAAAATACAATTCTATGCTGTCCCCTGACACGTTCTGTGCTGGCTCAGCAGGATCCCAGAGATTCTCTGTGATCCCACAGCAGAGGAAGAGGAAAGCAGCCTGGAAAATGATTTCTTAATCCCTTGTAAAAGGCAGAGCCAGCTCTTACTTCTTGAATCCCATCCATTGTTCATGGGAAGAATTAAGCCACCAAAAAAAAAAAAAAAAAATACTGTGGGCAAACTAGAAGCAAAAGGCTGGGGCTGTGAAAGCTGTGGGACATGTTCAGGGACATTTCTTCTCCAGATCCCTCATTTCTCCCACAGGTCCCTCTGTTTAGAGGGGTTTCTTGGCACAATTTTGGGAGAAGCAGCAGCCTGTGCCACCACCTCACTGTCCCCAAAGAAAACGGGGTAAGCCACCAAATCCATCCTGGCTCCTCAGGAGGCTCAGAGGCCCTGATGGCTTCTGAAGCAGCAGCAGTGAGGTGGCAGTGACATAAGCTGGGAGCCAGGTTTTTTAAACCCACTGAGCAGTGACCAGGAAAAACATCTGAGCTCATCTGGAGGAGGGATATGGTGAGCAAAGCAGCTCCTCCTGCAGCCCCATTCCCCTCCTGCCCAGCAGGAGAACAGAACCAGGAGAACAGAACTGCCCTTCAAAGCCCACTCTGATGGCCAAGCTGGACTTTGAACTGGGATCTAAAAATCTCTGTGGTTTTTTTTCAAGGCTTCCTGGGACAACGTTCCCAGCAGCAGAGTCTCCCTCTTCCAAAAAGGATGTCAGAGCCCTGCAATGCCCATTCCAGCGCTGCCTGCAGGTAGGAACAGGCAGAGAGCAGGAATGTGCTGCCTCTGCAGAAAGGAAATGCTTTGTGTCTGTGCAAGGAGCCAGTCCCCACCTGGGGCATGCACAGGATCCCTCAGAGACCTGCCCCAGCTTTCCTGGGATTTTAGCAGAGCTTTAGGAAGCCTCCCCTGCCCCGTGAGCTTCCCCTTGGCTGCAGGCCCATGGAATGGTTTCTGTAGAGCCATCCCAAACACGGAGCTGCTCCTCCCTGAGACATTAACACTTGAGGGATCTCAGATTTCCCCCCTTCCCCTCCTCACTACTGACTTAGAACCTGATTTGGGTGGGCTCAGACATGGGGAAAATCCAAAATGCGCCTGAAATTCCGTCCGAGATCAGCCGCGCTCCAGGTGGGAGCTGTGCAGAGCCCGAGCTGCTGGTCCTGCCCCGGCTGCTCTGCCAGACCTGGCTGGACTGGTCGGTGCCTCTGGAGGACAGAGCTTGGCCTCTGTTCCTCCTCTCTAAGCCACCCCACGCCCCAGATTTCGGAGCCACTTGAACTCTTCTGGCCCTGTGACTGATCCCACCACTTGCCAATTCCCAAACCTCGCCATGGGGCGTTGCAGAAATGCCCTGGTGGCACCAAAATGGGTTCATTACAGGCCCAAGGGAGAATCCTCACCTTAGCCCACCTCGGTGCTGAGGAACGGAGGGGCTCAGGTGTCAGCCAGAGCCTTTTCAAAGGGCTGCGAGGAGCAGGGGGTCACAAGCCCCTAAAATCCTTCTGTTCCTCCCTTCCTGCTCCATCCTTGCACCTTGCTACCCCCAAAGTGAATTCAGCGTCTGTTTTTGTGCTGACAAGAGGAAAAGAAACCCAAAACCCACACATCCTTCTTTCCCCTCCGTCTGAACCCTCACATGCATGCACCCCCAGCTGTTTCTATTTCATCAAACATGGAAAAATAACTTTAAGTCCTGTAAATCTGACCGTGAAAGCTTTGCTGTACTCACACCCGAGCTTATTTGTTTTTAATTTGCTGATAGAAAAAAAGATTGCACAAACAAGCTGAGCCCAAACAACCTCAAACATTTTTCCATTCTCTCCCCAAAAGGCAGAGAGGAAAGCCACGACTCCCTCCCCTCCCCAGGCAAAAGCAGAGCAGATTTAGGAATCTGAACAAAATCTTACAGAGATAACAGCTCAAAATCTCGCAGCCAACCCCCAGCCCCATTGTGCAGCTGAAATAAAAACAAGTAACACCACAGCAGAGCTCAGAGCTTACTTTGCTGAAGCAAAATCTGCCACAGGAGGAGTTTTGCAAGTTGCTCCATTTCTTCGGCTTCTCCGAGTTTTCGCCTCTCTTGAAAAACAAGCTGAAGGCTTTTTTTTTTTTTTTTCCCCTTTAATTTTCTTTTCTGCGACTGGAGAATGCTATGACCTCATCAATTGACATCCCCCGAGCTGAGACAGCAGCTCAGATTGTGCAGGATTCCTCCAGCTCCCCACTCCTTCCTTCCCTGCCCCTCTCTGCAGATCCTCTCCTCCTTCCCTCCCTCCTGAGCCCTCCCTGACTCTCACGTCAAAGTTTCAGAGGGTAAAGTTGGTCCCACACAGCTCTGGGCTGACCAAACCAATCCTCCTTCCTCCCCCTAGGGATGGAACCAATTCTCCTCCTGGTGCTTGACTCGATCCAGCTGCTGCTCCTTTGTCTGACTCTGCTCCAGACTGGGTTTATTCTGCTGCCTTCAGTGGGGTTTTGATCTTGGTCTCCTCAGATGGTTTTTACTTCCAGTGAAAAAGCACTCACCGGTCTCCAAAGCCAACCTAGAAAACAATATTTACCCTGTGCTGTGATTTGTGAGTGAGAGCCAGGTATTTGCAGGAAAATTACTGTGAGTATAAAGTCAGGAAATGGAGTTTAAAATAGGAAATGGAGTAGCTGCCGCTAGTAGAAGTAGTAGAAGTAAAATTACATATTAGAGGAAAATTAAAATGTGGTAGTTTTCTGTTTGCTCACATTCTGTTGTCAGGTTATTGTCAGGAAATGGTTAACACCATTTAGTGGATTGGATTTATTGGATTTTGCAGCTCAGTCAAATTAATCGTCAAGTGAAGAAAAGGAATTAAAACTGAGTGTCCTTCAATGTCTGTGGGACTCCATAAAAGAACTAAAATCACAAGTCAGAAGCCTTCCCATGGGATCCCTGAGGATAAACTTAATTGCCACACTTGAATTTTTCCCTCTGACATTTTTCTGTCTCTCTACTCTACCAGAAAATAGATTCCCCCTATCCCAGAGGGGGAGGAGTTTCAGGAAAGAGGAGAGTATTATAATTATAATGATAACAACCCCTTAAATAAACATTTAAATAATCACACACTGCACCAAGGGAAACTTTGGGAGCAACCAGATCAGAACTTCAGCCAGTCCAGGATCTTGTCTCCAGCATCAGACAGAACCAGACACTTCCAAACAAATTCCAAGAAACTGAAGCTATTATTATTATTAGATAATATGACCATGGAAAAGAAGCCTGCTGTTAACTCCTCACTGTCCAAAACAGATTCAGAGAACTGCTGGGAAAAATCCTAAAATCATCTTCAGATAAGAACTTGGCAGAATTTCCCCAGAAACTCCAACTCTGACATTTCTCTGGATGAGGAGATTTGGGGGCAGTGGGACAGGAACCTTCCCACCCTCATCACCCGAGCCGTGGCACCACCTGGATATGAAAAAATCAAAACCCAATCGCAACCCTGATCCCAACAGCTTCTCCTGGCCAGGAGTTGCCATTACTGCAACCCCAGAACCTCCTGTGGGCAATAAAGGCTCCTGTGCCAGGTGTCACAACAAGAACAGCCCTGAGCCAGAGCAGTTGCTGGGCCAGGAATCATCTCCTGGAATCACCTCCTGAAATCTCCTGGAGCCTTTCCTGTTGCCCCCATCAGGGAGCCAGGCTGTGTTCAGAGCAAACCCAGCATTCTCTCCTTTTCCTGGTGTCCCCAGCACGGACAGGATCTTCCAGGCTGCAGTTCTGGGGTTTTTTCCCCATCTTTGTGTCCCCCCCAGCTGCAGCCCCGCAAAGGTTACGGCCACTCCTGGCGGGGTTTTTGGGAGGTGCAGATTGCTGTGGTTGCTGCTCTCATGGATTGGACATTTCCTGGCTGCAAGGAGCCAAGTCCAGGCTCAGCAAGGCTGAAGTCTCCTGAAATCACCCCCGGGGAGAGCAGCAGCTCCTTGGGGGTTCAGAGAGGGGATGAAAGGGATGTAGGGTTTGCAGATCCCTGCCTCGTTCCCTCCCTCATCCTGCACGCCCTGCAGCCAGCTCTGCTGCCCGGGGCTCTGCTAGCCAAAGACATCCTGCAAGAGCAGCTGTGTCAACATTTTTCCTGGTCTAGGAGCTGAATTTTTAAGGAGTTTCTCCGTTCTGAGCTGAGCAGAGCTCCCCAGCCCTTCTCCTGCCCCACTCCCTGGGGAATTGGGGTTGATTCTCCCACACCGAGCATCCCTTGGCTCCCACTGCTCATCTCCAGCTGACCACAAATCCCAAGCAGAGAAAGCAGCTTCATCCAGGCGAGGAGAAGGGACTTTCCAGCAGCAACGGGAGTGGTTTTGCAGCTCTGCACTGGCCATCAGGTCAGGCAAGCAGCAGAAGAGAGGCTCCCGTGTTCCCAGAGTCATCTCTTTTTGTCATTGTGGAAAAAGGAAATCGGTATTTAAGATCTAAAGCAGTGAGTCAGGTGGACAAAGCCCTGCTGAAAGTGCAGGGTTCAGGAGGGTAATTGGCTCGAGGGAGGTTTTAAGGGTCAGAAAGTTTCCTCCTCCCCATCTCTTCAATTTTTACCTTTTTCTTTGGTTTTCAGACTGCGCTGAGACACTTCCCAATAAATCCAAATTGAAGATCAGCAGCCAGAAAAACTGAGCAAGTATCAGATCAGCAAAAAGGTCTGACACCAAGGGGAACCCTCCATCCTTTATTGCAGTTTTTGAAAGCCACTAACTTTGAGGAACAGGAGTGGGAGTCCTTCCACCCCATATTCACAGCCATAAATACAAGAATTAAAAAGGAATGCCAGCATGAATCATCTGCTGACACAAATTACAGTTCAAGGCCCTGTGTGCAGGATTTGTCAACACTCCAGGCATCAACAACTTCTTTAAATACAGGGCCCAGAGTGTTCCACCTGGATGAAAGGAGAACATGCCCACTCATGGGAAGGAGAAAGGATCAAATTCCTGGAACAGAAAAGTAGCAGGAAATGTTACAGCTTAGAAATAAAGAGCACACGAGTACGGTTAATTGGCAGTGGCAAAAGCAGTGAGGATTCTTCAAAATAAAATATGGGAAAAAAGAACTTTGCACAAGAACAGCAAAAGAAAGGCGCCACAGTTTGGGGTTAATTCACACCAACACCATTTTTCACTTTTTTCTTTCAACCAAATCTTCCAGCTGCCATGAACCCCTTAAGCAAGCCTGAAACAATCCAGCTTGGAGCAAAACTGAACTGAAAGGACGAAGTGGGAAGCCAAGCCTGATGCCAGGGCTGCCGAGCAGAGCCCGTCATTGCTGCGGGCACCTCTCAGGCCCTGCATTCCCCTGTTCGTTCCGCAGCCACAAACACCAAAACCCCTGGTTTGCCTTCTCGGAAGGGCACCTCCACAATGCCAGGGTGATGTTCCTGTGCTCCACTGCCACTGGGATCAGCAGCCTGAGATGCAGCCAAAGCAGCCGAGGCAAACACGGGCTGGGCTCTGCCGTCTTTAGACTGGGGTGAAGAAAAAAAATTCTCATGGAAACATGAAACTCCAGCCCTGGGACAGCTGAAGTCTACAGGAATGCCCCTCTGGCAGTCACGGCTGTGCCGTGCCTCAATCCCAGGGTTGCTGAGGTTGGAAAATCCCTCCAGCATCAGTGAGCAATCCCCACCTTGTTCCCAGAGCTCAGGGTGCTCCAGGGATGGGCGCTCCAAACCTCCCTGAGCAGCAATTCCCACGTTTGACAATCCTTCCCAAGGGGAAATTCCTCCTGGTGTCCATCCTGACCCTCCTGAAGCTTTGTTTTGAAGCAAAAACCAAAGGAACGGGAGCAGCAGGTGGGTTTGGGGCTGGCTTCTGCAGGCAGCTCCTCAACTCCCTCCTGCCTCAAATCTCCAGCCGGAAGCTCCCCAATGACCCAAGGAGCAGGAATGAATTCATTAATGACACCCAGGAAAGACAGGGATTTAGCTGGAAATGCTGGGAGGGTTTGGATTGCTGTGCACATCGCCCAGGGAGGAGGAGTTGAACTTTCTGCAGCATCCAGAGCTGTGGGGGTCATTGCCACCAATCCCCATGGTTTGTGCTCTTCCAGCTCTGCTCTCCTCGCTCAGGTCACAGAACTCTGTGTGCACCCACCGGGCATCTCCAAAATCTCCCTGTGCTCCAGCACCCTTGGGTGGGACAATATTGAAACAGCTCCTCTGGCTGGGAAATTTCAGATTCCTGGGATTCATCTCAAACCAAATCAGAGAAACCAGTTACAAAAACAGAGAAATTGCCCAGGAAACCAACACTGATTTTTTTCTTTTTTTTTTTTTTTTAATTCCAGAAAGAAGCAATCAAAAAAACCCCAACTGACCAAGGAGAAATGCAAAAACAAACAGGCAGCAAATAAAGCAGGGATGGAAAAAGAGACCAAAAGCAGCAGCTCACTGACACCCACAGAGCAGGTGTGAATTGTAACTTTCTGTTCAGGCTAATATTTTTGGCATGACCAAACTGTAAGAAGGTAAATCTGAAAAATCACTTTCCTATAAAAAGAATTTTAGTTTAAAAAATTTTAAGTTCTCGCTATGATTCTTTCAATTTAAATGCTGTTTAAAAAATAACTAAAACCACATTAAATGTGTTTTCTGGTCCCTCGTTTGTGTGTGCAAGGCTCTCTCTTGGTCACAGCACACTTGGGTCTGCCCCGCAGAGCACAGGCCACTCATGGTCAGAAAAATCTGGAACCTAAACAGGCAGGAGCAGGAGGGAGCTGTGGAACACAGAAGGAAATGAGTCACCCAAACTCCCAGAGCAGAGCAGTGGCAGAATTGGAAGCAGAGCCTCGAGCAGCTGCGCACCAGCCTGGGCAGATTTGGGGAAGAACTCTCATTTTTAACAGTCTCATTTCATCCCTCTCGCCTCTCAGACCTTCCCAGTATTCCCATTCCCTGGGGAAAACAGGAGTCATTTCACCTGCTGCTTTTAACCTCTGAGAAATGGCATTTTCTACCTTTTATTTCATTTCAATTACTAAGTACTCATCTCCCAGTCTGTTCTGAGAGCCTTCAACACCGAGTGTTAAAGACAAACCAGGTATGAGCTCAAAACCCCCCCATGGACCATGAGGGGATGCAAAATTGTGCAGCTCTGAACTGGAGTTGGAGCAATGAGATTTCTAGGAGTGGCTCTGCTCAAGTTCCTGCATCTGTAAATCCTCCCCTACAGCAGCAGCCAGCAACTGGATTTTCCTCGGAAATCAGGATTTCTTCAGGACCACTTGCAGCTGAGTGCTCCCAAACCTTCTAAACTTAAACAAAAGATTCCCCAAAATCGACTTTTGACCCTGGAATGCCTGAGCCAGGGGAGCATCCCACCCCTGACACAGCACTGAGTCACTCGCATGCGGCTCTGGAGCATCTCCAGCTCTCCCAAATCCACAGAGAATCTGTCAGATCCCCCAGAGCCTGGTCCAGGACAGCAGGAGGCTCAGGAGGGAATGGCTGAGGCATCAAATCACCCCTCTGAACCCTGCTCAGTGCCTGGGTTTGTCTCCAGAAATGTGGCAGAAAGCAGCAGCTGCTGCCTGCTCCTCATCCCCTTCCTGAGTCCCAGGGAAAAGCCACCAGATCTGGGTCCCACCTCAAAAGGGGCAGGAATTTCCCATCCTCTGGCATTGCAGATTTTGAGGCATTTTATGGGGAACTCGTTAATCCTACACAACATTCGAGGGAAAAGAGGGGAGAAGAAACTGAGGTGAAAAAGTGCCTAAAAATCCTGCAGCGCTGACCAGCATCGAGGTCATTCCCAAGCCCCTGGCGCAGGCTGAGCACAGCACAAAAAAAAAA
>VWZN01001607.1:42727-55967 GCA_013396955.1 Regulus satrapa | reverse complement strand
CCCCCCCCAAGTGATGAGTTGTGCCGAGATTTGCCCGTGTGATGTTTCCTAGGAAGCTCCTCCTGTTGAAGGAACCATTTCACTTCTCCGTGTAATGGATCCGAGACCATTACAGTGAAAAAGCACAGGGGCCAGTTGGTGAAAAAGAGAAAGAGCCTCCCTCAGCACCGGCTGAAGCAGCTTTAGGACAAACAACCAGGCAGGGAGATTTCGATCTAGCACAGGTCAGATGTCTCTGCTGCTTTCCTGTGCCACTTCTCTTGTGCAATCGCTGGTAGGAAACGGGGCTGGGAGCGGCGCCAGCTCGGGTAACAGGAGTTAAAAGGAACAGAATGGAGTGAATTTCTGCTCAGGTGCTGCCAGGAAGGGCTCGGGGGGAGCCGCAGGGACCGGCAGCCCTGAAAGGGAGCTGTGCACCTGATCCCAGCCTCGCCGGGCTGGTTCTCTGCACTTTCATTCAGAAATACCCTCAACGTACCTTCGTGCTGGAGACCTTTGTAAAATTTGAGATGTTTTCCTTCCATTTCAGAAGTACCTGCAGAGCCGCAGCAGCTCCTGGAGAAGCAGAGTTCAGCCCTGGCCAGCCCTGTCCCACATCCTGAGCACCTTTTAGGTTTTGGTTTTTTTGTTTTGTTTTGTTTTGTTTTGTTTTTTTGTAGCTAAGCAGTGAACAGAGTTGCTATGTTTCGTTTATTGCTAGGACAGAGCGATCACAATCTGTAGGAAAGAAACCAAATCCCCCTGAAGGAACAGACCCGGGGGCTCTTTCCCTCTGCACGTGCCAGGGAATTTGCCTTTGCCGTGCTCGGAAAAGGGGAGATGCAGGAACGGGGCTGTGGGTATCGATTCCCCTTCCCAATGCCTGCCCCAATTCCCCCGCGCCCAGGAGAGCCGGGGTCAGCCTGGACGTGCCCCAGGTGCCACTGCCGGTCACAGGGCCACTGCTGGCCCTCGGCTATTTGCCTCCCAAAAGCTTGAGGTGCGTGTGGAATTTGCCCGGCAGTCTTTTCTAAGAGTTTAGGGACGGAGTTTGTGCAGGAATCCCAAAACTACAGCAGCGACTTGGGCTGAAATGGGAGAGAGAGGGCGGCAAGCGGATCCAGGAGCAGCAGGTAACAAAAGCAGCAGCTCCGAGCCCTGCCCAGCCAGGACGGGCACTACGAGACGCGTTCAATTCATCGCTTGGTGCGAGCGCAGTAAAGAGAAGGAGGCAGGCGGGGCACGGCTCCTGCCGGGGATACCGAGGGAAGGAAAAGCTGTGGCGGGGGCTAGGGGAAAGGTTTCTCAGGGATGCTGGGCTGTCCCTGCAGGGCTCCGGCCGCGCAGAGCTGGGGAAGGAGCGCACAGACATCTCCGGCAGCAAATCCAGCGAGAAACTCGGGCATGAAAGGAAGGGGATGGCGGGAACGCTGGAGATGCTGCAGCAGCCCGGCCGTGCCCCGCTCTCCATCACCGATAACCCTCAGCTCCAGCCCCGGAGAGCCCCCTGTCCCAGCCGGGAGCTCAGTCCCGGCTCCATCCCGGCCCGGGCTCTCGCTGCCAGCACTGGGATAGATGCTCGAGACGTTCCGCGCTTCCAAAGCGCCTTCTCCTCCCTCCCGAGCCCTTCACCCCGCTCACCTGCGCCTTCTCGGGGTACCGGCAAGNAAGGGCTCGGAGAGCTGCTCTTCCCCCTCCCACAGGGAGCCGAGCCCAGCCCCGCTGCTCCGCGAACTTCAGCACCCTGCGAGTGACAGAGCAGCCCCCGAGCTCTCTGCCCCTCACTTCTCGGTCCCGCAGAAGGTGCCCCCAAGCAGGCAGGAGTGGGCAGAAGGAAAGGATTCAGCTCGTGAACGGGGGGATGAGGCAGAGGCAGGAGGGAACCCCCGTTTCTGGACGCCCCACGTTCCTGCCAAGGGCTTTTTAGGGAGTGCCAGGCTCTACATTTCCCTCCCTTGTTCACCGTGGAGGATCTGGTGCTGGAAATCACTACGGGATGCTGCCCTTAGCTCATCCTCACCCTCTCCCCCAGGACTAGAACCTAGCACTGATCTGCACTCTCATGCAGAAACTGGGAGCTGGAGGTTTAAAAGCTTCAATCACACCTGTCAGCATAATACTGGTCTTTCCTTTAAAAAAAAAAAAAATCACCACGCTTTTAAAACTAATTTCATCCTGCTGGTGGTCAAGGATACACTCTGTTCTGGAACTTAGGAAACTGAAGAACAAAGATTCAGAAATTGGAAAAATTCTGTAAAGCCTCAAGCAGCTTCTGAGCCTGCCTTATTTCCCTTTTCTTGGTTTATTTCTAAATACCTGCAGCAGCTCCAAAAATGCACAGGATTTCTCTGTATTGAAGTATTGCTGCTGGATAGTTTGGGTTTGATAATCCCATCACACTCGCAGCAGAGGTGAGGATGACAAAATCCTTCCAGATATTTCTCCTACCTCAGAGCTGGGTGTGAGCAAAGCTGAGCCTGGATCCCAGTTCCCTGAGGCTGGAAAAGCTCATCCCTGTGCACACCAAGCCAGCAGCGGGGCTGCCCTGGATATTGATACCTGTTNCCGATTCCGCGGCTGCAGCCGGTGATGAGCACGGAGCGGCAGCGCGGCTGGGCCATGGTGCAGCCCGGGCCCCGCTCCGCTCCCCGGCTCCGCTCCTCGGTCCCGCTCCGTTCCCAACCCGCGCCGANCTTAGCTCATCCTCACCCTCTCCCCCAGGACTAGAACCTAGCACTGATCTGCACTCTCATGCAGAAACTGGGAGCTGGAGGTTTAAAAGCTTCAATCACACCTGTCAGCATAATACTGGTCTTTCCTTTTTTTAAAAAAAAAAATCACCACGCTTTTAAAACTAATTTCATCCTGCTGGTGGTCAAGGATACACTCTGTTCTGGAACTTAGGAAACTGAAGAACAAAGATTCAGAAATTGGAAAAATTCTGTAAAGCCTCAAGCAGCTTCTGAGCCTGCCTTATTTCCCTTTTCTTGGTTTATTTCTAAATACCTGCAGCAGCTCCAAAAATGCACAGGATTTCTCTGTATTGAAGTATTGCTGCTGGATAGTTTGGGTTTGATAATCCCATCACACTCGCAGCAGAGGTGAGGATGACAAAATCCTTCCAGATATTTCTCCTACCTCAGAGCTGGGTGTGAGCAAAGCTGAGCCTGGATCCCAGTTCCCTGAGGCTGGAAAAGCTCATCCCTGTGCACACCAAGCCAGCAGCGGGGCTGCCCTGGATATTGATACCTGTTCTTCTCTTTTCTTCCACATAAAGCTCCATTCCAGCACCTTCTGTCCACAAACAGCAACTCCTCTCTTTCCCAGGTGCTTTCATCCATCTCCTTCCTCCCCACGTGTATCAGGTACATTTCAGAACTGTTTCCTTCGTGCTTAATGCTTAATACACTGCTCTGGTGGGCTTGGAAAATATTTTTATTAAAAATCCCCATCAAGCCTAAAACTGCTCAGTGACCTTTTTGTGTTTGGGATGTTGGAACTTTGCACAGCTGGGACTGGGCAATAATCCTTTGGGCTCTCACCTGGGAAAGCTTTGGTGGCTGCCACAGCTGCAGCTCTGACACTGTATGTACTGCTGGGAAAAGGTGAAGCCTGAAGGATTATTTCCCAGCAAGGATGGGGTAGGAAGTTTTATCTGAGGAAAGAGCAGGTGGGGTTGATTTGATTTCTCTGAGGAATGCAGAGCAGCTCCTGGGCACAGCTGCAGCGCTTGCCACCAGTTCTGTCTCTTCAGAGCAGAACAGCCCTCGGAGCAGAAGGCACTGCAGGTGAACACCAGAACCTGATCAGAGAGGCACGGTGGAGGCACCAGAGGTTGGCAGGACAAAGCCATGACTCACCTGAAGGGCTGAGAGCTCTTTACACACCCAGGTGCACTTTTGTGGGGCTTTTATTCCAGGTGAACTCAGCCAGCTCCAGCCATGGGACCCTGCCCTGCTCAGGCTTTCCCCCATGGCCCAGCAGCTCCAACACCAAACCCCCCACAATATTCATTCCAACATTTTCACCCTCCTGAGAACTGGCACAAAGCCCAAGGGATCGGATTCTCCTGAGCCCCAGCTGTGCAACCTCGAGATCAACCCCAGCTCTTCTCCTCGTCCAGGTGAGAAGGCCCAGAGCCAACAGAGCACAGGAAGCTCAGCTGGGACCCACCAGCCACTCCTGAAGTCACAGAAATGCACTTTCCACCTCAAATCTTCGTGGAACTGGGGAGTTCATGCTTGGGGCCCAGAATTCCTGCCTTTAAGGGAATGGGTATTGAATTCCAAGCCTCGAATCTGATATAGTTTGAAAATCTCTTCATTTTGCACCAATTTCTTTCCTTATGAGTAGGCACAAGTGGGGTAGCAGCTCATAAGAAACTACTCTCGAGTGAATGTAATAGAAAATCAAATACTTTAATGAAATCGGGGAGCAGGAGAGTAACAGCTCAGATATACCACTAGAACTGATACTACTGGGCTGTGGGGCTCTGCTAATTGATTTTTAAATGCTCTGTTCATCAAGCATGCAGACCGACAAACTACGAATTCTTCAGAGTGTCAAAGATCCTGAGTAAAGAATTTTCAACCACTTCAAATGGATACAAAGGAAACGTCTTCTGAGCTGGTGGCCTGCACACAGCATTGCACAGATAAAAATATACTACTCTCAATGCACAGAGCTAAATACTTTCACATTTATCAGAATTTTCTACACAAATTCTTTTTTTGATAGAATTCAAGTTTTGAATTTTTCTGTATATATCTTCACCTGTATTAAACAAATGCTTATTTACATCGTGGCTAAAGTGGAAAGGCCACAGCAAGGCCATTTCCCCATACTGTACTGTAACACTGCAAAATATATTTACACAGAGAACCTAATATAGGCAACAGGTCTAAAAAAAAAAAAAAAAAAATATATATATATATAGTCACCTCCCACCTGTACAACGTCAGCGAGCTGGTATGAAAAGAGGGTATTGTTAGCACCAAAGCACTCCCGGGGGGCTGAGGAGCTCCCCAGGGAACAACTGCTGGGCCCTGCACTCCCAGGATGGGCCACGGAGCTGCTGCCTGCAGGTCCCAAGTGCTGAACTGGGGATGGGAATCACTGCAGAGGAGGAGGGGAGCACCCAGGGTGACAGTGACACCCAGAACAGGGCACTCCTGGCATCGCTTCCCACCCTGTCAGCCTTTCCTTCGCCTTCATGGATGAGCACTGAGTGCTGGCAGGATGTGCCTCAGGCCAGGGGTGGGTCATGAGCCAGATGGACCCTGGTACTGCAAGAGCCACGGGGAACGAGTTCTGCTGGCAGAGGGAACTCCCAAGGGAAGCAGCCTCAGCCCAGCAACTGTGCCTGGGTGCTGGAGGGGAAACCCCTCAGGGAACAGCTCTGGTGGGCATTCCCTGCGGGAGCAGCCCTGGGGGGGGATCACCAGCAGGAATTCCCTTGGGGAGCAGCCCATGGGGTTCAGGGGCAGGAATTCTCTTGGGAAGCAGCCCTGGGGTCACCAGCAGGGATTCCTTTGGGAAGCAGCCCCAGGGGGGGCTCAAGGGCTCAATCCCCCCTGGGGGCTCAGGGGTACGATCCCCCCAGGGGGCTCAGGGGCAGGATCTCCCCAGGGGTTTGATCCCCCAGGGGGCTCAGGGGCAGGATCCCCCCAGGGGTTTGATCCCCCAGGGGGGGCTCAGGGGCTCGATTCCCCCGGCAGCAGCCCCGGGGCTCCCCNTTTGATCCCCCAGGGGGGGCTCAGGGGCTCGACTCCCCCGGCAGCAGCCCCGGGGCTCCCCGTCAGGCCCCCCCAGGCTGTGGTGGCTCAGCGGCGGTGCCGGCTGTGCCCGGGGTGCTGGCGCTCGTAGCGGTGCCCGGCACGCTCGTAGGAGCGCGAGCGCTCGTGCCGCTGCCCGCGGTAGCCATGGCTCTTCTTCTTGTACTTGCCCGAGCGCTCACGGGAGCGGCTGCGGGAGCGCGAGGAGCTGTGGGAGCGCGAGCCCCGCGCCCGGCCCGCCGGGTATTTGTAGTCCTTGGATTTCTTGTAGCCCCTGGCCTTGGAGCCCTTGTAGGCCGAGCCGTGGTTGAGCTGCCTCGGGGGGGAATCGCTGCGGCTCCGCGAGCGCGAGTGAGACTTGGAGCCGCTGGACGTGGAGTAACTCTCGCTCTTCCTGCAGGGAAAAGGAGAGCAAAGGTGGTTTTCTGGGATTTTACCAACTTTGTTCTGTGTTACCCCGTCAGAACTCATCTCGTGTGCTACGCTTCCCTCTGGCTACTGTGAAAATACAGATTTTGAGGGATTCTTTTCCCATTCTCCAGTTATTGTGATACCACGGACACCCACAGGGAGTGACTCTGGAGTTCAGCAGAGCTCACACTGCTGGGTCACCTCAGCCTCCTGGAGATGATTAAAGCTGGCACGGGGAGCTGGAGACGGCAGGGACTGGGAGCACACCCTACCTGTGCTTAGGGGATGCAGACCTCGATGGTGACCTCGAGTAACTCTGATCTCGGCTTCCACTCCGACTCCTGCTCTCTCTTCCTTTCTGGACGCTGCCCGAGATGAGGAACACCTTCAGTTATTTTGTTTCAAGTGCTCAAGGGAGAAAAATCAGCTGCTTCCTTATAAACCCTTACCCGTTTACTGGGCTGTTGGAGCTGGTTCTCTTGGCTCCCTCTGTTTTCCTTTTAGCATTCTTCATGGCCTGCACGGGTAGCGGTGAAGGTTTATTTCCTTTAACCTCTTTTGGAGATTCTGCAAGAAGAAGAACTTTGTTACCTCTTTGGAAAGTACCTGAAAGGATTTGAGCCTCCTCTCACCCCACCTCTGCACCAAGCAGAGCTCACAGCTGTGCCCTGCACCCACAAGCAGATCTGAACAAGTTCACAGAAGGCAGAAATTCATCTGAAACATTGCTGCCCAAGTACTGAAGAAACTGCAAGAGAAGGCAGAAAACCACCCTCCTTTCCTTGCCAATTATTCAGCCTTGTTTGAAAGGTAAACTGGGGAAGGAGATGGTAAAGGTTTTCTTCGAGGTGAGACCTGCACCAGACTGTAAACTTTCAACCAACAAATTCCCCGCCCAACATCCCAAAATGTTCCCCCTGCCAAAGCACCCCTGCTTCAATATTGCAACATGCCAGTGGCAAGGATTTGAGTTTATTGCCAAATCCACATAAAAGCAAGTTGCTGGCCTATATGGGTTTAAACTAGTCTTAATTTCAGACTAATTGGATTTTAGCTTTTATCTGATGCAAGGAATCACAAAGTCACAATGCTGTTCAAACCCTGCCAGCGGAGTAGCGCTAGGAGCCATCTGAAAAAAATCCCAAACCACACTTGTAAATGCTTCCCAAAAGGGTAAATATACATGAAAGAGTTATCAAAAATGAGTTATCCACTATTTACCATTTTTTGGGATAGGGGAAAATCCCGACGTGTTATCCAAGCTTGGAACTCCCTCGGGTACCAGACCTTTAGCTTGTGCTTTTGCCTCTTCAATGGCCAATTTCTTCTTTTCTATTTTACTTTCCAGATCAGATAAATCCACCTGTGAACACAGGAGCAGTGAGAGCTGCTTGTGAGAGCTGAGTTTGCTCACTCCCAGGGAGGGGAATAAAACCCAAGCAGTCCCAGACAGTGGCTGGAACATTCTTTGTTCCTTTCCATGCTTGCAGCTGTGGTTTCAAACAGGGTCAAATTTTACAGCTCTGAGCTTCAGCATTTACTGAGGGCTCCCAACATGAAAAAAAGAACCAAACCTTTTTCCTTGTGTAGAGCTGCAAGATTTTTAAGCAGATCTCTTGAATTTCTTCCTCCGTTGTTCCAAACAGTAAAAACCAATGCGGGCGATTCGGAAGAGGGATCTGAAAAGGGGGAGAGACAAAGCTCGGATTTCTCCTCCTGTTAAGAGGAGAGAAAAAACCCCAAAACCGTGGCAGTGGGGCTCACCTCCAGCGTCCTGGCTGCCAGGTAAATGCAGGCACAGGCGATGCTTTCTGGCTGGAACCTCACAAAGACATCTGTCCTCAGGCTGTCGTTCATGTAGTTCCTGCAAAACAGGAGAGGAGGAGCTTGCAAGGCACTGAAAAGCTCTTTGGGGGTGCTTTTTTTTGGGGGGGAGGGGGTTTGACTTGGTTCTACTTCTACAAGGGCTATTTCTTTCTGCATTCAGTTACTAGACTTCAAAATTCTATCCCTGTAAATCTAAAGAGAAGCTGAATGATTTTACTAAAACAAAAAATGAAAGAAGTAACTAAAAATAAATCCCTCGAGGGGAAGGACGTGTGGTAGAAACAAAGTCTGACTGCTGAAAAGTCAGTGGTGAGAAGAGAACCAATTTTAACTTCACTTTTGCTGCTGGACCTCTACTGGCCTGCTCTCATGCAATAAACAAGTGATTTTCATCGAGACAACATACAGTGTGCTCAGAAATACTCAGAATTTTGAGAATTTTAGGTTCACATGTTCCCCTGCAATAGGGCAGAACGAGGTGTCTGGCAAAAGCTCCTGGAGCAGTTCTCCCGTGAAATGCAATCCTCTTCAGCACACATCAACTTCCAGTGGGCTTTAAGGGTCCATTTCCATCCAGAACAGAATTCCTTTTGATGCAAAAAGTCAGCCATGGGAGAAATCAGGGTGTTGGGAAGGTCAGTTCAGGAGAACAGTCAGTGTCCAGGCACGTCTCCTCTTTGGCACATGAAATAAGGTTTCCAAATTGTCCCATTTCAGTAAGGTTGCTTAAAATGAATATTCACAGAATGAGAAAACTGTAAAATATTGCATATATTCCAGTCAGTACACTTAAGCATTATGTTGTTAACTCTTAAAATACACAAAGTAAATTCCTGGGAATCTGTCAGCTGATGGGCTGCACATAGGTCAATCAAATATCAGATGGAGAAAAAACTAAAAGCAGACAGGATAAAAGTCCTTCAAATAATATTTAGAAGTGAGAATTACTCAGGTGGGTACCCAGTACACAAGGATTCACTGACCCCCAAGGTATCCAAAGCAGAGACCACAGGCCACGTTTTCAAGGCCAGAGAGCAGGAATTGGAATCCCAGGAGTTCCCAGCCCTCAATTCTTGTTTGCACAAACAACAGCTGCCCCCAAAAAAGCAGCACTGACCATCAGCTCCTCTTTCTGGGAGAAAGGAGCTTCTAAACCTGCTGTTCCAGTCCCACCACAAAGGCAGCAGGAACCTTTTGGCCAAAGGATTGGTAAAGGAAAGGGGGAAAAGTTTTTTTTTCCTCATCTGCCAAACAGAGAACTGTGGCAGCTTTCAGGTTTGGCCTCTGCACATCTTCCCTGTGGGCTCAGTCAGACACAGGAGGAAATGAATCCTTGTCACAACAGCTTAAGAATAAGGGAATGTTGTAAAAATGCACATTTCAAAACCAATTCTACTGGATACCCCCAGTTTTGGGTACTGGAAGGCACACACAGGAGCACACAGGTGGGATCTTGGAACATCTGAGCCCTTTCCCAAGTGGGGCAAATTCCCTCCCTCCCTCCCTTCCACAAGCAGCAGATTCCTGGCACTCCAGAACTCCCATTCCACTGCTCCATGCAATGCAAGTGCCTCTAAATATCACACTTCGTCTCCAAGCTTCACACATAGTACCAGTTCACAAATGGAAACTATCCTTGTTGTTGTTGTTAATTCATCCCTTTTTAATATTTAAACCCCACCTTAATTAGCTTTATCATATAAAAACCACATCACATTATAACAGTTAAGAGAAATAGAACATTTAGGAAATAATTTTTAAAAAAACCAAAACCAACTCCCGAACTGCAACACTCGGGTTTATCAAATATCCAAACAATCAAAAAATGCAGAGTTTAAAAAAAAAAAAAAAATCAAAAGAAATAAATAGAAGCACAAGAAGCAGTTGGCCAGATACTCTACTATCATGTTTATACCACCTGTCTAGAGCCAGCCTTCTCTTTGGAGAGCTTTGGGTTGACTGAAGACGGCAGCTATCCCTGCACCATGGGCAGCAGAGGAGAAGTCTTAGTCACTTACCCTCAGAGTTACCCTTCGATCAAAAGAGTACAGAAAAGAAAAGTCAAAACTGGTTCTCTGCACACAGCTCACAGTACCAGACAGTTCAGTCAGCAGAAATATGGTCTTTGCATTCACTAAAGGTGGTGTTTAAACCATTCACTATGGTTTAAAAGCATTATTAGGTCAAGTTTAAGATGTGGAATTTTACAGAAGCTTCCCACCCCCGAGGAAATATTTATTAAATGACAGCAACAAGGCAGAGAACATTTCTTGGCAAATACGAGTCCAGGCTATCCATCTATCCAGTCTTAGAAGCTGACATCTTGCATTTTCCACGGAGATAATAAAAGAAATTTATTTTGATACAGCTGGAATTGAGCTCAGGCTCTGGGAAAAGCCATTTCCCAGCACGGGGAACAGACTTGAATTACACCCAAGCTTTCCCTGAAGAAGAACCCAAGGGAACGACTCTAAACCCACCCAACCTTTTTCCCTTCAGCTGGAGAGTGAGAGCAGAGAGGAGGGCAGTGAGAAGCCAGGCTGGAGAGCTGCCTTACCATTAAACCACTGCCTCGAACATTTGGGAAGAGTTTGGGGCCCCCCGAGGACAGTAGGGCTGTCTGGGGTGGCCCCAAGCACTGCTGGACAATGCTGCCCCAGTGCTCAAGTGACATATTTCTGCTACTGCCCCTTCTGGTCTCTTAGAACAAAGAAAATCAACTCACCATGAGGTCTGGACCAGGTGTTGGTTACGTTCACATTCTAATACCTGAAGGTACATAACGATTATCTGGAAGATATGGGTTAGTGAGTTATTACCAAGCATCTGGAGAGCCACCTGCTCATTTCAGAGGGACATCCAAGGATCTGGGATCCTCTTTCGAGGCCACCAAGTGTTTGACACCAGCCCCAGCGTTTATCCACAGCGGCTCAGACATTCCGAGCCCTTCCCCTCCTGCTGCTCTGGCCTCGCTTTGGGGATTCTGGGATCGAGTTGGATTTTGGGGGACTGATTCTCTTCCCCTTACAAACTCACAAATCCGTTTTTAGCTGCAGCCTGGGAAGTTGGCAGCGCTTGCCTGTGCTGTGCTGCGGTTTGCTCAGCTCTGAGGGCTTTGGCTGCAAGTTTGGAAGGAAAATGAGGGCTGCAGAGAGGAAGGATCGTGGCAAAATTCACCCCAGTGAACAAACTGCAGTGGCCCTCTGGGCTGGATGACAAAAAGAAATTCGGAATGTCAAGCTCAAAAAGAAGGCTCTGAACAGGAGCTTTTGGGAGGCGAAAAGAGCAAGATCCCAAACTGCTGGCCCAGAAACAGAAGTTCTTTTCTCATTTAAGGCCCAATTTAAACATCAGAGGTAATTGTATCCCTTGAGTATCATGCACTCTGACACTTGTTACTTTTACACTTAGGTAAAGGTTTTTTTCTCTCATCTCCAGCCAAGCCCCAGCTGCTTTTCACCCACTCCAAGCCCTGCAGGAGCTCCCAGAGCTTCAATACCTCAGCAGTTCCACCAGGATGATCAGATCTCCAAATCCCTCCCTGCTCTAAAGGCTTCAGGGGATGTTTTCTAGCACCACAGCTACCTACGGATCCAACCTGCCTTCCAGGAGCTCTGAGCACCTGCAGCCACCTCGCCGTCAGCCCGCAGTGATGCGAGACCAATTAGTAAGAGCCTCTTAAATGAGAAAGAAAACAGCAGGATGGTAAGAAACTAAATAATCTCGCTGAATTCACTCATGTGCAGTCCACAGAGCTTCCAGGCAGCCTCCTCCGAGCTCTACAGAAGGGGAAACGTCAGTTAGGAAGGGAATTTGGGGAGTACAAACCTTGTGAGGGTGCTTCACGTGCACACAAAATCCCAGCTCCTTCAGCACTCTTCTCTCTGCCTTGATGATTTGATTCTTCAAGTTGACATAGTCTTGATCCAGTATTAGAGGCACGGGTTTTCTGCAAGACAATGGGAACATCTCAACCCCCTAAGGAGACTGGAGGTGTACAAAAAAAAAATAAAATATCATTGCTTATAGCATCACAAAAAATTATTTATTAAAAATAAAAAAAGTTGGGTTTTTTTTAAAAAAAAATATTTATTATAATGGGATTCGTGAGATCCCTTCAAAACAGGCCCTGATCTATGAGGCAGGGAATGATGCTGCCATGGAGTTTAAGAGTTAAAACACCACAAATAGTTCAGATGATCCTGAATCCTCTGCTCACTTTTTCTCCCTCAGGTGCCTGAGGCGATGGAAAACGTTGATCACGTCCCGGATCCGTCTGGGGGCTTCCTCAATCTTGGAGGCCAGATGGACACAGGCCATGGACACGTGCTGGAAAAAAAAACAGCATAAAATTAAATATTTTATATAATAGATCAGATCCAGTGCAGGCAATGAGCTCCCCCAAGAGCTTAAGGAGGGATAACGAGGAAAAAAAATGTGGTAAAATAAGGAAAGAGCAAATATTTTACAAAAACCCCAATTAAACAGCTTTGTAAAATCACATTTAACTGGTTCCCAAGAGAGATTAGAAGATAAATATGGCAACAAATGTCATGTAGTGCCTCCTTACCTCCATGGAATGCTTCACAAAAGACTTTGTATAAAAAAACCGCTGGAATAACACCTGTCCTGTAGCCATGGCCACCTAAAAAAAGAGAAATCACAACAGGCATGAACAAAATTACCGATTCCAAAGAGAAATTTTAAAATATTTAAGACCCAGAAGATTAGCTAAGCATGGAAGGAAGTTTGATGGTATCTAAAAAAACCTAAACCTGCTAATTAAATAACTAATTAATGCTGTCAACACCATAAAAACAATCTACAAGTCTGACACAGACTGCAAATCCCCATTTTCTTTTAGAAAACATGTGAAAATACGCTCCAAGTTGATTAAATCAATAAAACACACAAGGAAAAGAACAAAACAAATAAAACTGAAAGTTACGAAAGTACGCAAAAAAAAAAAAAATTGCTTTTTGGGCGTGGAAAGAGAAAGGGAAACTATAACATCGTGATTTGCATAGATTTGAATATGCAAATAGGCGAAAGAGAGAAGGCGCCCGGAAAGTTTCACTCGGAGAACAACAAGGTTGTTCCGATTAAACCTCTCCGGGAAACAAAACCTTCCCGAAGTCACCGCGGCTCCAAGGGAGAATTAAAAAAATAATCCGTAATTGCAAAATCCGCGAGCCTCACGGAGGGCGCTGGAATCAACCGAGCCCGGGACGGGCCCGGAGCGAGCCCCG
>VWZN01001607.1:32010-42524 GCA_013396955.1 Regulus satrapa | reverse complement strand
ACGCGCAGCTCGGTCTCGGTGTCGGGGTCCAGGCCTCTGCTCATGGACGGCGTGAAGCGAAGAGTGTGCTCAGGCAGCAGGCAGTTCTCCAGCGTAATCAGCACGCCCGAGTACAGCCGGTCGCCGANCGGACAGGGCGGGGCCGCGGTGCCCTCAGAGCAGCGGCGGCTCTGGGGCGCGGCGTTTGTTCCGGGAAATGTCTTTGTTAACTGCGTTAAAAAAAACAAAACCCATTCTGTGGGCGTCCTTAACTTGGGGCCCATCGAGGTGCGTGTGTGAGGGCCCACATGCCGCTCCCCGCCCCGGCTGGGTTTTCCCCGTGCAGTGCTAGGATTTCACCGCGCAAATTGTTTCCTCGTGACAGCAACAAAAATAAGTTTATTATTAAGTCCTTAACAGAATAGGCTGTGTTATGTCCTTGCCCTGGGGGCCGCCGGGACTCTGTCTGAGGGCTGGTATCTCCCTCACACTCTGGGCTGTTTTTTGCAGTGCAGTGCCAGAACTCACCACAAAAATTGTTTCTCCCCAGCAATTACCAAAAAAGTATCTTTATTATGTTCTTATGTGTCCTTAATTCAGGGGTTGGGTGTGAGGACTAACATCCTGCCTTCCCTCCATCCCCTGGCTGTGTTTTCCCAATGAAGCACCAAAACAAACACAAATTGTTACCCCGCAGCAGTTATCAATAAAAATGTCTTTATTAAGTCCTTGAAAGTACAAACTACTAAAGTGTGTCCTTAACAGGCAGGGTCCACGTGTGAGGGCCAACACTTCCCCCCCATCTCAGCTGTGTTTTCAGAACTCACCACACAAATCACGATTTTTTTTTCCCCTCTAGTAGCAGTTACTAACAAAAATTACCTTTATTAACTCACTGTACAGCCTGACTGCTACGCTTCAAATGTGCTTTTAACTGAACATGTTTCAGCAACAACAGCACAGGGGAAAAAAAAAACCATGGAGGAGAAGCTTTGCCAGCCACACGATCCTTGGAGGATTTGCTCCACATTTCCATCAGTCCCATGGCAGGTTTGCCCCACGACCAAAGCCCCGTTTTCTACGACACCCAGGCTCTGAGATCAATAGCGGTGGTGCACAAGACGTGAAAAGATCCCCTCGGGTTCTTTGCCATCTCCCAGGGCAGCCAGGAACCCCTCCTGCCTCCTTCTCTGGGCTAAAGCTGCCAAGGATTTGAAAGTCTTTGGCTCATAAATGGCCAAGTCAGCCAGAACTTTCCTGTTCAGCTCCACCTGCGACTAAAGGCAAGGAAAATTGTTGGTTAAGGACTGTGATTTTTAGAATCAACGCTGCAATACTTCATCTCTCTTTATTAACTATAATGAACGCCCTTTGCTGTTTATATAAATGCTCTTCATTAAGTGTCATTAAACTCTTAAGGCTTAAGAGCTGAGGTCTTAAAGCAGATTAACTTTTTTCTGCCCTGTGCAATTTGGAGCTCTTAAAGAGTGTCAGACACTCTCTGCTCATGGATGTCTCATTAACCCACAAAAAATAATAAAAAAAAAATGTGTAAAAATAATTTACTGACTTTCTCTGAAGTTTTTCTGGTAGAAACCAAGCTATGAAGAAAAATCTCTTTGTTTTGCTCAATGTGTTCCAGGTTAATCCCTGGCACCTGTTTCAGCTCGAACAACATTAAAACAAATTGAAGCAAATTCCCAGCATGTTTTAAAAACAAGGGACAATGGCACCAATTCTCTGCACTCATCAAATCAGAAAGACACTGAAAAGAATAAGGATTTCTTGGGTTTTGGGGCTTTTTGCTAAACCAAGCTTTGTATTTTTAAATTTCTCCAAGTAAAAGGAAAAGCAACTGTTACTAAAGGGCCATGAAAAAGTATTTTGAAAAGCCTTACTGCTATGTTTTGGGGACAGAACATGAGGTAGAGCCACAATGTTCTCCAGGAGAAAAGGGAATAATCTACAGATAGCAGAACAGAATTCCTGAAGTGGCTGAAACTGCTTTGACAAGCAGCAGGCCTTTCATCACTCTAATTAGTGAGTAATTATCTCCCAAGCCACATCCTTACCTTGAGCAGGTTGCTTATGAAGGCTGGGTACTTCAAACCATGTTCAAGGGAAGCTGCTTCAATCCTTGTGATCCAGAGCTGAAGGTGTAAAAAAATTCAAATTCACATTTTCCATGATAAAATGAACCCTTTGCCACGCTCCCTCTCACTAAATGTAACATTTTCATCGGGTTGTGGACTATCCTGAGCTGGGACAGACCCACAGGAACACAACCCAGGAATATCCTGCCTTCAACTCCTGCTTTTCACCCACTGGCTTGGAAGGAAACCCCCCGCCCCCCTCCCCCCCCAGTAAGAAAAGCAGCTCCTTCACTTGTGCCTTGCTCCCGTTTCGATGCTTCCACCCAACATTTTGCTCTTCTTACCGCTCTGAGGAATCTCTTCTTCTCCCTCCTGGCCTTAGTGGACCTCACGAAAGCCCTGCGGACGCTCCTCACTGCCAGCTTGTAGCAGCGGTTCTTCCTGCCCCGAAAATGCTGGAAAAAAAAAAAACAAAAACAAGACCCAGGATGGTCTTATTCAATTAGATTTAATGATATAACACTAATAAAGCTCATTTGCATTCACAGCTCTCCATAACAAGGGTGCTGAACCCTTTACAAGCACCCCCTAAGCTTCCAGTTGGCACATAATGAAAATATTCTTTCCTTGGTTTTTATGGTGGAAAACCTGAAGCTGAGGAGTAGGGGGTGGGGGGGAAATCTCAGCTCAGCAGAGACAAACCCAGGCCTCGCTTTGGGCTGTGGTTCTGTGGGAAAGGCAACCACAAAATCATGGGCAGTGCTTTCACCCAACCCTGAATTCACATATTCTCATTCTTCACTTGTGTCTCTATAAACACAGGAATGGGGCAGGAGCCTCTGATTTATCAAAAAAAAAAACCAAAAAAAACCACGTTTTCTACATCCACCTAACACAACACAGGAAAAGGAAATAACTGGCACTGGGGCAGCTTAGGTGCTACAAAACCAAAATATTCTCCCTTCCTTCAACTTCTTCTATCTCAGTATTACAGAAAGAGTTTTTGTTTTGTGCCTGCTGGTGGATAAAACCAGCACTGAGAGAGAAGAGAAACAACGGGAAGGATTCCACCGAGTGAGGAATGGATAAAAGATATTTGCCTTTACAGACAAACTGTAGGTTTGCTGAGAAATTAAACTGGATGTTGAAAGGTGAGAGAAACAATGGGGAATAAAACATAAATTCCCTAAGAGTTAAAAAGGAGGGTTATACATTAGAGGGAAATTTTTAGGTATCACAGGCGTTCTGGGGAGTCTGCGCCTCTCAGGAACCTCAGAAATGAGGAAAAAGAGAGGGAAATGCACCGGGAAATTGGGATAAAAGGGAGGCTGCATCCCCCTGGAGAGACCCCGGGGCAAGGCCCCATGGGCTCTGCCTTTATTGGAATGAAGTCAAGGACTCTTCTATCTCCTTTCTGGCCATAAGCCTCCGGTGATTGTGGGTTAATTTTCCTGACAGAAGGACGGGGCATGCCCGGCTCGGAGCAGGGCAGGGGCTGCGGGGAAGGGTCGGGCTGGCCCCGCACTCACCCGCGCGTACTTGAGCACGTCCTGCAGCCTCCAGAAGCGATCCGAGAGGCGGCTGCGCAGCCAGCGCGCCGCGCTCAGCACCACCATGGCTGCGGTACGGCCTTCCGGGGCGGCAACCGCTGCCCGCCCGCCTTGCTGCGGGGCTTCCTGCGAGCCTGCCCCTCAACCCGCCCGAGCTTCCTTCGAACCTTCCCTCAACCTGCTCCGCCTTCCTGCGAGCCTGCCCCTGAGGCTGTACCTCTGCCCCTCAGCCCGCCCGGCTTCCTTTGAACCTTCCCCTCAGCCCGCCCGGCTTCCTGCGGGGCTGCCCCTCAGCCTGCCCCTCAGCTTGCCCAAGCTTCCTTCGAACCTTCCCCCGAGCCTGCCCCGGCTTCCTGCGGGGCTTCCTGCGAACCTTCCGCTGATCCTGCCCCTGATCCTGCTCCTTATCCTGCCCCCGAGCCTGCCCGGTGCTTCTCCCGGTCCTTCTGATCCTGCCCCCGGACCTTCCCCCAGTTCTTGCCCTGTTTCATCCTCTGATCCTGTCCCGGTCCTTCCTTTAACCCTTTCCCTGGTCCTTTCTCCGGTTCTTCCCCCCGGCTCTTCCTCCGATTCTTTCCCTAGTTCTTCCTCTGCTCCTTCCCCCGAGCCCAACCCTTCCCCTGGTCCTTCTGATCCTTCCCCGTCGTTCTTCCAGCCCTTCCTCCAGTCCTTCCCCTGTCCCCAGGCCTTTTCCCAGCCCTTCCCCGGCCTCTCTGCCTCTCCTGCAGCACACTGGCTTTTCATCCCTGAGTGATCATTCCCTGGAGAATCTGCCCCAGCCTGAGGACAGCCAGGGAATATCCTGAGTTGGAAAGGACTCACAGGGATCATCCAGTCCAGCCCCTGGTCCTGCACAGACACCCCAAAATCCTACCCTGGGCATACCTAGGAGTGTTGTCCAAACCCTCCTGGAGCTCTTGGGGCTGTTCCCGTTCTCTGGAGAGCCTGGGCAGTGGCCAGCATCCTCTGGGGGAAAAACCTTTCCCAAAATCCAACCTAAACCTGCCCTGGAACAGCTCCAGCTCCTGGGCAGTGCCCAGCACCCTCTGGGGGAAGAACCTTTCCCAAAATCCAACCTAAACCTGCCCTGGAACAACTCCAGCCGTTCCCTCAGGTCTGTGGTCAGCAAAAACCCTCCAGGTGAAGAACCTTTACCTGATCTCAGCCCTCTCAAGTGATCACGGTGCCCTCATCACGTGCATAAAGTGTGACCCAAACTAGCCCAAAACCACCACACATGGAGCTGCAGCCAAAATTCCCAGTAAAAAGGAGCTGGGCTGCTGGGAATGTGCATTCCCATAGCTCAGAGAGGGATTCCCAGGAGAATTTGGGCTGTGGATCCCCAGCAGTGCTCCAACCCCCAATTTGGAGATTTGGTGTTGTTTTCAGTGACTTGTTATCGTGGATACCAAGACTTGCAGTATCCTGTAAGGGTTAGGGAACGGGAGGCATAAATGGAAAATTTATGAACTGCAGCAAACCACAAGGTGGTGCTGCCAGAAAATGATTCCTGGGGAGCAGCAGTCCTTGGTGTCAGAGAACTGATGGATTTTTCTGATGCTCTTTAATTGTCACCAGTTCCAGCATCTCAAAGCCATGATGCCCCTGTTATGCTCCATCATCAAGATCTTCCCCACTTCTGGGAAAGTTCTTGTAAGAATGTGGAAATTTCACACAATTAGAGAGGAATCCTTCTGCATATCACGAAGTTTGTCTGACACAAAGTTCACTTGGTTATTGCAAGAATCTAGAGAAATTGCAAGAATGTAGAGAAAATTAATGTGCAGGATACAATTTTCAGAGCTCCCTGAAGAGGTTAAAATACATTTTTCATGATAGAAAAAGAACTTTGGAAAGTTTAAGTGGACTTAGAAAAGCTTCTTAGGATTTATGGCACTTTTATGACTGCTTAAGTTGTCTTTCACCACACCCCTGTGCCATCACAGCAGATGCTAAAACCAGCTGCAGGATTTTCAGTTGCCCAGCACTGAGTTCATCTTTCCATGGCCTAAGCCTAAAATTGATTCCCCTTCCTATAGCTTTGTGTTGGGTTCTTTCTGTTTGTGCGACTCGCCCTTTTTTTTTCACTTCAAAGGCATCAATTCAGCTAGAAAAAGATGATGTCTTGAAATCCAAACAGAATTTTAGGCAGGCAGAGTAACCTCTGAGACTCTCAGAGTTGCCTGCCACTTGTCACATTTATGGTTTCCTGCACAGTTTCAGACTTCATTATCTTCATTATCAGAGCGCTGTCTCTGCAGCACTGAGAAGAGGATGGATCCAGCAGTTATTTCCCTGGGGATGTCTGGACAGATTTGAGAAGAGATTTCACATTTTGCAGCTTGAGTGGAGGCTGCAAACTCCCCTGGGAGCCATCCAGCCCGAGAGTTCAGGGAGGGAATGGGATGGAAATGGACTTGTCACACTCTGCTCTCTGCTTTAGAGCTTGTTTCTCTCTGTATTTTTTTTAATACCTGCCTCTTATTACTGCCATTGTATCTTGGAGGCTACACAGGCATGGAGATGTCTCCAAAATTCTAAAGTAATATTGTTCTGATGAGGTAGATGAAATAATTGATAATTGCTGTGCTTCTTCTACGAGAATATCAGTATGTTCTGCAAACAGTAACAGATAACTACAGGGGACAGATGATTGCTGAGGACTGCAGTGATTGCTATCTATTTCTCTAAGTTTATTTTTTAATCTAGATAGGAATTTTAGAAAATGAAATCAGAGGCAGAATAATGAAAGTTGGAGAGGGATCATCCTGACCCGGGGACGGACGGTTGGCTCTTGGGTGCTGCGTGTCGAACCCATCCTCGGGGAGACAGATGTGAAGGATTGGGCAGTGCGGAGCGGCTCTGAGGCTGCTCTGTAAACAGCAGCAGCAGAGCTGAGCTGTCTCAGAAGGGACAGCTCTGCTGGGCTGAGGGCTGGGACTGCAGTGACACCACTGCTGCTCCCATCTCTGCTGCGCGGTGAGGGCTGGAAACGGCTCCTGGCCTTTATCCTCGCTGCTCACCTTGTTTGGATGGGAGCTGGGCAGGTAGAGCCGCTGGGGTGAAGTGCATGGAAAGGTGATTTGGAGATGAGGAAGAGCCTGTGGATGTCCGAGCCTGTGATCCTGAGCACCCAGGGGAGCTCCAAAGTGGAGGGGGACACTAAAGCCCCACCACAGCAACTCTGGGCATCCTAATCCTGGCAAAACAAACAGCTAACTCAGCAGGACTCTGGATTGTAAACCAAAATAAAAACTACTGCCAAACTTCCAGCAGATCTACTTGGGACTGAGGCTGGGACACCACTGGAAAAGCATCTGGAGGAAGCAAACTGTGCTTTGGGGGCCCAAAGAGACCTGGCCTGGCCTGCTCCACCACCATCTCTGGCTAAGGGCTCCTGGCCACGTGTGGAGGAGGCAGAAGAAGCCTTTGCAAGTTCCTTCCCAGCTCTGTTCGACCAAGAGCAAGGGAACATCTTTGGATCAGAGTGTGGGTCGGTGGATCTTCTCGAAGGATGTCTGACCAGGACCCCGAGGACTTTGGAGCAGAAATCCTCTGGGAAAAGTCTGAAATGGTGCCTAGGCTCCCCCCGTACGACATGGATGATCAGCTCCTCCCCAGGGAGCCCCGCAGCCCCTGCTGCTGCCTGGCGTGGACCCTGGTGATAGGAGCCATGAACTGCCTCTTCTTCCTCCTGAATTTGCTCCTGATGTTTGTGATTTTCACCGTTGTGCTGCTTCCCACCATCGTGGTGGTTTACTTTGGCTTCCAGTGCCACTCCCAGGTAAGTGCCACTCCTCCAGGGCAGGGCCACACCTCAGGGTTCCTCTGAGCCCCTGGTGAGCAGTGGGTCTAAAGGCCAGGCAAGACTCCCCAAGCTTTGGTTTTATTGGTTTTTTTGTTTGTTTGTTTGTTGGTTGGTTGTTTTTTTAATTTTTTAAAATTATTTTATTTATTTATTTGGTTTTATTTTATTGTTTCCTTAGGAAACAGATTTTTCCCTGTGTGAATAAGTCTGGGCTGACAAGAATGGGTATTGTGGGAAACTGGGCAAAAAAGTTGTGTCCCCGTGGAAGTGCCAGGCAGAGGTGTCAGGTGAGGTGAATGTACTCCCTGCCATGATGGAGTTGCTGGTTTTGCATTTTAATTTCGCAATGTTTCTCTCTTCCCTGGGATTTCTGTCACTGAGACCTGCCAGCCTGAGCTGGAGCTCACAGCCCTGCCTGGGCTCTGGTAGGGTTTGCTGCTTTCTGTTTAAGTAAGTTTAAAATCCATTAAGATCAGCCTGATGATAGGATTAGTAAAATCTGACAGAATATATTATCCCCTTCTCATGCCAATCTAACATTCCTGTTCCCAAGCATTCTGTGCATTCCTCACACCAAAAATGAACCTCCTTGGTCTGTCCAGGCTTTCTTGGCTGCCCTCTGCATTGCATTATTTCCTTACTTACAAATCTCTTCTTGGTATATTCCTTTCAACATTCTTGGGAGCACTTGACCAAGTGTGGATGTGAAAAAGCAGTTCCCCGTTTTCCTTGCAGGCCTGGACTGTCAGACCAGCTCAATGTTTCCTAAGTCATAAACAGGGACTGCAAATTGGACTGAAAACGGGAAAAAACCTCCCAGAACTGCCCCTTGCAGCTTCCCTCACCTCAGAAAACCCCAAGTTCTCCTTTGCACGCGCCCCCAAAGGCTTTGAGGAGATGCAAAATGGTTTTGAGTGCAGCCAAGAGGAGCAGAAGTGAAAGCTCCCATGTTGCTGAAAGCTGAGGAGTCTTTTAAACTCAGCCTTTCCTCTAATGCAATCATGGCAAGGGATTGTGGCTTCACCAGAGCACTCCCTGTCTCTGGGCCATGGCTTTTCAGGGCCTACCCAGCAGCCAGAGGCTGATTTCTGCACTGCAGCTCCATTAGATGGATTTATTGCTGGTTTTTAGGATGATGGGTTGTGCTCTTTTTACTGCTGAAAGGGAAAAAAAAAAGAATAAAGGCTGGAGACGTGGGGGCTGCCTGCAGCGGTTGTTAGTGCAGAACAAGCGAGTGCTCAGCTCAGCTCTGCTGCTGCCAGCATGAAAGGAAGGCTTTAAACACCACTCAGGCAGGCCCAGGGAGGTTTTCTTTGCAAATGGACAGTCCAGGCAGGTTTTTCAGGCAGAAATGAGTGTACACAGAGAACAGAACACAAAGGAGCCATGGAATGACCGACCTCTGTCTACAGAATCCAGCAGATTTCTGTGGTTTTAATTTATTTTTGGTTATTCCCCGTGTTGTGTGCCACCCACAGCGATGTAGCAGCAGGAGGCTTTTTGATTTGGTTTGTGCCTATCGAGTGCTATTGGATGATCTAATAAATGATTTAATAAAGATGAGTGTTTCCTGCTCCAGGATCAGTGTGCAGTGCCCTTGTCTCACAGGGATGGTGAACTGATGAAGATGTGATGTGTACCTGGAAATTGCTCGCTCTGAGAGTGGGCAGAGACTTTTTTTTCCATGAAAACATCAGAAACTCAGGGTAGCAGCCACTGCTGTCACCACCAGGCCACACAGCAGGGGTGGCCCTGGCAGAGCAGGGGTCATGGGGGACTTTTGGAGCTCTTTCCTGGGGGAATGTTCTTAGAGGAAAATGGACATTAAAAGAAAGGCTGGATAAAATCAGCCCTTGCTTTACTGAATTAATGGCTAGGTTGTCACTGCTGTGCCCAGCTGAGGGGTTTGTGAGTTCCCATGTGAAACCATCCTGAGAGTGAGGGTCGGTTAACAACAGGTTATTGCTGGGTGAAAAACTGCACCTGCATTGAACAAGAAATCTGTTCCACGAGAACCAGTGAACAAAACACCAAACTAATCAAGAATAGAGAGATTTGACAGACAAGTAAAACACCTTTTACTGACCAACAGAATGATTGGCAAGGAAACTCTTGACCAACTGGAGTTACACACGAGGCCTGTAAAAGCAGTGTAAAAATCAGTTGTGTGAATAAAGAACGGGCATTTCCTTGGATCAGACTGAACCGGGGATGCCCCATTCCTGATCTCCTCCCTTTCCCAGTTTAATGACTGTGAAAAACGAGGTTCACTTCTCTGTTATAGTTTTAAAGTTTATTAAAAATGAAATAATTGAGGAGTATAATAAGGCAAAACCAGCTGGCTGGGTGTCTCCTGGCACACCACCAAAAAGAGCATACCTCAAGGTAGGATACCTTTGGTTAAATGCGGTGACTTGTTACATATTCATAGACCTTCATGCATTATTCAGGAACACCCCCTTCCCCAACGGCACCGGTTTGTCCACTTCTTTTGGTCATAAATTCTTCTCTCCAGACTTTCTGTCTTTCTCCCTGATAAGCTTTCTCTCAAGAATGCAAGAGGGATTTACTATGTGTTAAAAACCCCAAATCCTGGAAAAAAAGATATTCACAACACTTCTAAATTTCTTTGTTAATAGCAGGACAGAACAATCCTATTAATCCAGCACTACACATACTACTTCTCATTTCAATATTTGCAAAAAAACCAACCCATTCTATTCTAACAACGACCCCACCTCTGCCTCTCCCCACAGGTGCTGCACTCCTCCGCCCGCTACTGCAAGAGCATCCTGGACGACAGCAGCTCCTCTGCCCTCATCATCCTGGGCTTTGTCATCATGTCCCCGCTGCTGGTGGTGGCCATGGCCCTTTACTGCAGCCTGGCTCGGCGCCTGCAGCTCCTCGGCTGCTTCCAGCCCTACAGCCTGGCCCTCTACAAGGGGGGCCGCTGCTGCTGGGCCCGCAGCTGCAAGCCCCAGCTCAAGGCTTGGGTGTGACCCCCACAGTGTCCCCTCCCTGTGCCTCGTCTCCCCTGCTCAGCCTCTGATTTAGCCTCCCCCGCAAAAAAAAAAAAAAAAAAAA
>VWZN01001607.1:7257-22167 GCA_013396955.1 Regulus satrapa | reverse complement strand
CGCTGACGTGGGAGGATGTGAGGCTGGCACTGAGGAAGGGATGGATGTCAGGCAGAGAAGCTTCCAGCAGAGCCCTCTGCTTCCCTGGCCTTGTTTATCCACCAGGATTTCTAACCTGCCTTTGTTTGGGACCAGCAAAAGCAACTTGTTGGTAGCAGCAAGGCTCATCCCCCTCATTGCTTCCACCTTTCATCCATCCTGCCCTCCCAGGCCTCAGTGTGACCCTTTCCAGCTGTGATTCAAGGTGCAAAACACAGGATTGTGTCCCCAGAGGGGCTCCTGCTGTTCCCCCTCATGGAAACTGGAAACCCTGAGGGGCTGGGAGGGCTGAGGGATGGGGGCTCTGTGCTTTGGGCTCCTCTCTGCTGATGTCCAGGCAGGCTTTTCCTCCAGGACTGAGTCCCTTCTGCCTGTCCCAGCCTGGCTGAGCTCCCAGCCTGGCTCCACAAGGCACCCCCAGCACTCCAGAGCTCATGGGAAATGAAGAATTGGTGCCTTGAAGGAGGGGCTGGCTTAGAGCTGATCCCCTTCACACTGAACCCCCATGGGGTGACGGCTCCCAAATGTTCCAGGAGCTGCCCAAGGTCAGCTGGGCTGGAGAAACCCTGGCTGGGAGTCACTCCCCTCCCTCCCAGCTGCCCTGCACAAAAAGGGGGATTGTTTTTTGTTCCTGCTCACATGTTTGTGCCTTCCCACTGCCAGGGGGGGAGAGCGCCACATGCAAACCCCACCTTCAAGTCAGCTCTGTTCGAAACCCTGGAAATGAGGGTTGGTGCCCTTCTGGCAGGGAAATCAATGGAAATTTCTGTGCCAGTTCCCAGCCCTGCTGCAGCCATGGCGCTGCTGGAGCTGCTCCACCCGAGTGTGGCAGCTTTAGGGCTGGATTTATCCTAAAGTGGAGCTTCTGTTGTCCCACTGATGCCTTTTAGGCTACCTAAAAATGGAGGCCAGACAAAATAAAGAAAATAAAAACCAGTTCTATTTACTGAAGGGCCTTCGGGTACATTTAGGGCAGATGAAGCCACCAGGGGCTACCTCCAAAAATGGATGATGGGTTTTGATATTTTTATAAATTTGGTCCATTTATATATTGGGGGTTCATCTCCCAATTACAGCTTCAGGTAATGAGCGAATTTACCCCCAGTTTGCTCCCCCCAGCTCACTTTTGTTTCTATTTCTCAGGGCCTGAGGCAGTGAGGGGTCCTTGATCCCCAGCCTGAAGAAGAATTGTTGTGTCTGCCCCAAGTGGGAGAGCAGCAGCTCCCACTGCACGTGGAGTTTAGAGTTCCCCACTAGAGAACTGCAGGGTCACAGAGAGATGAAAAATAGAAAAGCTGAAATCCCGAGGAAGGAGGAGGAGGCTGCAGAGCTGGAGCTGTCACCTGGGTGCTGAGGCTGATGGAAAATTGGCCTCACTGCAGGTTCCAGGCTGAGACTCCTGAATTCCAGCGAGCTCCTGGCCAGCTCTGCTGCAGCTGCGCTTCTATGGGGGCCACGAGTTTCTCCTGCTGGCACCTCCTAGCCCCTTCCCTGCTGGCTTTGGGGCTGAGAGGTTTTTTGGGGGCTCAGGAGTTCATCCATCCCTGTCCCTGCTGCTTTTCCCCTCCCACCACGCTCAGAGCCTGGCAGAATCCTCCAAAAACCAAAACACAGCTGAGGGCAGCAGCAGCTGTGCTCTGTCCCTGACCACCCAGGAAAAGTGGAATAATGTCCTGATGGTCCCTGCTGAGGCCACCACCACCTGAAACATGAGCCAAATAAAAACCATGACAGAATTAACTCAGCCCTCCAGCACCCTGGCAGGGCCCTGAGCCTGCAAAGCTGCCCCAGTTCCTGCAGGGATCCGGAGAAATTGGGACAGAAGGTGAAGTAAGAGCAACAGATGACAGGGCAACCTCCTGGGGGAGGGAATCTGATCTGCTCTGTTCTGGTTGTTCCTGTGCTGGCTCCTCCCTGCAGACAAACAAAGCTCTCCAAGTGCTGGAGTCTCCTCTGCATCCCTGCAGGATGCTCCAAATCGGTTTGTTTTGTTGTTTTCCTCCCTCCCAGATGGACAAATGTCGGAGATTGGAACTCTTGAGAGTTCTCAAGGCTTGGAGGGGAAGCAGCAGCCCCTTACGTAGGTGGAAATTCCTCAGGAAACCCAGTCCTAAGGAGATTCTCTTAAATTTGGCTTTTCCAAGTCTGGGCTTTCCTAACAGGATGGAGACAGAGCAAAGGAGTCAAGCAATAAGGAAAATGATCCACTCTAAAGAATAGCCTTTGGCTAAAAATTGACCTCATCACCCAGCCCTTGCTCGTACTGCTTAGAAGTGAGTCCAGTCCTCGGAGCTGTTTGGGTTCCTGGCAAGCAAAGTCGGGTCCAGCTGGGGAAAAAAGGCAGTCAGATCCTGTGTCGAGAAGGAAATGAAGCAGGAGTTTAAAATCTTGGAGAATCTCTGCTTGAGACTCTCGGGGAGGAACATGAAAGGCTCTCCCAGGGTCATTCAGGGAATTCATGCCCAGCTAAATCCCAGGAATTATGAGCTGCGTGGAAAAGGCTGTAGGATCAGGGATCTGAATCAGCCATTGCTCCCTCTGAAGCTTTCAACACAAGCCTTTGGAAAGGGGTGCTGGTCCTAAAGAGCTGGGGAGTCTTTGCTGGGGACATTCTGGGTCCCCCCATGTTTGTGTTCCCACTCCTGGGTGGTTCCTGGTGCTGTGGGATCAGATCTTTACCTGTGACATCCCCTCCTTTATTTATGGCAGCTCTGCCACTGCAAACAGGGATTGGGAACTTTGGTCTGGCAAAGCCTCGGGCTCCACCAGCTCCCCTGTGCCTGCTGTTGGGGTTGGGGTTGCACTGACTGTGGGATTTGGGGGAGTTTTGGACACTTCAGGATGGCTTGGCCTGTGCCCTGCCTGGTTTTTGGGGTCAGTATTCCTGAGGCTGTGCCCTGCCTGTTTTTTTTTTTTTTTGGGATCAGTGTTTCTCAGGTATGCTCTGCCTGGTTTTTGTGGGGGCATCAGTGTTTCTCAGATATGCCCTGCCTGGTTTTTTTGGGGGATCAGTGTTTCTCAGGTGTGCTCTGCCTGGTTTTTTTGGGGTCAGTGTTTCTCAGGTGTGCCCTGCCTGTTTTTTTTGGGGGGGTCAGTGTTTCTGGGCCTGCTCCAGCTGTGGAATTATTGCAATTCCAAGCAAGAGCAAGGAGAAAATTAAATCTGTGGGCTTAAGGCACCCAAAATTCAGGGCTCAGAGCTCAGGCTGCTGCTCCTCACCCCACAAGCAGCCGTGTTCTTGTGCTGTGTGGCTTTTTGGGGAGCTTTGGGACAAAAGAGATTGTCGATAAGCTAGACCTCACCTCGCTGAGGAGCCATTCCCAGCACTGCTCATCTTCTGAGAAACATAAAACTGGTGAATGCTGTGAGTAAACACATCTATTTTTGTCGTTTGTCTTCCAAGTCAAACGAAAATAAGAGATGACTCCAGGCTGAGCCTGGCATGGCACGGTGGAAACTGAGAAGTGACAAAGCCAGGGCTGGACCTCACTCTGGCATTTCTGGGGTCAGGGAGCTGAAGTCAGTGCCCTCCAACCAGGGGCCGAGCAGAAATTAAGAGTGGCACAGTGGGTGAGCTGCTCCTGGTCGTTCTGGGGGGAAATCTGGGTGATGTTGGCATTTTTGCTGCTCTCAGCATCCTCTGAGTCAGATTTGGGCTGGGAAGAGCTGAGCGAGGTCTGGCCTTGCAGCCCAAGCCCTGTCCAGTCGGATTTTTGGCTCCTTGGGGGACTTCTCATCTGCACAAGCCTTTCCTGGAGTTCAAGGGGAGGTTTTCACCCTCTTCATCCCCCCAAAGCTGCTCTGCTTCCTTTCCAAATGGGGAATTTCCAAGCTGCCATATATAGATCCCCCTCCAAACAAACCCGCCTGTGTGGAGCTCAAGCAAGGCTGTTTTCCCAAAAAGCCTGTTTGTTCCAGCTGCAGGAATTCATCTCAGAGAAGAGGATGTTGCATCTCTTCAGAAATTGGGGGTTGTTTACATGCCCTGAGTGTCACAGCAGCTGCAGCAAAACCTCCCCAGGCACTGAGGGCTCTACAAAATACCTGAGCCCCAGCCATATCACAACCAAAATGGTTTTATTTGGGTTTTTCTTTTTCCCTACAAGTATTCCTGAGCTGTTCTGTAGCTTGGCACAGGGAGAAGGGGATCACCCTGAGGGAATTTTGGCCAAATCGGTGGCAGGTGGAGAACAGGAGCTCGGAAGGGATGGGGAGCTGAGGCTGAGCTGAGATTTCAGCAGGAGCAAAGCTGGAGTGACACCTCTGTCTCCAGATGCAGGATGCATCCAGGAAAGAATCAGCATGAGCACAGGCACCAGGCTTACTGGAAAAAAATTCCAATTCCTGTAAAGTTTAAAAATAAACCCAAACCCTGTAAGGTCTAATTACTTTCCAGGCTGCTTTTTCCTGCTTGCACTTACCCAGCAGGGCTTAGAGGGAGATAAAAACTGCAGGGTGTGAACGGCATCCACAGGGATAAACTGGCAAAAAAAATCCCCACCCCCCCCTCCCCCAAAACCCCCCCATCCCCCAGGGAATTATTCTGAGATGAGCAACACTTCCTTGGGAAGTGAGTAATGGAAGGGAATCAACTCCATGTACAAAGGAGCCCTAATCACGAGCTCTGGATGGTCTGGAGATGGGGCAGGAGGATGGGATGGGAGCAGGTGGATGTCTGGGTTAGCTGATGAGAACCAAAGAGATTTGCAGTGAGGCAGAGAGAAATGGGAGAAAATGGGCTAGAAATGGGTCTGGGCCTGGCTGCCAGGGCTCTCAGAGGGCCATTCCGAGCCCTTGACCGGGGCAGATGGAACAGATGGAACACGGAGAGGAGTTCCTTCTATTCCTCCAGCCCATCCCTCCCCATCCAGCTCCAGAATCCAGGCAGAGGGAGAAGAGCAAGGGCAGAAAGAGCAGCAGAGAACCAGGATGGGACTGGGAAAGTGCTGATCTTAGCAGTGGTTTGGAAAACGTTTTGCATTCTTGGCTCCCCCTGTGGTCGATCCATGAGGATGGAGGGGGAATGTGTGCAGCAGGATTTGCTCAGGTTGGGGGAGCAGACTGTGTGGGATTTGCTCAGGTTGGGGGGTTGTTAATTTGTGGGATTTGCTCAGATTGGGGAATTACTGCCATGTGGGTTTTTCTCAGATTAGGCAACTGTTACCGTGTGGGATTTGCTGAAATTGGGGGAATGTTAATTCATGGGATTTGCTGAAATTGGGGGAATGTTAATTTGTGGGATTTGCTGAAATTGGAGAGTTGTTAATTCGTGGGATTTGCTGAAATTGGGGGAATGTTAATTCATGGGATTTACTCAGGTTGGGGGATTTTTGTGGGATTTGCTGAATTTGGGGGATTGTGAATGTGTAGGATTCACTTTGCTGTGTCATTTCCCCCTGGAAGCTCCTTTGCCACCTGAGCCTGCAGTTTCCCTACCTCAGCGTGCAGGTGCCACCCGGCAGGGATCTCAGAGAGAGAGCAGGGAAAATAAAACCCTAAAACCTGCCTGGGCCCCTGGGCAAGGCTGAGGGATGAACACCCTGGTGCTGCCAGCTCCCAGATGGGCCCCAGCCTGGGAGGAGAACACAAACAAGTGCCCTCAATGCTCTGAGCCCACGGGTTTTTAATTGGATCTTCTTTATCTTTCGATTGGATCTTCTTCCATTGGAAAACAGGGGTTTGGAGTTGGAATTCACAGCCTGATTTTCCATTTGGTGGACAAGTTTGTACACAGCTTTTTTCCACTCTGAACACTCCTTGGCCCCTAACTCCTGGTGAGGTTTTTTCTTACAGTTCCCAGGGGAGAGGCACTAAAATTGGAGGAAATATTGCTCACCAGCATCTGAAATCCCAAAAGCTTCCAAACATCCCTTCTTTTCTGCTTTCCTGCTGGTCCCTCCCCATGTCAAGGAGATGAGGATTGATGCATCTCTTCATAACTGGATGTCATTTTCCAGCTTTTCCCTCTGCTGGTAACACTTGGGACCTGTCCAGAGGCAGCACATGGAAAAATCCTTTGGTGGAGAGGGGAAAGGGAACTGTTCTCAGCTCACCTGGTGAGCGTGAGACAAATGCAGGTGTGAGAACAGGGAATTGGGGTCGATTTCCTGATGTCCTGGCAGAAATGCCCTGCACACGGGGGCACAGCCAGGCTGAGCCTCAGCCCCTTTGGCGTTTGGCCCCCTGCCCTCACCCCGTGGGAGATTTACCCCAGGCTCTCAGTGTCCCCAGACCCGTGGGAGGGCCCCGCTGGGCAGCACCAGGACCTGTGGAATGCTCCTCCCAGATTAGCCAATATTCCCAGGGCAGGGCAGCTCCCCAGCCTTTTCTTTAGAAACTTTTCCTTCTTCTAGCTCGTTCCAGCAGAGAGCAGAGCTTTGGTTTTCTCGCAGNCCCCCCCCGGTTACTGGCCTGCTGCCAGTGCCTCGCAGGGCCAAACTTTTATCTATAGGGATATATTTTTCAAACCCAGCTGCTCCCAGACCGAATCCCCGCTCCTGGGGCAAGCCCCACTCGGCGGAGGAAGAGGGGCAGGAGCTCTGCGTGCGCCTCTCCCCCAGCTACTCCTGTCAAGATGGATTTATGGCTTTAAAAGGAGTGAGGGGGGAGGAAGGAGAATTGCCTCCAGGAGCCAGAGCTGGCTGCAGAGCCCAGCAGAGCACGGGGCGAGGAGCGCAGCTCGCAAGGCACGGCAGGGGGATGGCGCTGGGAGCCGCTGGAGCAGGACTATGACTGATCTGAGGCTTTGCTGTGCCCCCACAGAGCCCGGCAGGAGCGTCTCGGGTGGTTTGGCCGGGAGCAGGCTCTGCTATGTTGGCCAAGGTGCTTTCCCTGGGGCTGTGGCTGCGCTTTGCCGCGGGACAGGACACACCTGAGCCAGGTGAGTGCTCCTGGGCTGCCTTGCCCCATTTCTTTGCCTCCTATTCCTCACTTGAACCCTTTTCAGAATAAAAGCTGAGGCTGCGGCGCTGCTTTAGGTGTTTATACCTACTCGTGTGCGAGGAGCAAACAAACCCGTCTGCAGCTGCCCCCTAGAAAGTAATTCTGTCACGTTTTCTTCCAGCGGGGAAGAGAAAAATGTTCCAGGAATTTGCGGAGTTAAAAAGTAATCATATGGAAAAGTCCTCGCTGTGGACTGGAGGACAGACACGGGGAGAAGTGGAGCCAGCGATTAACGCTGTGTTCTCTTGCTAATCTCTGTAATTCAATCATCCCAGCTCCGCTTTAAAACGCTTTCTCTCGGGTCCTGCTGATGGCCAATGCTGGTGGCTCAGTCCTGCAGAGCTGGCAGTGGGGAAAGGGACGTGCAGGAGATGATGTCTCTCATTCCTGGAGCCCGGGCAGGGATCCATCCACATCTTGCTCGTTTTCTCATGAGCGAGAAGGTTCCGTGCCTGCAGGGATGGCTGTGTTTCGTTTTCACTGCCCTGGGAACAGGGTGAACCTCGTGTCTGCCTGGCCAGGAGCTCCTCAGACAGAGCTGGGGACTGCTGGGCTCTCCTTGTGCTGCAGCTACCCAGAGAGGACGGGGCTGGGGCTCTGGGGCTGTCCCCCAGTGTCCCAGCGGGGCAGGAACAGTGCTGCAGCTCCCAGCATTGTCCCAGCATTGTCCCAGCCCAGCCAGCAGTTCCCATGTGCTGCCATCCTGGGAGCATGGGGCATCTTCCCAGCTCTGAACAACAGCCAGCCCTTGGGGGCAAAGGCAGCCATGGCACTGCAGAGGGGCTGTGCCCTGCTCCAGAGGCACAGGGAGGTGGAGATGAGCTGGGGTTAGTGATGGGCTGGGTTAGTGATGTGTTCTGGGCAATGGGCACTGGATTGTTCTGGACAACGCATTTTGGGTTCTTCTGGACAACTCATTTTGGGTTGTTCTGAACAATGGGCGCTGGATTGTTCTGAGCAATGGGCACTGGATTGTTCTGGACAATTCATTTTGGGTTGTTCTGGACAATTGGTCCTGGATTGTTCTGGACAGTTGGTCCTGGATTTTTCTGGGCGATGGGTCCTGGATTCCTGCACAAAGTCAAGGCACACCACGACCAATTCCCCCCTTCCCTCTTTGGGTCCAGATTCAGACCCCGGCTGCATCCTTGCCAAGTACAGCCCTTTGATGCTTTGGGCTTGGGGAAATGGGATTTGGTTGTGGTTTCCTGGGCTGGCATCAGCAGAAAATGATGGGGCTGTTGGGAGTGAAAAATGCAGACATGGCCCATCCATGCACACTTTGTGGGGGACCCTGCACTTCCTGACCCCTGCAGCACTGGCACAATTCTGTGATCCCAGAAGTGCTGATGAAACAGCAGAGGGAGTGAAACTCATGGAAAGATGATGAGAGGTGGCAGCACAGGTCCCCTCCTGCTGTTGGGGTTTGTCTCAAGGGCTGTTTCTCAGCTTGAGCTCCGTGCCATGGATGAGCTGGAGCCTCTCAACCCTTTTAACCACACAAGGATTTTGTGCTTGGTGGATGCCAGCTCTTCATCCCCTCCCCATCTCCACGGGGTCTCTGGTGTGGTTTGAAGTGTGAAATCCCTCCTGGGTGGCTTGAGGGGAGAATCCTCTGCCCGGGAAAGGTGGTGCCTTCCTCCTCCTGCCTCTCACTGTGATCCAGCGGGGCCACAGGGAAGCTCAGCCCGTGCTCCTCAGTTCCCCCTTCCTCCCTCTCACAGCAGAACTTTTTTTTTTCCTTGTGTGGCCCGGCAGTGAGAGAAGACAAACGTGGGATGTCAAACACAGTTAACCCAGACAGGACATGATCCTTCTTGGCTGTAACTGAGCCCCACGAGCTCCAAGCCTGTGTAAATCAGGCGTGTGGAGCATGTTCAGCTCCCAGCTGAGAGCGTGGGGAGCTCCACGAGCGGATGTCTCCTGTCAGCATCGTGGGGAAGTCTGGCCAGCTGTTTTCCTCCTGGAAAAGCCAGCAGGCAGCGTTGTGTTTCCATAGTGACATTCTGCTCCCATCTCAAGCCCTTCAAAACACTTCTGAGCGGGCATCACAGAGGGAGTGAGAGCAGGACCCTGCCGTGTGTGCCCGGTGTCCCAGCCCAGGCTCGAATGACAAGATCTGCTTTATTCCCGACAGCTCAGGAGCCAGGGAAGTGCTCACAGATGCCTCTTTCCCTCCAAATCCCCCCTGAAAAGTGAGAAATCCTCATCTGGCACCTCTCCAAGCCTCTCAAGTGAGGAAAGTGCCTGAAAGCAGTGGCTGCTTGCGTAAGCAGGGATTTGCTGGTACCAAAGCTCCAGCCCCACCTCTGGCACGGATGGCATGTTTGTACTGGATGCAGGACAAGGAGCAGGAGAAAGGATGAGGGAATTGAAAGCCTGGACCTGCAGGGGAGGGTGATGCAGTGTCTGGGGGCTTTGTGAGAGTTGCCACGCTCCTGATAGGGGGGAGAGAGCCTTTGCCTCGAGTTTTTGAAGCGATTCTTTCTGTTGGGTAGGAGGAATTTTTTTCCATCTCGTGCGGGACTGAGATGGGATGGTGTTTGAATGGAGGAGAAACCTTCTGCTTGACCTACAGAGGGTGTCTGGCTCCCAAACACTACCCTGGTGGGTTTAGCTGCTGCTTTTATTAACCAGTTGTTGTTAACCAAGGCAGAACCCTGGGGTGTCAGACCAGGGCTTTTCCTAATTAACACGACAATGAGTGATGGGGAAAAGCAGAATGTGGTGCCCAGCTCTCTTGGTGCCCCAGAGCTGCAGGGTACAGACACCACTGTGACTCCTCAAATCTTTGTTCTTTTAGAGTTTCACACAAAGGGGCATGGCTGTGACTCCCCAAACCCTTGTTCTTTTGGGGTTTCACACAAAGGGGCACGGCTGTGACTCCCCAAACCCTTGTTCTTTTGGGGTTTCATGCAAAGGGACATGGCTCTGAGTTCCCTTTGTCCCCTGGTGTTTCCACCCTGCTGTTCCCATCAGGTAGTTCCAGCAGCAGTGGGATTTCTTCTCTCTCAGGCAAATTCCCAGGTACCCTCCCAATGTTTGTGCACATGATCCTGTTGTTTACTGCTGCAGAACGTCCTTTGGCCATTGATCCCAGCCCTGCCAGGGCCAGAGGCTTTTCCAGCTGCTTGTTGCAACATTTGGGAAGCATGAGGGACACTTCTCCAACCAGTGAGGAGCAGAGGGGAAGAACAACCCAGCCAAGATCCCTCCCTGTGTCCTGCCAGCCAAATCAGTGGCTTGTGCTCCTTCCAGCGGAGGGGAGAGCTCAGAGCTGTGCCTTGCCTTGCTTTTTGCAGCCAGCAGCACGGCCCAAAGCCCTGTTGGGATGGCCCTGGGAGCTCTGGGACATGGTGCCAGGGACCTCTGGGGTCACAGTTCAGCTCTGCTGGGTATTGTGGTGATTCCTGGAGTTCACTTTGGTTTCCTGCCCGGCTCTGAACACCAGGGCAGCTGCAGGGAGAGCCTGTGGTACAGGGAGAGTTGTGCTGGTTCACATGGAACTGGCTGGGATCCAGCTGGGGTGCAGGGCTCTCTAGCCTGGGTAGAGAATCACCCAGGGAATGGTTGGGGTTGGGAGGGACCTCAAATCCTGTCCCATTCCACCCCTGCCACAGCAGGGACACCTTCCACTCTCCCAGCATGCTCCAAACCCCATCCAGCCAGGCCTTGGGCACTGCCAGGGATCCAGGAGCACCTCTGGATACCCCCTCACAGAATTTCTTCCCAATATCCCTTCTAACCCCTCCCTGTGAGTTTGAAGCCGTCCCCCCTCACCCTGTCACTCCATGCCCTCATCAACATTCACTGCCAGGTACCTTTACCTTCCTCCCTTTCTGAGGACTTTGCCTGTTGTTCCAGGAGATCCCTTGTGCCTCTGCCCTCTCAGCCAGCCCCCCTCCCTGAATCCCTGGCACAGCATAATCGAGCCGTGCCTGCACAGCTCCAGGGCTCCCACTGACACTGTCCTCTCCGTGTCCCCCGGCAGCTCCGTGGATCCCCAGCGCAGAGGGTGACCTCCTCTTCCTCCTGGACAGCTCAGCCAGCGTCTCCCGCCATGAGTTCAGCAGGGTCAAGGAATTCCTGTGGGACCTTCTGCAGCCTTTCACCTTTGGCCCCGGGGATGTGCAGGCCAGCATCATCCACATCAGCACCGCGCCCACCATGGAGTTCCCCTTCGACCGGCACCTGAGCGCCGGCGCGCTGAGCGAGGCCATCGGCGCCACGCGGCAGCTCATGGGCGACACCAACACGGGCCAGGCGCTCTCCTACGCCAGGGAAAAGCTCTTCAGCAGCGCTGCCGGGGCCCGGCCGGGCGTGCCCAAGGTGCTGGTGTGGGTGACGGACGGTTTCTCCACGGATGACATCTCGGAGCCCATGCAGCAGCTGAAGGATGCGGGGGTGACCGTGTTCATCGTCAGCACCGGCCGCAGGAACTTCCTGCAGCTCTTGGCTGCCGCCAGCCAGCCCTCGGAGAAGCACCTGCACTTTGTGGATGTGGATGACCTGCCCATCATCACCGAGGAGCTCAGGGATGGCATCCTAGGTAGGCTGGGAGCTGAGGGTGGGTTTGTGTTCAGCTCTGCAGGGTGCGCACGATGCCCCAGATCTCCAGTTTTGCCCCAAACTGCAAACCTGCTGCTACAGGTCCCAGTGGAAACCAAGGCTTCAGGGACAAATCTGTTCCCCTTGGAATATTTCCCTGAGCGGGACAAATCGCCTTCAATGAGATGAGCTTGTGTTTGTGAGGAGCTCAGCTGGGAATGAGGAACTCGGGCAGCAAAATATCTGAATTCCTTAAAACCCCACAAGTCTTTGGAATGAGTCACGCAGGTCAGGCATCTGCACAACCCAGGCAGAGCAGGAAAACGCCCCCACCTGCACAGTTAACCAAAGGTTTCCCAAACAGGAATGGTTTCACCCCAGCAGGAGGCCCAGCAAGCGCCTCTTGAGTTGATTTTCATGCTCACGTAGATTTATTTTCTTTTCTTGTCAAATGTTTTCTGTCTGTGGCAGCTGATGGAGGAACACAAACATGTTGAACACATCCAAAATGGGATGTGTGTCCCTGGCAAGGATTTGGTGCTGTCAGCTCCCTCCAACTCTTGTCTAGGATAGATCTGATTCCCTAAATAAATATTGTTTGGAATGCTGAGGGAATTACTGTGACTTTCTAGGCTTTCCACAGGTTTTGGTTTTTTTTTTTTTTTCTAGAGGTTTTCTCTCTTTTGGAAATCCTGATTTCATTCCTTATTTGATTTCTGCTGTGTGAGGTGGGTTGGAGCTGGTTTTGGTGCCCCAGTAACCCTTTCCTCAGGATCCTCTGTGTGTAGTGATTCCTTCCTGTTTCCAATTGCAAAAATTGAAAAAAAAAAACAAACCCCACACCCAAGGACTGTGTTCTACCCCAAACACCCAATTCTCTCCAGTGTGAGAATTTGGCAGCGCCACCATCCCTCCTCCTGTCCCAGCCACCCCACAAACCCCCAGGTATTTTATTTCAGTGCTTATTTATTTTCTGGCACATCCTGAATCCCAGGTTATACAAAACAGCATCCCCAAAACTAGAAATCTGGAGAACAGGAGATGTTAAAACCTGCAGAGGTCACAACTGCTGTGCCTGCGGGCAGCATTCTGTGCACCCAGCAGGGCTAACAGCTGCTGAGCTGGGATTTTAATGGGAGGGGAGATCCCCACATGAATCCAGAGGCTGCAAAGTGCCTGACATTGGTCACTGTCACCTGATTTCACCTCAACAAAGGCACTGAAGTCCACTGTTCCCCACGTGAGCTGGGATGGCAGGGACAGACAGGATCTTGGCAGGCAGGAATGGCCCAGACTGGTTTGATTATCTCTGCTCTCTTATCTTCATCTCCTGCTACTGTTAAAAAAACAGCCGAGGCTTTTGTGGAGGCACAAACAAGCTTTGTCAAGAGCTGCTCTCCTCCTTTCCAGGAATGGGGTGTTTCAAGAGATATTCCAAAACAAGGGCTCCTGCCAAGCTGCTGCTGCCTCGGGTGAGCTGAGGAGCCTCAGTCGGTGGCTCCTGAGATGTGAAGGGCCTGGAATGGCTGCAGTGCTGCTGAGGGAGGGGTGCAGGACAGGCTCCTGGCTGTCCTTGGCCCACCAAGCAATCTGCAGAGTGTGGCTGTGCCATGGCTGCCTCCTGGCAGGTTCTCAGGCTGGGGCAGAGCTCAGGCTCCTTCTGAGAAGTGCCCAAGATGCAGCACTTGGTGCTCTCCTGGTGGGGGAGGACCCCCAGAGCTGAGAAACCTCTGAGGTGACATCAGGTGATGCAGCTGAGGCCGCTGACTCCTTCCAGCCTTGGACACCTGAGCCAAGCTTTGCAGGAGCCTGCGTGCCCAGCAGCCCCCAAGCACCCCCACGTCCCCCCGTGCTCATTCCTGACCCAGAACGAGCTCCTGGGTCACTCCTGCTGCAGTGAAGGCTCCGAGCCTGGAGTGCTCTGGTGGTTTCAGAGCACCCAGCCCAAGCAGGTGAGTACAGGGAGTGATCTCAGCCCTGGATGTACAGCCTGGAGATGGAGAACTTTCATCATCTGGCATTCCATCCTCACACAGGGCACCAGTCCGTGGCTTTTCTGCTGTTGTGGGTCAGGATTAACGAGAGAGATGGGGTTTGTTGTTCAGACTCAGATGTTTCTGATTTTTTAACCCATATTACAGTCTCAAAGAAGTTGAGTTCTGCAGCACACCAGACTAACGAGATAAAAATGGACCCCAAGGTCTCTCTCTACAAGACCTTTTAAGAGTAAACCACCCAATTAACTAATGCCACATATATTATTATTACTTTGAACCCAATAACCAGCCACCTGTGGCCCTCACTGTGGACTTTCCCACCCAATCCCACAACATCACCCAAGGAGAATAAGGTGAAGAAGAAGGACAAACCTACACCCTAAAACCTCCACCTTCTCCACCTTTCTTTATATCAATTACTGTATCCTAAACCTTAATTCTGTAAATTTTCCACCCTGTGATCTCACACCCTTCTATCCAAACTCCACCCCCACAATCCCAGAGCCACCCCTCAATTTTGGAGCTTCCTCCATGGCCTCAGCTCCAGTGCTGCATTCTCCTGGGGGTTCAGTGCCTGAAATTCTCTGTGCCCAGGGCTCCAACACTCCCCCCTCCCAGAATCAGAACCTCTGCCCACTCTTATCAAAGCAGGGAAGTAGAATCAGGAAGAAGAAGAGATTTGTCCCAAATCCCAGCTGCAGCTCCTTGGAGGGGAGACCACAGCCCCAGATGAGGGCAGGTTCTCCTGCCCGGCTGTGTTTCCCACCCTCACTGTGAACGCAGCAGCATTCCTGTGAGTCTGATCCTGTTCTGAGCCAGAGCTCAGGGGGTGCCAGCAAACTCCTGCCTGCAGAGTGGTGTTTGGAGCCAGCAAGAGGCAGGAGGTAGAGGGAAAGGACATTTCAGTCCCCAGCTGTCTGAAAATGTGTCACCAGGCACTGGCTGCCTGCGGCACAGGGTATTAGCTTGCTGCTTCCCTCTGGGAACGGAGGGGCAAGGGAAACACCTTGTGGACATTTATTGTCTGTGGTTTACTGCCCTCTTTATGTGCTGAAGTCTTCTGAGATCTGGCAACAAGGGCCAGAGCTGTTTGCTGTGGCCTTCCTGCCCCCTCGCCCTTCGATCTGCCCCCTTTATTCACAGCGTCCTCGCCTCCGAGCTCACTTATTTCCATTCCTTGAGCTTTTGGCAGGATTTTTGGCAGGACCGAGGCCTTTCCTGTACTGCCTATTCCTTCGTGGCTTGGCCCCTGGCATTTGTGGGGCTCACAGAAGGGCGCAGTGCCCTGGGAGTGCTGATCCAGCCTCCCACCCTCCCGGTGGGTGGAGTGCTGCTGGCTGGGCTGGGATGGGATGGGATGGGACGGGATGGGATGGGATGGGAT
>VWZN01001605.1:9466-36287 GCA_013396955.1 Regulus satrapa | reverse complement strand
CTGGGCCCTCACTCTGCATTGCGAGACTGCTGCGAGGCATAAAAGTCACGGGAGCTGGACAGTGGCGTCTCCTCAGATAACCAGCGGCTCTCTAGGAATGCTGTGGACGCCGCCGCGCTCCGGCTTTTTGTTGCAGTGGTTTTTCGCTTTGTTTAAAAGGTCTTGATATTATATTATTATATAAAGGGCTTGATATTATCTGTTGTTTCTGTTCTAAGTAGGTCCTTTGCCCTGCCGTCCTTCCCTCTTCAAGACTAGAGAAGCTGTTTGTACTTTGCTCGGCAGTAGTCGATGCTCGGAGCTTATCTGAGAGTGAGTGTGTGATTTTCATTATTCTGCTTTACTGTTTCCTTGAAAAATATGTGATTTCCACGAGAAGCACATTTAGCATGTTCGGTTTGTGGGCATGCATTTATTATTATTGTTGTTGTGGCGTAATGATATTATTAGAGATTTGACACTGCTTTAACTTGATGACCTGACTAGCAATGACCTGAAAAATATTAACCCGGTTTCCCTTTGAAAAGAATGAAGTTTTGGGATTGAGTTATGTCATAGGAACGTAGGTAGCCTGATTCCTGCCATAAACGTGTTGTGCAATGTCTGTTTACCTTGCCAGGGAACAGCTTTAGAGAAAGGAGCCAGAATGCTGAGAATTACGGGGAAATTTTCAGTGAATGCATTGAAGTCATCAAGTTTGTGCAGTAAGGTAAGCTTATCAAAATTCCCAGTTTTGATGCTTTCTGAGTGAGTGAGTGAAACACTTGGGTTGTTCTGAGTAAGGATTTTTAAATTGGGGTGTTGGGTTTTGTCTTTGGCTGTTGGGGTTTTTTTGTTCTTTAAAAGTTGGCCTCTGGACAATGCATACTTTCATTTCAGAAATTGGGACCTGAATTTGTAAATTTTGTGTAAACATTTTGACTGTTTAACTCTTGTAATTGTTTAATTTTTAAATTACTTGCACAAATAGTTAGATGTATTTAAAAACTTTTGGCTATTAAAAAATATTTTGATGCCGCCATACACTTTTACTGAGCATCCCAAATATTATTCTGATCAAATTTGGTTCAAACCTCGGTGTTGGCATCACCTTCATCAACTTAATTGACTTTAGGTAGCTGCTGTTTTGACCTTACATAAATACCTGACAACAGTACGTGTTCCTGTAGATTTTTTAAAGATTATTTTTCTACGGCTGTCAGAAATGTTGCTACAAAGTGGCTAAATGTAACAATAAACCTTCTGTATGATTCTTTTTTTTCTTTCAAGTACGTGTATTTTAGAAATACAAAAATGAGAGTCCTGGGTGTTGCGCCGCGAAACTGCAGTCTAAGGAACTTCAGTTCTCCACCAGGTAGAAGTTTTTGTTGTGTTCTTTATAGTAAGGATTAATTTAACATTATTAAAGTTAATAAGAATGAAAAGTACTTTCTGTGTACTTTCTGCTTTATTGTATCCTTTTAGTCATTCTTTATGGAATTTAGTGCATGAAACATAAACAGAGCACTTGAGCGGCTCAAGGACCGAAGAGTTTTGTGTTGCTGATCTTTTCTCAGTAGATTCACAGCATAAAGCCTTCAGAAAACAATAGTAAGCAAAGGTGCACGCTGCAAGAAGTCAGGTCAGTTGTGGAGTGTGCTGGAGCCCTTCGCTGATGGGTTCCTGTCAGATGCTGCTTTAGTGTGAGGCAGGTGATCTGTAGGTGGGGAAGCAATGCTGGATTAAATATTGTTGAAACCAAAGCAGTTCGAGTGTTCCTGAAACACAACTTCAACAGCTTGAATAACTGAACCTGGGTTAGTTTCATACAAAATTGCCTTGACAACTTGTTTCCCAGCTCAACCGTGAAAAAGAATATCTTTCAAGAAAATAGCATTTAAGGCTTCCCACTTGGATGTTTTCTCAGTGGAGGTTGCCTTTTATCCCTGAGAATTATGCTGTATGGCATTAAGGCTCAAAGGAATAATTACCTAAGCATTTAGATTAGATCATTAATATCTAGTTTACAGTTAAATTTTATTATCTAATTTATTATCTAATCACCAGTTCAAGTGAATGTCAGCACTACAGTTGTCTTGAACTGAGGTGTGCTTCTGCAGAGAAAGATGATTATACTTTCATGTTTTGGCTTTTTCCTGTTGTTTTTTCAACACTACAGCTGTTTTTTCAAACATTTCTCTTTTTTGAGGTAGGGAGAGAGTTATTTAAAATTAAGTACACGCCTATAAAAATTTGAGGTGGTAGAGATTACAGATGGTAATGACTGTGGCTCTGAATCTTTTTTTTAAAATAAGGTCTTTAGAATTTTTCTTAAATATACGTCTACTTTGGGTTCCGTCTGAAAAGTTGTTTCATTTTGTTTCTTTCCAGGTGATGTTAAGTCTCTGCATTCTGTCATCAATCCTCATATATCCAGGTACATCAAGCTGGTTTATTGTTGGGATGTAGCTTCACTCGGAGCAGTTGATGTGACAAGGAATTGTAGGTTGTTGCCATGCCTGCCTCATGTGAATGTTTAATACAAAGTTGGTTACCTTTGGGACATTTCGGTATAGAGTGCTTGCTGGTGGCACAGAGGTCCTGTGCTGTCTCCTGCTTGCACCAGCATGACCCAGACCAGGCTGCTAGGGAAGCTCCAAATCCATGGTGTTTCTGGGAGCTGGAGGAGGAGGAAGGATGTCTTGGCAAGCAGCGGGCAGGGCTGCGTGCTTTGCGCTCCTGGGAGCGCTCTGCCACATTCGATGAGGGCCAGGCAGTTAGGGGCTGGGCTGCCAAAGACGTGCCCGTGGGCTGGAGTTCCCTTGGGAGGCGGCTGAGGGGTGGCGAGCCAGCATTAGTGGGGAGCATGGGGCTGATTGCAAGGCCCTGCTGCGCAGAGCACCCGGGGGGAACCGCCCTGGAAGCTGCTGGCGAGGTACGCCGGGAAGGAAGAGTAGGCTGAACCAGATGGAGGACAGCTTCGTGGGAATTTGGGTGTCCTGTATTTGGGACATAAAGGGTGTCTATGCAGTAGGTTGTTTAGGGCATCAGATGTCGGGGATTGGGATGGAGAAGCGAGGGGAGGGGCAGTTCCGGATTGTCGGGAGGGCAGGTGGGTGAGCATGAGCCCAAGAAGGGGCCTTCCATGAAGTGGAGCTGGGAAAGCTGTTGCAGCACTCTCGTTCACTGCTACTGATTTGAAGAAGAGTAGTCATATCAGTACCGACATTCTTCAGTGTTAGATTGTACACCACATCAGATAGCTAGTAGAGAACAATGCTGTTAGTCTGGTGTGCTAATCCAGTGGGGAATATTAACTATTTATGCAAATAAGAATTATCGCAGGATTAAAACTTTACTGCACTAACCACGGCGTTTTCACTTTATGCAGAATCCGAAACATTGGCATTATGGCCCACATTGATGCAGGCAAAACTACGACAACAGAGAGGATGCTGTACTATTCTGGATATACAAGAACACTGGGAGGTTAGAAATGCCTTTTGTATTTCAGTAGGTTTAAGAAATGTGATAGTGTAAAATTAGATGCAGTACAGTTGCTGGTGGAATACTGCATCATGTAGGAGGCAGTTGTTCCAGAGTTGTGCTGCAGTTTAATTTAATTTTAATGCATGTTCCTTTGTGTGCTGAGGCAGTTGTGCTTTCAGAGATCACAGGTTGATACTTTCCTTTTACTTTCAGCACATTATGTTTTGTTTAACATTTAATTAGAGAATCTCTTCGTTTTACTGGCCATTCTGGTAAAGTAGTTGGTTGAGTTCTCTTTTGACCTGTGAAGGAACCAAAGTAAGTATCCATTTTTTTTTGAAAGCCATGTCGCGGGAAGAATTCCTTGCTGCACCAAGTTTAAAAGAACTCTTCAAGGCTGAAATGGTCACAGCAGCCTCTGTGTTTCTCTTTGACATTTTAAATGTTATGCCCTGTTCTCTACTGTGTATGTGAGAAAGAAGATGTTACGCTTGTGAAGCAGTTCAACTTTGGATGCTGCTAATTTCAAAATGTGAACTGCTTCTCTTGTTATTAAGAAGTAAGCAAAGCCCAACCTCTTACTTGATTTGTACTTTTGACTTAATACTCTTTTGATTACCAAATTTCAAAATGTCAGTCACATTCCTCACAGCGAGTGCAGCAGGTTTTTTAAAGCAGTAGTTTGTTCATGATTTTCAACTTTATTTAGTTTTTAAGATACTCGTGGTGTTACTAGGATTAAGAACAACAAAAAGGTTGTTGGAATTGCTTGTCTGTCACTTGTAGGGCATTGATTGGTAGGAAAGGGAGTCTGGGTAAATTACCTGGAATTATAATGTTTTTTAAGACGCTGATTTTCACTGCTTATACGCATATATATATGTAAAAGCGACCATTCCCAACCCTTTCTTGATATCTGTAGTCAAAGGCAGTTTCAGATTTTGAATTGATTGCCTACCCAGTCCTGCTTTCTGTCTGCAGATGTTGACGATGGAGACACGGTGACAGATTTTATGGCACAAGAGCGAGAACGTGGCATTACCATTCAGTCTGCTGCTGTAACATTTGACTGGAAGGACTACAGAATCAATCTGATTGACACCCCAGGTATTGCTCTTGAGTTGTACTCCTATTCTTAAGGGAGAGAGGGTGAGGTAGAGCGTTACAGAGTGTCTTTGTCTTAAATGTGGTGCAAAATTTAATTGGTTTAATTGCATTGGTACAAATGCCTGTACTAAGTTTTGTTCAGCTTTGGATAATTATTGTTAGCTGGTTCCAAATATAGCTTATATAAAGTGAGCTCAGATGTTTCCACATTGAATTGTTCTCAGTTCAGGATTGCATTATAATAATCTTGATTATTTCAAAGCCTGATAGGTGTTATTTCCCTGCAGGTTAAGGAAAAGTGGTTTTAACATTAATTGAAAGAAAAAAAAATGTTTAAATGTGTAATGACCTGTTGATGTTGCCTGTTTGAATTATGATGGTATAAAAGGAAGATTGTTTTTTAGGCCATGTGGACTTCACAGTGGAAGTTGAGCGTTGTTTGAGAGTCCTGGATGGAGCAGTAGCAGTATTTGATGCTTCAGCTGGTGTTGAGGTAAAATCAACTTAGATTATTTTTGTATGTGTGTGGAGTCTGTCATGGGAAAAAGGAGAGATTTACTCAAGTCCTTTGTGTTTGATTAGTCTGTCAGTTTTCCAGGAAAGATTGTGCCCGATCCAGACTGTCAGTGTCCCATTATGGGGACCCAGGGACTCTTCACTGAGCAGTCCACTGGATCAGAATGTGGCTCAACTACCTCGTTAAGGGTCGTCTGCCAACAGAAGGACACTCTCCTGATGGGTCCTTGACTATCTGTTGGTGCCTCAGGAAGGATTCAGGGACACATGCCAAGGGCTAAGAGAGACCCGGGGCCTCCACAGCGCAGTGCATTACCCGCCAGTAACTGTTGCCACCCTTAAAGGACACAGACTTAACCGTGTGTGGAATAACACTCCTCATTAGTGAAATCGAAAGCTGTGACCGGTTAAGGGGTGAAGGCTTCTGCTGAGAGCATCTGGCTGCAAAGATGTCTTCAGAGCAGAACGCTAACCAGCTCTAATCCCTAACCAGAGCCAGCCTGATGTGGTCATTCAGCACGGGTGGAGTACAGCTCTTACCCAATAGATGTCGCTGGAGGAATGAAGACAAGTTCAGCCTGCTCTCTGTTCCCAGAAGTCTCTAACTTCTCCCCATTGTTAATTTACTTTTATACTATTTTCGTGTTTAGGGGGAGCTTGAGTGGCTGTAGTCACTCATCATGTGCAGTGATGGTTAGTATCAGTGTTACATCTGAGACCCTCATACAGAGGTCACCTTTAAGATGGAGGTACATGTCTGTGATCTTGCCACGGTGGCAAGAAATCTTATTTTTTCTCCCTTGGTTGACAGCTGCTATGTGCCTTATCAGCTGCAGGGCACCGCTGGGTTCCTCCTCTTGCCAGGATTTCAACAGAGCGTGGACACGGTGTCTCCGCTCTGCTCCAGCCTCCATTTAGTCAGCATGGTGTACTGTGTGGGGGAAGCTGGGATGCTAACCACATCTTCTCTGGGGAGTAGCAACTGCTTTTCACCCTGTAATTTTCACAGTTACAAATTCTGTTAGAGGGCAACAAACCTTCCCAGTTTTCTCTGATTTTACCTCCAGTCACTCTCAGTTATTTTCCCACAGCATCTTATGACTTAAATCAGGCTGAAATCATGTACAGGGATTTTTCTCTGTATTATCTCACTTTTATCAAAATTCAGCTTCAGAAAGCTGAGCATATAATTTTAAATCCTGTAGTGCACAGGAATTTCCATGGTAATAAGTAGCAAGTAAGTGTGATTACTATAAGTTAGGGATGTTTTTGTGCTGTCTTTTACGAGTGTTGATTGAGGTGAATGCTTCTCACTAGTTCCACAAATGCAGTGAAATTAGTATCTGTCAAGATCTCATTTACAGGTTTCATGTCGAAAATAGGTGTTTTTCAGGCAGGTTTTCTCCCTCCTTGGTGGCTTTTTTAACAGACTGCAGCAAAGGTGGAGGCAAGCTAGAACTGGACTTTTTATAGCATGAGATGTTTCAGTAGCTCACTCCTGTAGAAAAGTTACATGTGAAATCTCTCTTGCAAGGGACATATCTGTTTGCTGGATGAGAGATGAGAGAACTCTTAACCACTCTAAGTCATATTATTTGACTTGCTACTGGAGAACATTTAGGTGCCATTAAATATGAGCCTCAACTGAGTAATAGCCTCCACCCTCAACAAAAAAAACAATTAGATCTGCTTGTTTTTTTTTCCTAAAACTCCAGAGCAAATTCTTGCATTATTCCATTTAGTGGTAAGAGACTATTACTGAATCTGAACTGATTTTATATCAGCTTTAATATATATATATCTGCTTTAATTTTCAAGTAAAAATACATATGATAAATGTCTGAGCAGTGCACTGTTAAAATCACAGTAGTTTTTAGCGTTGTGTGCGTAGCCACAGAAATGCTTGCCTGTGTGTGCCTGAGTAATTTGGCAATAAAGCGTTCCCCGAAATGCTTAGTTTCTCTTCAACATTCCCTTGCCACTACGCCTGCCTGCCCGTAGTGCAGGAAAGGGAATGACAGCAGCTGAGAGACAAGGTAAGACAAAGCTGCTTGTCGAGTTCGTCTGTGCTGCTAGGTGTGGGATTGTCACAGTGCACAGCACGGTTCCCTTCTCTGCTCTGAACTCAGACCCTCAGTAGTGCTGGGGAGCATGTGGTTCAGCTCTCGGCACTGATGTTTCCATGTTCTCTTTTGCTTTAGGCACAAACTCTGACAGTCTGGAGACAAGCAGACAAACACCAGATACCACGAATTTGCTTTTTAAACAAGATGGACAAAAACAGAGCGAGGTATTTAGGCTATTATTTTAATCATTGCTACAAAGCTTATTAGAGAATGTCTAGCATTTTCCTGTTAAGCAAAGAGTAACCCAATTTTGTTAATACTTACTATATACTTCTTTGCTTATGCAAATGTATATTTTTGTAATTCTAGGAATAATTTTTGCAGTAAATAGGGAATGGTGAGCCTATCTTACTAATATAATGACGTTTTGTTAACTTAGTATTTGTTCTTTTTCTGTAGTTTTACATATGCTGTTGACAGCATCAAGCAAAAGTTGAAGACAAAACCTTTACTATTACAGGTAAGCTTAGAAATTAAATGCTTGTTTACTTTCTTTTGAATGGAGCTCCTTTCTTAATATTTTTGCAGCTGTCTAAATCTCTGTTCTGTTTGCAGTTGCCCATTGGGGAAGCCAAGACCTTCAGAGGATTGGTTGATGTTGTGACTAAGGAGCAAATAATTTGGAAACCTACTTCTGATTTGGATGATGGGAAAAATTTTCAGCGAAAGCTGCTGCTGGAGACTGATGATCCAGACCTGTTCCAAGAAGTCCAGGATGCAAGAAATACCTTAATAGAACAAGTAAAGTTCTAAAGTAAATACATAATATACTTAAAACCATTATATAAAGCGGTAGGAAAAACAGGCTGAAAGGTACTTCAGGAGGTGTCAGGTTAAGTGACCTGCTTAAAGCAGGGCTGACTTCATCATTAGGTCGTCTTGTTCAGGCTTGTTCAGCTAAGTTTCAAGTCAAAGGATGATGACGCTCTGTGGGGAGCCCGTCCCAGTGCTGGATCCTAATTTCTTTGTGTCCATTGGGAATTTACCGTGTCACAAGCTGAGACAGCCATGCTGGAGCTTTCCTTGTGTGCCTCTGAGGAGAATCTGGTTCTGTTTATCCTGAAGTAAGCTCACTACTGTTTCCAGTAGTAAGATAAAGTATTTGCATCCTGCTTAGCCCTCTCCAAGCCAGACAGACGCATCTCTCTGGGCCTTCAGCTGCACTCCAGCCCCATTAGTGGTTTTCCAATGTAATTCCTACAGTTTCACAGTTTCTTTTGTGCTGGGGACGCTAAAAGCTGGCAGTGTCTACAGATGCTAAAATAGATTTGGTACATTTACACGAAGCCTTTCAGATGTGACTTGATGTCCTCCTGCAGGATATCCCTACTCTTCTGAAGTGACAGGTGGAAGCTGAACAGGGTGCTGCGGTCTGGTCAAAATGGTTGTTGTTGGCAGGGCTGCCTTCCACACAACTTTGAATAACATCGTGCAAGTTCATAAACAATTGTAGCTTCCGTTTCCTTTGAAATTTGAGAGATCTGTTTTATATTGCTGTGAGTTCAGTAGAACATAATACACATTCTGGTTTTCGAACTTAGTGGGTTTTAAATGGCAGTGTTAATACCTAGCCTTTTATCTTAAGAAATATATTGTCGGATAGAAAGGTTTATTATAAGAACAGTGTTGGTTTTTTTTCCCCTTTGTTTTCTGGGCCCTTCCTGAAGGAGGAAGGAGAGGACCAATAGTGTGATAATTGAGATAACCCTGTGTTTGTAAAATATTTTCTGAAAGGCTTTCTGTGCTGTTAATATTCCTTATCAGAAACCCTGTAAAATGTAACATTTTGAATACTGGCCTTTTTGCACACTTTACTTTCACTTAATTAAACAATTTCCTTTATCTCTCATGTTTTAACTTGATAAGACTTCTAATTGCTTATCAAGGGTTTATTTCAGACTTTGGCCAATTGGTGGTGTAGCCAGTAGAGGAGGAAATGTGTTTCCCTCTGCTTGGGTGTCCTGAGTCTGACAGTGCAGGGATGTATGCGAGATGTTTAAGGAGTTAAGTTACATGTCAAGATAACTGCTACAATTTGAAAACAGAGACATGTTTTTGGACCTAAAAACCCTTGACATGAAGAAGGCCAAAATGCTCTGGTGCTGGTTTGTTCTTTCCTAACTCAGTATCTGTTGGCTTGCAAAGGTTGCATGCTTACTTCAGGTATTACCGTGTTTGCAGGACTGAAGCACATCAGTTAAACCCTTCATGGGTGCCACTGTATGGCTGGAGGTTTTTTTCCACTTCAGGGAGAAGTACAAGCATACTCTCTCCCACTGATGTTTTTCTTGACAGCCTTCATTTCCATAATTTTATATGATTTGAGTTTATAATGATCACTGATGTCTTTGAAGGCTTTGTTCCTGCTCTGTTAAGCTATATATCCTAAGTAGGAAAGATGTATAACTCTTTTGTGAAGCTGCTTTAAGCCAAATAATAAAGAACTATTCTGTTGAAGGTTGCAGATCTGGATGATGAATTTGCTGAACTGGTTCTGGGAGAAAATAGTGAAAATTTTGACTTAATACCAGCTGACAAGGTATTTTTTTACATTAACAAGGGTTTACTAGCTCTTATTGGAAGGGTTTGGGTTATTCTTTCTTTGACACATGCAAATTATGGTTCTGAAGATTTCCAGTAAATAAAAGATCACACCATCTTATAATGGTTTGAACTTAGAACAGAATATATTCAGGCTTAGTAGGAATTTTATAAAGATATGCTATTATTCTTAGGCATAATTTTAAAAGTTGGGTACATTTGTTCAGGAGGGTGGGGTTTTCTTTTTTTTGAAAGGTAGACTGCTGCAAAAGACTTTAGGGAACAGTGAGTGGAACTTTCAGGTAGTGCAGTTTGCAACTGAGCTGTTGATTCTTACTAAGAAAAATAGCATCTCAGCTACTTTGAAATGGTTGAATCTTTAGACACTGCGTGTTGAAAACAGTGAGCTACAACACACTGAATTAAAAGGACAGCAGATCCGAACACAATATTTAGATATTTCATTTATTTAGATATAAAATATTTAATACCTTAACACCAGTGTCTTCTGTTTTAGCATCATAAATGTTTGGGTTTATGGTTTGGAGCTTGTCAAAAGCAGTGAAAGGAGTTTGGATGAGCGATGTATTTACAAACATACTTTTTTAGCTTTCTGGGGATCGGTTAGCAGTATCTGATGGTGGAGTACAACTTAAGGCTAAGCTGTAGGTCCTGGATTGACAGCAAGTGATTGTTGTTTCGCAGTTGCAGTGTGCTGTCCGCAGAGTGACGCTGGCTCGGAAGGCTGTCCCCGTCCTGTGCGGCAGTGCGCTGAAGAACAAAGGCGTGCAGCCCCTGCTGGATGCCATTACCCTCTACTTGCCTGCACCTAACGAGCGTTCGTACGAGTTTCTGTAAGTACAGGTGGGAGAGGAGGTTCAGAAAAAAAAAAAGAAGGAAAAATAAGTGGGAAAACACAAAAGGAGAAAATGAAATGTATTAACAAAGCATTCATATTGTTTAGAAGTATTTGCCCTCTTTAGGTATTAACTAATAGTAGAGATGGGTGGACAGAAAAATACACTTGAGTATTGAACCTGCTTAGGTCAGTTCTACTGGAATTGGATGCATTTGTCTCCAGCTGTCAGACTTGCACTTTGGAGTTCTTAAGTATTTTTTAAATCTGAGGACATTCTCACTTTGTAAAAATGAGATTTAGGAATCCTGTTTAGTATTGTCTTAATCACATAACATCTTGCATGGCCTATTGGAGCTGGAACTGCTTAGATTATTATTTTTCAGTACAAATTATGGTTTTTGAAAATCTGTCTCCATTAACATTGCAGTAAGAAGCTTATCACCTCTTAAATGAGTGAAAATATAGGTAAATGTGAATATGAGTGGATTGATCCTACAAGTATGTTTTTTGTTGTGCTTTTTATTTTGCAGACAGTGGTACAAGGATGATCTTTGTGCCCTGGCATTCAAAGTTCTTCATGATAAATGTCGTGGACCACTTGTTTTTGTTCGTGTTTACTCAGGTTCATTGAAACCTCAGTCAGCTGTGTATAATATTAACAAAAGTTGCACGTGAGTAAGGTAGAGGTGTGGTTCAATGTAGCATTGGAATACCTGTTAAAGTCCTGAGTAATAGTGAATTTAATTTTCAGAGAGAGAATGAGCCGGCTGCTCCTGCCTTTTGCTGATCAGCAAATTGAAATACCATCACTAATGCCTGGCAACATTGCCCTGACTGTTGGGTTAAAACAGGTAATGAAAATCACTGCTATTGTAAAGGAGCTTGTTTCACTAGTGTGCTTTCTACTTCTGTGACATTGTATCTCAGATGTGTTCTCGATTATGGTGACATGTGTAAACTTGCTTTATTTGAAGTACATTTAGATGTACTTCCTCTTGAAATTAAATTCCACAGTGTACAAATATCAGTAATTGACCTGGAAACTGCAGTGCTGATTGGAAAGGACCGAAAGCTGTATTTTGTTAGGGTTTGAGCCTGTATTAGTACTCTTGAAGTGCAGTGTAATGTCACAAAGAGACCTCCATTGGGGAAGGGGAATGATGTTCTGGATCAATTACCCCAACAGTTTCAGTTCAAATAAATGTATTTCATGTTTGCTTCTATTAGTTTAATAATTTATTCCTGTCTGAATAGGCTGTATGAATCTCATTTGCACAGCTTCTCTAAAATGTGACATACATTCTGAGTTTGGGCTTTTTGTTAATTTTTTTTTTTCCACCTCGCTTCCTGTGCTGATCTATAGAGTGCCACTGGAGATACCATAGTGTCATCAAAGGCTTCAGCTGTCGCTGCAGCACGCCGAGCTGGAAGGGATGCTGGGGAAAAGAAGAGATCTACGAGTGGTGTAGACAGTCTTCTGCTGGCAGGCGTTGAGATCCCTGAGCCTGTCTTCTTCTGTACCATTGAACCGCCTTCAATGGCCAGGCAGCAAGGTCTGCATGGGTGAATTAAACTTGACAGCTGGTGATCTAGTGTGGGTCTTTATGCTGGCGCTACACTTCAGATCATTATTGTCCATATCCTTTGATGTCACTGTGTCAAGCAGTAGCGGTACGACTGCTTTTCTGGGTTTTGTGCCTAGAGAAGTAGTAGTTCTTCAATTGGAAATAGAGGGATGGAGGGACTTACTCTGAGTTTTGCTGCAGTTACAGTGGTGGGCTGTATGTGGTGTCCTGAGTACAACCAGCCTTGAAATGTGGGTGTTTCTATCAGTTGGAACTTGCAGTTTTACTCTGTAAAGTCTTAATTTACCAAGACTGTGGTAGATTTCTCTGTGTCTAGTTAGGGCTCATGCCTAAATCCTTACAGTCCTGTAATCTTTCTGTCTTTCCCAACAATACCTGTAACCAGACGGCTTGGTAATTTGACTCTTTCTGGAAATACCCTGCAAATTCTGTATCTTTGTTCTAACAAAGCTGAGCTTGTTTGGGGGTGAAGAGGAGGAGGGATAACTACCGGTGTACGTGACAGAATGGAGCAAGGTAGAAAACAGATTTGGAGCAACATGTCTGCAGGCTGAGCCACTGGGTTACAGGGGGTTGCTGATTTTGTGGTGTTTGAATGTTTTAGTTTGCTTTTTTTTTTTGTTTGCTTTTGTTGCTTTTTCTTTCCCCCAAAGACTGTAAGGTAGGATGAATGCAGTCTTGGCTCTTGGTTCATCATTCTCCTGCTTTCCTCAGCAGTTACAATAATGGGGACTCATAAAAAAAATCCAAAATCCTGTATAAAAAAAACTATGTACATTTTCACTAGGACCTTTTGCATATCAAACTTGAGTAAATCATGCAACAGTTGACCTTTTTCTTACCAGTTATTTACTGACTTAAGGAATAATTTGTAGGTTCCAGTCTATCTTCATAGAAGCACAAAATATCACTCTGAAAATAGTATGCATAATTATTAAATTCAAGCACTCTTGAAGGGGTGGAATTCCTCTTGGGGGGAGGAAGTCAAGTACTCTGTAGCAGTTAATTTGTGGGATAAAATCAGAAGTCGCTTGTTACTTGTAATTTGACCTGACTTTGTTTGCCAAAATCTGTGCTCCTCTAGGATCCTTTTGATTAAAGAAAGTGATATTTAGGCACTTACTCTGATCTTCAAATTAATGAATTCACTTCAGATGTAATGTTTGGTATTTCTGTACAGACTTGGACAATGCATTGAGCTGCCTTCAGCGTGAAGATCCAAGTTTAAAAGTGAAGCCAGATCCTGACACAGGACAAGTAAGATTAATCTTCTATTGCTCATCCTATAACATTATTTTAGAACGTCAGGATGACAATTTAGTTAGTTCATTTGCATACTGATATTTNCAATTTAGTTAGTTCATTTACATACTGATATTTTCTTTAATAAAAAGTACTCTCGGAATGTTCCTATGATACATGTACAAGGTTCTGTGTATGAAACTAAAATGGAGTCTTGGGCACTTTTGCTTTACAGAACAGAGGAAGTCATCCTATGCTCTGTATGTTTTTGACAATTCTGTATTTAAAAGGTTTAAATTACATAGTCTTTAAGGTTAGGTAAGATTATCTTTTTTATAGTGAGCACAGTACGGGTATGAACTCCCTCGGCTAAATGGTGTCTATGTCAGATGACTTAAACTTCTAGAGTCCTTAGAATTTGAAGTAATATTAAAGAATAGAATTAGGAGCATTTGTAAAAGACAATTTGAAGCATGCAAAGTCTTGCTTAAAGAATTTGTATGAAAACCTGAGTTTTTAATGTTTTTCCACTTCTCTCTTAATTATCTTCTCACCAGACTATCCTCTGTGGCATGGGAGAACTACACATAGAAATCATTCATGACCGAATCAAACGTGAATACGGAATTGAGACTTATTTGGGACCTCTACAAATAGCATACCGAGAAACCATCTTAAATGCAGCCCAAGCTACAGGTAAAATGAGCGAATGGAAGGAACATCCTATTTCTTGATTTACTTTAAACAATCTCTGAGTAACTTTCAGATGAGTTTTATCTTTTGTTGTTTTTTTTTTCCTTCTCCCCCTGCAGATATATTGGACAAAACAGTAGGTGATAAACGACACTGTGTAACTGCAGAGGTGGAGGTGAGGCCCAGGTCAGGAGAAAGAGCAACAACAAAGCCCATCATCAGCTATGCTGAAAATGTCAGTGAAGTACTGCCCAGAGAACTCCAGCGAGCTATAGAAAACGGAATCACAANGAAGTCAGCATGCCTTTGATTTACTTTTAAGGGTTTATGTCTTCTCAGTCACTCAAGTGTGAGCTTAGAGTTCTTTGGNCTCTCTTAATTATCTTCTCACCAGACTATCCTCTGTGGCATGGGAGAACTACACATAGAAATCATTCATGACCGAATCAAACGTGAATACGGAATTGAGACTTATTTGGGACCTCTACAAATAGCATACCGAGAAACCATCTTAAATGCAGCCCAAGCTACAGGTAAAATGAGCGAATGGAAGGAACATCCTATTTCTTGATTTACTTTAAACAATCTCTGAGTAACTTTCAGATGAGTTTTATCTTTTGTTGTTTTTTTTTTCCTTCTCCCCCTGCAGATATATTGGACAAAACAGTAGGTGATAAACGACACTGTGTAACTGCAGAGGTGGAGGTGAGGCCCAGGTCAGGAGAAAGAGCAACAACAAAGCCCATCATCAGCTATGCTGAAAATGTCAGTGAAGTACTGCCCAGAGAACTCCAGGGAGCTATAGAAAACGGAATCACAAATTCATGCATTCAAGGTAAAGGAAATGCTGTGTCAGCTATACTGGTCTAATATTTTTGTAANGAGTTCTTTGGTTTGTTTTTAAATCTGGTATAAGAGGTAAGGCGTTTACTTGATGACATCATGTGGTGTCATAGTGATATAACAGAAATGGTTTCATAGGTCAGCCTGTATTACACTATTACTGTTACTAATGCTTTTTTTTTTGGTATTCAGATCTGTTAAATCCATGAGTTTTTAGTAAAAAGCTTTATCTAATTGCAAAGTCTGCAATTTAGTTTTCTAAAGGACTAAAAGTGTCTTTGACTTTTGATTAAAAATAGGAAATTTTAGGTAACTTGTGGGCAAAAAACTGGCTTAAACTAGAATCAGTAGGTAGTGAATTGACAAAGGAGAATTTATCTTTAAGAATCAGTGATTTTTCAAAGTTGTTTTGTGGAATGTGAAAGCATCTCCCATTTTTGCCTATGGAATCTCTTAACCATGTGCTTTTTTATGCTTCTTCAAGAAACTTCACAACTGTGCTGTCTGCAGTCTAAAATTGGTGCCATTAAGTGCTTAAAAAAAACAAACCCAAACAAAAACCTGTCCAAGTTCTGTTTTAAAAAGTGTTCTTGTTTTTTTTTATTCTCAGATGTGGTTCAGGCTGCACATCTAGTCTAATATAGTTTGGTCTGGTTGAGAGTCCTGGGTTGGAGGAAGGTGATCTGCCTAGGACACTTGTTTATCCTTTATGGAACTGGGTTACCCCTGGAGTTTTGGTTATGTGTGTTAGTATCAGGCATTGCTGTGATTATATCATGTTCCAAAGGAAAATACAGAAAATATTCTGGCTTTTGGTTAAAGAGAAGTTTTCCTTGCTTTTTCAAATGTCTTGTTCAAGAGACTTGTTTTAGATAATATAATGTATTTAAAAATAATTTTTTTGGTTGTCTGGATCAGTATATTCAGGAGCTTTCAGGTTCTGAAAATTACCTGTGCTTTTCATCAGGAGAGTAGGAAAGTGTGAGTCTGAATTGCTTTGTCTCCTTTGGCAAAGTTAGGTAATGATGAAACCTCAAAATGAGGGAAGTGACCAGCAGCCACACCCTGGGGGGAGGACAGGGAAGGAAAGAGCAAGAGGAAAGTGAGAAACTTCAAGTTAATTCTGAAAAAACTTCGCACGTGTCTTAATATTCTGAAAAAGAGATGAACTTGGCTCTTTTTTAACCTTCTCTCTCTTTTCCATGGCCCTGCCCAGGCCCTCTGCTTGGATTCCCAGTTCAAGATATAGATGTGACAGTGCAATCGCTGACAGTGCACCCAGACACCTCGCACACGATGGTATCAGCCTGTGTCTCCCGCTGCACGCAAAAGGTACAGCGAAACTGTAAACACAGCAGCGTCAGCTGCTGCTGGGAAAATATTAGTGTGTAAATACCTGGTCATTGTTCCTCTTTCCATGCCCTTGGCTGGGGAATTTATAGCTTTTGCAAGTAGAGGGTTTGAGTCAGCTTCAGCGATATAAGTACTTGTGTCCATTTTATTTTAAAAAGCCTGTAGGAGTGTATCAGTGTAACTTCCTTCCTTTCCATGCAGGCTTTGAAAAAAGCTGGTATACAAATACTGGAGCCCCTGATGAACCTAGAAATCACGCTGAGTGAAGATCACCTCAGTGCAGCACTTGCTGATCTTGCACAGCGGAGAGGCAATATTCAGGAAATCCAGTCTCGTCAAGATAACAGAGTTGTGGTTGCTGCTGTTCCACTAGCAGAAATGATGGTATGTGATTATCTTACCAGTGGTAAAACAGATCTTTTTTTATATGTTTTAAAATATTTGGCTTCAGTTTACTTCTCCTTTTGCTATGGATAAGTAAATTTAGAATGGATTTTTTAAATTGTATTTTAATTATTGAAGGTCAGAAGGAAGCTACAAATTGAGTAGCTTTTTATGCCCAATTCAGATTGATAAATCAGCATATCTATTCAGCTGTAAGTTAGAGAAATAGTAAATACTACTAAAATAGGTTTTTCAGAGAACAGATTTGTTTTTTTTTAAATTATTGACTCATGTATGTATTGCAATTCTAATACAGTAATATTGGAAAGATAACGTACTAGTACTGCTAGTACACTGCAGTATATTTCTGACATTTTTTCCTCTCTCTTTCTGTGGTCTAAGCAGCTTTCTATGCTAACTTATCTTCTCCTTATCCAAACGTGAGCAATGTTTTCTCCATTTTTCCAGGGTTACTCAACAGTTTTGCGTTCTCTGACATCGGGCTCAGCAACCTTCACGTTGGAGCTTGCCAGTTACCAAGCCCTGAGCAGTCAAGAACAAAGTGCACTTCTTCAGAGGAGGATGGGGTTGGTGTGATCTTTACTCTCTAGGAACAGGATTTTCTGTCCTCCTGTTAAATATTTCCGTATGTTAAATATTTCACCAGTGTGTTCATCGGGGACCAGCTGGTGATGGCGAAGAACGAGTTCACAGCTATGCATGAACAGACTGTTTCTGACTGTCCAGGGAGGAAGGTTTGAGAGACCCTGCTCTGCTGGCAAAGCCTTGTGAGTGCAAAGCAGGGATGCAACCACAGGTTGCTGCTTTGCAAATTCTTATCGTGTGGACATCTGTAAAGAGAAGTGATGCAAATCGTCTTCATAGAAATGAGCCCTAAGTCCACCTTAATGTGCCATAGGGACTGCTTTCCTAATCTAGTAAATAAAGTTTGTAAAATTTTTGTTTTTCGGTGAAATAACTTCAGTTTTGTCATCACTTTGTATCTTGATTTGTTTTCAGCTGTATGAAAGGATATGGTTAATAAGCACTTTACACTGTACAACTTACAGGTATTACTTCTACTGGTAGAAACCAGTTATGAACCAGAGTGCAGGACTGGGTGTAATTTCTACCTGAGTTTAGCAAGTAAGTGAAATGGATACTTCTCCAAATCAAATAAGATCTGTGGAAAAAAAAAAAATTGGAATGGGAGTTTTTCCAGGACAATAATGCCTACCTACCACCCTGCAGTATTTTGAGGATTTGTTTTTTGGTTTACCTTTAGGAATTAGTGAATTAAGCTGTAATGGTTCTGATTTGCTATGTGTTGCTATTATCTGGTTACCTAGAAAAGTGGCAAGTGATACTTGAAATAAAAAAAGATTCTTTGCTCCTAATTTAAACAGTGTCTTAGCTTTATTTTACCTCAACCTTAAGAGTATAAGGGGGCTGGAATTAGTAACAGTGTAGTATCAAGTTTCATGACTTCACACTGAATAATCCCTATTTTTGAAAGGTTAAACATACCACTTTTACTCCAACAAGGCTGTCAAATAATTTTATTTTAAAAGTGAAAATTTTAAGTCTTGATTCAGATACAAAACCACATGTACATATTCATATCCCCGAGGCACTTCAGGCTGTTGACGAGAAGTCTCTGCAGCAGCTCTTTACGGCGCTCTTGCTTCATGGGCACAGTATCCAACAAACACGGGTTCGGCCGCTATGCCACGGCTGTTAAAGCAAAGCGGAACAGGTCTGACCGTGACCAAACAACTGGCTGCTTGTGTAGGCAGGAAGAGAGATACCGGCAATCTACCTCAAGAGCTAACTCTACAAACAAAACTACTCCCAAGAAACAACAGATGACCGATCTAGGGACTGAAAAAGGGCCCTATTCTACTTTTGACTGAACCTCTCTTTCAATTAGAGGCACCGAGCCATATTAGCAGACATGTTGAAAAGCTTAAATTCAGGAGGTAATTATTTTGATGTTCCGCAAAATCTATTGCTTCTATTGAAAAAAAGTTACAAGAAATGCAAATATGAATCAACTGACATTTACACATTCTCCCCTCTCCCTGAGGAGAAACAACCTCCATGTTTCTTTCATATGCAGCTCTAATTCTACAATTTCCATTATTTTGGGGGGAGGAGTCTTTCAGCTTGCATTATCTGTAAATTAATCCACCAACCCTTGTGGCTTATGATGGTACAGTAAGACAGTATAAAAGCATATTTCAGAGTTAAAGCAGTTGCCAACAACATTCTATTTCTCAAATATTTAAGACACAAATACGACTGCTACTAATGGTGCTCAGTTGAACGATTGCTGCCCTTAAGCAAGATCTACTCTTAATAAAGACAGGGCTTGGTGTCGAGGTCTCTTCAACACCATTTCTCTGCAATCTCGGCTGCTGTATCCTAGAAGAAACTGAGTTCAGATCTGAATAGTACCTACTGCATTCACGGTACTGTGTCAAGAGCAGTGGCCTTGATTGCCAGTAGGCAGAATTACTGCTCTTCCAGTGACCAGGGTCTAGCTGTTACAACGTCCTACCTATCCATTCCCCTTGGCTCCCTGGTACCCAGCTGCAGAGCAAGCCAGAGCTGGTTGCTCTCTTGGAAAAGCCCCTTCTCCTGCTGCAGCTGCCACGGTCTGTGCACACGTGATGTATAAAAACATCAGTAGGAACACAGTCCTTGTGTACATGTAAGACCACAGCAGCCTGATTTGAGGAAGCCCCGTATACATGAAACCAACAGCTGCAGTTCCATGGAAGGTTCATTTCATCAGTAAAAAGGGAACAGATTCTCTAGTGTTTTTCTGGTTTAAAGCCTGTATAAAAAAGAATAATTTCCAGGACAACATCTGTTTTTATTAAGGTAGTTACTTTCTAACAGGAATTGTTCATCCTAAGCCAGCAAAGCAGCTTTTCCTTAGACTACTTTCTGTTGCTAAGGAATATGTGTTCCACTAAATATGTGGAACAAGTACTGGGAGTAGTCTTTAGTCTGCCCCTGCATTCTGCACCTCTTGTGTCAGCACTACCCGAGCTGCTGCCATCATCTGGACCAGCTCCCTGCACAGCTATAAAAATTCCAGTGTTAAGGAAGAAGATGCAGATGCAGCAGTGGAGTCAACTAGGTCCAGGAACTGCATAGGTGAGCTCACAGTAAAACCCTAGTCCTGGTGGTACAGCCACTGTACACTGAACTGTTCAGCTGTAGCAGTGTTTTCCTGAGCCCCACCAAGAGATGCACCACCGTGCTAAGGAACAGGACATAAGTTTTGAAATCCCTTTAATCTTGTTTTTAATGTGCACTTGTCAAGTCTCTCTTAATATATCTATTTTTCTCATGACTGAGGGAGATGGCACAACTTACATATAGCTGTTTTCCTACATCATTATTTTAAGCCAACTCAAAACTTACAAGTCCTTCAGTCACTCTTGATTAAAGAATGACAGTAAGCTAAACATATACTGTATACTCTAAAGTGATTCTAACAGATAATCATGCTAAGACATCTTCATGAACACGAGCAGAGAGCTTGAGTTTCAAGTGCTGACTAGAACTTCTATCTACCTTGAACTACAACCACAGAGAGTTGAGATTTTCAGTGAGTTGTCATAAATTTCTGCAGAGAAACAAAATGGAATGCTTCACACTTGCAGTTCAACTATTCAGCTCTCTGACTGTATACTTCAAAAGTGGAGTCAAACTTGGACTTAAAACCTAGAAATCACTCATATCTGCAACTGTGAATGTACAAAAACAACATTAGCAATAAGCAACCAGTAATTTGTCTAGGTACATTTTAGGAAAGAACTGGGAGAAGAATGTGTTATGACTACTTTAAACAAAGTCAGTTCATAAATGAATTAAAATTTGTCACAGATAGCTTATCTACCCCTTTCATTCCCTAAAATAAGGCAATACCAGAAGGAATAGCTTGCCCAAGCTCAACTCTCATGCACACAACTCCAACTGATTAGCAGCTGCAGGTCTTTAATTACTCCTCTCATATGCCCTTTAATATAATTTTGTCTGAAATAAGTCAATCATGGTGTTAGTTTTTTCCTTTACAGGAAAGAGAAACACAGATGAGTCCTAGTATTTCACTGAAAAAAGCGAGTTCTGAAAATTTTAGTTGCAAAACTTTCCAAGCTCCTCTCTTTAATGTACTTTCCTCTTCTGTGGATAGAAAACCAAATGGGATTGTGTTTACAGTCAGGATAAATTGCTACCTCTCTTTCCAGCAGCTTATGCCTGGTTTTATATCCTGAGAACCAAGATACAGTGTAGCTACTAAATCTTACCGGAGCATGCGGCACCTATGGTTAGTTAGCCTTCTGTAGGCATCCTGCAAGTTGGTCACATTGCTGCTGCTCCAGAGTCTCTCCCCAACAGCACTTGCCCGAGGCCTGTAAAGGTATACTGTGTTTTAGAGTAGGTATGGCCTATAACCAAGAACAGATTAAATTATTTTTTTAATACCAGTTCTAATATAGTACTATAATACCCAGAAGCATTAATTTTCATAGCTGCTTAGGCTTAGCATAGAGCACTGTTACCACTAGCATACAGTCCTGCAGGATTAATCCTTCCTGCAGCTGGCTTTTTAAAATCTAATGATGAAGCAGTTCATACCATAATCTTGGTGTCAGGTTAGTTGCATCTACAAATTCGCCCCACAGGCATGCTTCTCCACCTATTAGAAGTTTCTTCTGTTTTTCAGATCCTGAATTCAAAGCAGAATGTCAGCATTTCTCTCTGTCCAGAAGATGGGTAAATATCAACAGTTAGACAGGACTGATGTTCAGTTGTTTGCACATAAAATACCCATCCTGAGCATTAACTCACATTTTGCTTGTCTTGTTACTGAATGTGACAACTACCAAGCCATTTACCTAGAGAGGCCATTTTTCTGCTCTGTCAGAAAGGATTTTACCTTTTATGCTCTGAAGAGATTTCTCAGCTTTTTGACATTCCTCAGAGATTTAAATCCTGATGGAAACTGTTCATTCTATCACATGCAGAACATTCCTTGAAAAAACTACTTAGGTATTCTCCTTAATGAGCTCTGATAGCTCCTTTGCACAAAATGGAAGCCCCATGGTAAGTGTCAGATGTTTATAAGAACTTTAGAGACAGGAAGAAAACCTGTCTTTTTCTAGACTAACTGATACTCAAGAAGCTTGCTGACATAAATGTAGAGTCTGTATATGAAGAGCCATTTGGCACCACTCTGCTCCTAAAGCATTTGCCCACCTAGTCCAGCACTCTATCTTAAGCAAACACCAGTATCAGATGCTTGAGGATGATGACACCTTTCCCTGTGAGAAGTGGAAAGTTCCTTTTTCTTCTTTTTTTTTTTTTTTTTAATTTAAGAGTTTTCCAGAGTTCTAGCTGGAACTCTGGAACAAGGGAACCTAATTCCTTTGAGGATACTGTAATCACAGTGATGGAATGGCCACTCTAAGCAGCCCTATTCTCTCCATTTACACTGTACTACAAACCAAGGAGTTTCATGTGCAGAACATGCATATAAAAAAAAAAAAGTAACAAACCAGGGAAGTTAAGTGGCTCTACACTGTAGTATTTCTTCCAGTCTTGCCCATAACTAATGTAGTCTAAGTACCAGGGTGCTGACAGGACAGCAGTGAACCCAGCTCCAGTGACACTACTCAGTTCATGAGCGTAGTTATTTGCCATCCACACTTGAACTACCGTGTCTGGTTTCAGCTAAAAGAGGAAAAGACAGAATAAACAAACTCACCAACTTAACCCAAAAACATTAATGGCAATCCTAATTGCTGTTATCAAGGAAAAGGACTGTGAACTTCAAAACTTTCTCTTTTGTTTTTAAGAGGAACATTCTGGAAACTCCCTTTTGTCATCCTTCCCCTCCCCCACAAGTCAAAAGCTGATTAGCTCTTTGCTGGTTTTAAACACTCAACTAGAGTGAAGCCTATGTTATACTACAGACAGTTAATGCTCTAAGAGGATTCCTCACATGCATGCATCCTGTATCTGACCAGCTCTTAAAAGCTGAGCATTTGGTGTTAATAGACCAGACACACAGTGACATGAGAAATATGGAAGAAAAAAAACTAATAGAAATTTCCCTACCCTTTACTCTGATGTTTTAAAGCCTATTATATTAACTGTGTTCACCTTTAAAAAGCACTTTAATGTGGGTATTCCTGTTTCACCTATTAGATATTCAACAAACAATAATTCCAAGGGATTGAAATGACTCACAGCTGGAGAGACTTGCTAATGTCAGCAGACTTGCTTTAACTCTTTAGAGACAAAGTTGGATCTACTTAATAGTCTGCTTTGGAAACCTCACACAAAATTGTGCTGTTATGCAAGAGCACCTTACTAATTCTCCCAACTTACCTGAGCTTTGTGATCAAACACTTCTTGCCAGACCATTTGTCCTTTGTTGTATGAGGAAACAATGTCCAAAACGCTAGAATTTAGAAACAAGAGCAGGTTTTGTGAACTTCAATGAGGTAAGTACAAGCACTCAAAGTAGCGACATTTTCTACCCCAAGAACCCCACATCAGACCTTTCCCACCACTGCACAGGGGACCAAGAAAAAGCAGGTTGTTCTGGTTTCTCCCTTCAGTGCTCTGTCTTGAAGAGCATGTTCTACCATGCAGAACAATTTGCACATGCATTAACACAAACTGATGTTCAGAACTACCAGCAACACATACAGGGTGACTAAATCCGTGCCATTTAAGGAGAGAAAAAAAAGTCTGTAAAAACTTCCTCCCCACCCTGTGTGCTGACACTACTGCAGAAACCTAGTTTAAGATACCAAATATATTCACAGTGTGTGTAAAATCAGCCTACCTATCCGTGCTGTGTCCCACATTTTAAAGCTGTGAACTTCAGACATCGNGACATTAATGAAGAATTTAAAAAACAACATACTTCTGAACGTAGTAAGATTCCAGTTTAGCATAGTCAGTGCCAAAACCTTGCTTCTTCATGAACTCCTTCACTTCAGGGTTAGATTTCCTTAAATATTAACAAGAAAATGAGTTAAAATTATTTTTGTTATGTTTTAAACCAGATTTCTTGATAATTTCTGCCTATGCACAACACACTAACTGATGCCTTAGGCATGTCACAGTCTGGAACACACTGCTGAGCAGAAGCAGCAGGTTAACATGACTTGGATATTTTGAGAGAGTTTCATCCTGATTTGAAATAAAAGCCAAGAGATCTAATTCTCTGCTACATCTGCTGGAGTCCCTGTTCTGAAGCAGTCTCTGGCAGGCTGCCTCAAACTCCTAAGAGCTTCGCGGTTCCTGGCATCTCAGTCACTTTGTGCCAAGGTTGTCAGCAGTCTGAGAACTCAACAATTTTGTGTTTCTACCACAAAAAACCAAACCAACATTTTTGTGTTAAAGCATTTGCCAGAAGTCTTCCTTCTCTATAAAAATTAAATAATGTCCTGAGTGTTTGTATTTGATCTTTAGAGAACATAGAAATACTATCTAGATCAATTTGAATACTCATCAAAAAGCTCAAAATTCTTTATTATTCATTAGTCTCTCCAGCAGAGAGACTCCAAAATATTCACAAAACATCCACAACTGAATTAAGAACACCACTAATGCATACTGTACTTCTAATACAAACACATATGAATCTGTTTGGTAAGTCTTACTGTTACCAGATTTTCTGGTGGGCAGAACTCAGTGTAAACATCTACTTTAACACAAATCATTTAAATGTTAACTATCTAAAACTTTTCCAACATAGTAGTTCTCTGTCAGGGTAATTTTCATAAAGAAATCTTTTACAATACCTGAATATTTATGAAACTATGAGTCAAAGCAAAATTCTGCACATCAGTTGCTGTTTGAGGATCACAACTGATCTGCCTGTAAATAGCTACAGAGGCAGGAGTGGAGATCTTTTGGGTTATGCAGTGAAAACTGTCTTATGCAACTGAGTCCCATAATTAATGGAGGTGGACAGATTTAGGAGGCACAAGATATTGTTCCTTAATTGTCACCATACCAACAACTGAAGTCCACTTCATCTCCTCCCAAATGAATGAACTCATCTGGAAATACACTGCTGATCTCTTTAAAGAACTTAGTCATGAAGTCGTAAGTTGTATTCCAAACAGGATTTACAGGTCCAAAGGACCCAGTTGGCTGTCCTCCACTGTAACAAGGAGTGAGAAGATCTTTTTGACCTAATAAAAACAATTTATAGATGAGATACAGTTTCATATTCCTATGTTAACTTTGCTAGCAGGAAGAAGCAGTTAGCCATATTAAAAAGGTAAATATTCATTACCTAAGTGCTCACCTATTTTAAGTATAATCAGATAGAGGCAGGATGAAATAAGACAACTTGTAAAAGCTTGAAGAACCCTTAACTGGCAATCAGGACTCTGACTTTCAAATCTGTGATTTGACATACAATAATATATGTAACATGTCACAGTACCTGGAAAATAGCATTTGGATAACTACTTGAACAGCAAAAAAAAAAAAATATTGGATGAATATCAGAAGAAAGCCTGTCAGAAGAAAGCCAAATATAATGATGTGCTTCAGAGGCTTCTTTTCTCTTTTTATTATTCTGGTTTTCTAACACCTTAGTCAGTATAAGGTGCATAGCTCAAGGCAGAATGAAGTCTAAAGCAGAATATATCTGTACCTTTGCACATCTAGAATAGAACAGCTCAACTTTCTTCATTCATTCTATTTCCTGTAAAGGTCACGACATCACTTAGTACCTTTTCCTTACTTCTTATGAAGGGCCTTTCAAAGCACTTTATTGGCTACTTCTTCAAAAATTAATTTGTTTGCTACTACTTACCACAATCTCATAACAATAATACTTTATTGGGCGTACCTTTTCCCCAAGACTGTGTGTGTCCTGGTGTATCAAACTCGGGGATAACTCTGATGCCTCTTAACCGGGCATACTCAATCACCAGACGGACATCAGTAGGAGTATAGATGAGATTAGAGGAGTATGCCCCCTGTAAAACAATATTCACATTTACAGACAACACGCTATACCAGCAGATCACAAAATTTGAACCAAAATATTTTGACTTAGACTGGAGAGCATTTTTACAGGTTGGCTGTGGTTTATCAACTGCACAGACAGAACTTTTCACTTACATTGTGGAGAGGATAAAACACACCAAAACAACAAACTCACAACAGTAAGACAGATTTCCTTGAGACCTTCCTTTCCTCCTTAGCACACGTTAATGAAGAACACAGAAAAGTTAGTTTCTTTTCCTTCAGAATTTTGAAAGACGTGATTTTCAATTCTTCTGTACGGAGGCAAGTTATTTTTGCCCATTAGCTCTGAAACACAGGGCCCTTGCTACATAATGTTCAAGACTAATGGAAAAGTTCTTCCAAGTCAGAAGGAGCTTCCAAGATCTCTGCTTCTCGGTTTTGATACCAATTTAGCATTAGGACATGTTTCTTCTGTGACACGAAATTTGAGTGCAATTCCACTTCCACACAGCCAACAAATGTGACAATGACCCAGATGAGTACAGTTTGATGAAAGAGATGCTTGCCAAAGAGCCAAACTGCTTAACAATACATCATGACTCTTCATGATTAATGGCACCTTAAGCTTCTGTTTACCTGAAAATGGTTTCCACAGCTGAGTTACTCAAAAAAGGAAACAGCAGACAAGAAACCTTTCAAAGACAAAGACCATCACCCCTCTCTCTGTCAGTGGGATTTATGACAGAACTCTAGCACCTTGCCTTTACTAGGCAAAATAATCTGACTGTACTATGTAAATTTACAATTATTGAATTATAAAATTCTTCAAAGCATCTGCTCACCCTGCCAACATAATTTTCATGAGTGGCAGATTCTAGCAAGCATTTTAAAACAGAATCACAAATCTTGTACTTAGACTTAGTCTACTTAACTATGCTTAACTACTGAACTATGTTTGACTTGACTCCTACTGTACCGTGACTGAGCAAGAACATCATGATGGTTCTCAGTAATATAAAAAAGCCTACTGTGGATGTAGAAATAAAAAGACACATTCCACTGTATTTGTTTCTGTGAACAAC
>VWZN01001604.1:34941-52068 GCA_013396955.1 Regulus satrapa | reverse complement strand
TTTTTTTTTTTTTTTTTGGGGATCTATACATCTAAACTTAATAAACACGTTACTGGATAAGTAAGGATAAACAAATACATTATTATGAAATTTAGAATAGGTAAAAAAACCTTTGAACTTCACTTATATGAAAATTCACCATGACATGTATTCTAAAAGAGAATTTAGATCTAACATATATATTCTGAACTGTATAGCAGATGACACACCATAAATCAGCAACCACCATTTCACAATAGAAGTTTTATACACTCACAAATGATGTACATTGCCCTTGTACTTATTCCCTTTTTCTGTAATATATTTTTATAAGATTATAATATGAAAAAAAAATCAGATTGCTTGCTAAACCATTCTGTATTCTTCACTTTATATTCATTATTTAAAATCACGGTCTCCACACGTACAAGAAAACATGAAATTAATACCCAAAGATAAATTTCTGCAGTCCATAGGAATACTTTATTCAACTACTAAAGTCACTATTAATGTTGGTAAAGTCCAGAATAACGTTCTTTAAAAGCCATATAAAAAGGATTAAATCATTGGAATGCAGAAAATTGGGCATTAAATCTAAAATATAATTTCTCAGTGAACCTGCTGTGCTTAGGTTTTCAGTTGATCTAAGAAGCTCAAAATATAGAGGAATGAGTTTCCATTCACTCAAATTAGAAAAAGAAAATAGTACAAATCTTTGGAATACTGACACAAAAGGAAAACAAACACCCTAAACCCAAACCATTAGTATTCTTAGAATGCATTTCTCCGTTCTCTCCTGTGTTCTTGTTGCCTCTAGTGTTCTTGTTGTATTCTTGTTAGTTCTCAATTACCAGTGTAACTGAGAAGAAAGGTGTGGTGTACTCAGCAGAGACAATTGAAGATTTGACTGTTCCATGGTATGATGACTCTGATCCTCCATGGAAATTTCTGCCTCTTAAACAAAAGTGACAAGATGGAATGTGTCTGATTTTCAGCAGCCATATTTTGCAGAGTAGTATCTCAGGATAAACACTGATAGCAGCAGTTGATATAATCCAGCTGACCAAAATCTGTACCTTTAAATATAGGGACGCTGGAACAGAGGATCAGCTGTCCAGACAATATGTAGATAACTTCAGAAGAGAGACAGGGCAACTGTGTCAATCCTACTACCACTAACTGTTCTAGATATAATAGTGGCTATACTCCAAATTTACTTTTTTTTTTTTTCTTTTATTTAACTTCTGCCTATAAGAACATATTTTAAAATATCTAATAGCGCACCAAGCACAGTCCTAACACTCAGTAGACCCAAACCCCTGACTAACCTTCAGGACAGGCACTGCCCTAGTCAATACCTCAGAACTGATAATATTGTTTCACTATATTTTCTCCTTTCCTCATGACCCCAGGCCCTCTTTCACAACCCAAGTCACACTGCAGAAATGATGAGACCTCATAGGAGCAAGCACATTCCAAGGCCATCTTACCCCAACAGTCCAAAAAGGCTTATGATATGCAACAAATCTATTCATCACATCTGAAACAGTCTTCTTGCAAGGATCCTTTTGAGTGTTTTGCCACTCCAGCTTAGTCACTTGTCTAGAATTAGGCAGAGAATGCCCCCCCCCATAGGAATCAAATCCCTCAACACATAAAAGTCCCTTAGTAAACACTGTGTAGTATCACAAAGAACCAGACCTAACTCTCCAGATGCTTTGACCGACACCCCCAAGCTATATGAAAAGCCATAAATACATACATACATGACAAATGTTGCTTTTTAAATTGTAAAAATCAGTGCCCTAAACCATATACATTTGTACAGTGATAAACTCATTAAGTCATGAAAAAAAACAACCTGTATCTGTGTGGTTAGTCATAATGTGGCAATAAAACTCACATACTGTAACTGTAGTAACTGCAGAGTAAAAAAAATCAGAAAGAAAAAAACGACTTCTGTCTAGACAGTACTACCTGACACCTTTCAGATTCGTTTGGGGATAACTTTTCTGGTAATAATTGAGGCAATTGCTACCTTTTTACTAAAATAAATTGATACATTAATTATGAAATACAAATATATTTTGTCTTTATAATGAATTGGTACAAATCTCCAATGTTCATACAATCTTCCCTCTCTTTGTCTGCTTTTTTAGTGATTCTGTGGCTAGGGTGAGACACTAGGAAATACTTCTATCACACCAGTGCACTCAAACATTTACAGTTTCTGTGGAAATGTCTACAGGTCTCTCAAGTATTCACTCTCCTATTCTCCTTGCCCTTTCTGTAGCCATGAGACCTATACAAGAAACTGAACATTGTTAAGTAGTCTAATACAATTATTGTAAAAATTACACAGGTAAGGACCAGTGCTTTGATGTTTGCCAACTAACTTGAAGTGTCTCTTGAGACAAACCAGAGGTTAAGGCAGATAGAAAAGAAAAAAGTATATTTGCATAATTTAAATGTAAACATCTCATTTACTGTTTTGGAAAGTGACAAAAAAAATCTACTACTTTGATATGCACATTTTTTCCTTTGATATCAACAACTCTCATATTAAATTCCTGAAGCAGAAAGTGTTATTACAGCAATTTAAAATATGTTCCTTTCATTCTGTCAAACCAGATTAAAGGGGACTAGTATGAGAGATGCCTACATTTACAATTGATCAGATAATGGTTCTGCTGTTAGAGAGCATAATTTCTCTATAATGGAAAAATTTTGCTTACATTTTTTCTTCCGTGAGAAGACTAAGAAGGCAGGTTTTTTTCCCTTCTCCATCTTTTCCAAATTTCCTACTTATGTCTCAAATCTTGGAGATATGCTCAAATGGTTTTGCAAAGTTTGGGACAAGAAAGATTAAGATGAGAATGCTTTTGTCTACTTCAAGCATCTCTGAAAAGTTTTGACCAGTTACCTTTTTAGCCTTCTATTTTTTTTACACAGTGTAGTAACTGTAGAACAATTTAATTTAAATTTTCCATAGAATTGTAATATCTGAAAGGTCTGAGGAAGATAGATTTTAGGCACTGTGTCAATCTGTAAAGGCTTCAGCATTTAAGGGATTTTGATAGATTTCTTCCTTTATTTTCCAAGTTATTTTTTTATTGCATTAGATGATTTGAACAGCGTGTTGTCTGTAGGTAGGTTTCCCCAAATAATTCCATGCTTGCTTATTTTTTGTTTCCAATTTCAGAAGAAGGGAATGCCAGAAATGTGAGTTTATCATGGTTATGTAATACAGCCAGCATTTAGCTGACCCTGCCTCAATATACAGTTGAAGGACTAGTCAGCCTTTTGACATGGTCTTGTCTCTTATCAGTAATGAGAACAGGTTTTGTTTTTCCTCTGTGGAAAGAGGGTTTTCCATTTAAATCCATTGTGCTGGCATTCTTTTCTCTATGTAATCTGGTGGGCCATATAAAAAAAAGATATGCATCCATGAAAGTGGCATGTACGCTTTCCAGAGATTTCCATGCAACTTCATTTTTCTATTTCCTCACAGTATCCATACACAGTTTTGCACTTGATCTGAGTTACAAAGATTTAGTTAAAAATTCCTATTCTGACATTTTCCTATTTAGGTATGCACTTCATGAATGACTACAAAATGACCATGTTTGACTGTAACACTCTTTGGGACACTCTTTGGGGATGATGCAAAAAAAATCACAAAATCAATTAGAAATGATTTTTCAAACTTTACTTTTTTATCTTGTGCTCACTTTGAATTCTCTTCTCCCTGTGGCATCTGAAGCTAACAACCACTTCCCTTCTGTGATAGGATTTTAACATGCTCACATCTGCAGTTGGTGTGACCTTGTAACAAAAGGAATTTTTTACTTTACTAGTAATGTTATTAACCCTTTTCACCACATCAATAGACTTTCCCCAACAATTCTGAAACTGATGATATTTAAGAAGAGTTAGGATGTTGGACTTCAAGCCTTATGTGTTTACCTAAGCAGCTTTTATTATAAGTTCCTTGCCAAGGTACAGCTCTATAAAACCCATCATGTAAGGTAAATTAGTATTGAACCACTGAGTATATATAATGCTTGCTTCAGCCTCTTTTTGTTCTATTCTTTCCATAATCTCTGATGCCATCCCTTTTTTTTTTTTTTTTAATTTAGATCAGATTGTATGCCAGTTTATCTAGGGAGTACAAGCACAGTGAAACTAAGTTAATAATTTTCTGTTTCGTAAGTGTTCATGAGACTCTTTTAGTCTAAGTATTGTTTTACTCTTTAGTTCCATAAATCCTTAAAAACTTGTCTGACAGTATGTTTCTCCAACTTTTATAATTAGTGAAAAATAAATCTTGATACTGTTCCTGTCTCTGCCTTAGAAAAAGGATTGTGTTTGCTGAGCTAATATCAGATGACCACAACCAAAGCTGTACCTCTTTTGTAGTGATCATCAAATAAACCAACCATATGCAGCAAGACTCCAGGGAATGGCTCCTGGAATGGGATGATAGCATTGTCAAGAAAATCTCTTGTTTTCCTTCTGATGTGTCTGAGAACACCAACTTCTGATTATAGGCAATAGTTTTTCATTTCTCTCTGTCTGTCATACCAATATTTGATTGAGCATTTTATAAGCTTTATCTGAGTTATGCATGATATCTCATACACCCTCTTGATGGATTATAGACATATTTTCCTAGATGAATGCTCCTGTGCAAAAACAGGCTTCTAGGAAGTATACCTCCATATTTTCCCTTAATATTTTGGGCTTATATTCATAGCTTGGTAAATGAGAAGGCTTTTCTGGGTACTGAAACAAACTGCAGGAATTATTTCTATATAGATGTTAATTTCATGCAGTCCTTGTCTCATGTATTTCATATTATGCTTGAATATGCCTCAGGTGTTCTTTAGTTTTCTTTTTCCTATTTATAATGTTATTCCTGTATTGTAAGCCTCTTTCCTCTCATACATATTTGTCTCTCTGAAGTCTAGAGACACAGAGTGGGTACTTCTTTCACNATCTTCTCTAAGAGAAAGAGACAAGAGAAAGTTTTAGTCAAGGAGATTTAAACAAAACCATAATAGATGATTCCTGTTGTGAAGTAGTTCTGTGTTGTTTTGCCATGGTCTGACATTATGCAGCATTTTCCATCTTAACAGAATAAGAGGATTCCTGACTTGAAACCATAAATTCCTATAGGTGAAGATAAGATCTTAGTAATTCATTGCAATAATTGTGTGGATGCAACAGGTGTTGTGGAACAAATACACAGAGGACAATACTGGGATTGCATGACACTTCAAATAAGGAATGCCTGTTAAAAAAGGAAAAAAAAAGGAAAAATACTTCCTTTGTTTTTTTTTTTTAATTGCCTCTGATAGTACTAGCTGTTTGTGATAAAAATAAAATTTGATTTTTAGTTTATTTTGTATTTGTATTGTAATGTGTGTCAGAATCTGCATATTCTCAGAAAATTAATGTTTACGCGTTAGAGACAAGACTATACATATAATTTGGGCACAATAAATATTTGCAATCATAGAAAAGAATGCTTCTTGTTATAGTAGTTACTGTATTAGTATCCAAGGAGAGTAGTGGTGAGGATAAAAGCACATCAACAACATCATGTTGTTGCATTACTAAAAACAAGTTACTAAAACTTCAAAATGTGTGCCTGTGCTGAATTTGCTGGCAGTTCCAGAAGGAAAGTAATCTGTATCAGTATGAAAATCTGGACATCTCAGAAGGCCTAGAGGTATTTGCATTATGCCATGACCTATTTTTTTTAATGTTTTCATCAAATATATGAAAATAAAAGATTCTGAGTTAGTAATTTTATTTTTTTTTTTTGTTGGGATAGCCTATGGTTCTGACAACCAAATTCAGTATAGAATCTTAGTATTGCTTTTCTTTGCCATCTAAAATGTTAATCTGAGATTGACTAAATATCTCTTCTAAACTCTATAGAGCCCAGTGGTTATTAAGAAATCTCAGTTTTGTCTTCAGGGGTTTCAGTCTCCTTTCCATACCTGCAGATAGCTTTTGTGCACTCAGCTTTTGAAGGATGGATCTTTTTCACAGCTGACGGGGAGGAATGCTAATAAATCACATCTTTATGAAATATTCATTAATTCAGTGAGTTCTTTACCAGGCTGCTGCCAAGGCAGTGCAGGGTGACGAATTACATTTTACACTCAGAGGAAATGGTTGACAAGATACATTGTCTATATAGAGGGTTTCCTGAATGGTCACATACAAAGCTAACTAACAAAAGTTGTTTACACCAACTATTAAGCAAGCAAGACAAAGATGCAGCTGCGTATATCCTTGCCAAGTTCCCCTACCTTCTCTTTTGTGAAGCTTTTCCCTCCTAGCTTAGTCCTACTGTGTAACAAATTTTGTTCTTATGAGGTGCTTTACTTAGAATGCCGGTGGAATGCAGTCAGACGGTAAGAAAAAAGTGAGCCAGCCTTGTGGCCTTTGTTACAATTTATAAGAGGATGTGGACTTGCTTTAAGGTCTCTTCATATGTCAGCAGTCATCACAACTGCACTGCACAGAAATAAACTGAATGTTCCTTCACTAGAAAGTGAAATGGAATCTCTTTCTTGATTGCCTCTTTCATCTTTTTCGGACTCTGAAAGCAACCCCTGGGTTGCACGGACACTGGAATCAGTATGACTATGTTCCATCTTGCGCACAGTTGTGTCCTAACACAACATCATGATAGAGAGGATGATGTTCCTGTGAAAGCGCTCAAAGGGCACATCTTTCATTACAAGGTACATTGCTTTTGACTGGCTCAGTAAAAGAGGAATGACGTAGATTTACAAAGACTCAAAAGTAAAGGCTGCAGAAAGTAGCCATTAAAACATAATGGAACTCTTTCTCTTTAGTGGAGTGTACAACTAGGTTTTGTCCCAGACATGAAAAAAGACAAGATGAGAAGACTGTGACTTAATGAGATTACATCTTAACTCATCTGGAAACTATGCAGATCATCTTAATGATTTCCACTTTCTGGAGAGCAAACTCCACCATGTTAAAAATCTATACCCTCTGGACTTTTACCAGGGTGTTTTTCCTACCTTCTGTGTATATGAAGGTAGAGGGGGATGTTGAAAAAAGAAATATCCTCCAACTCTCCACAATTTTTTTTTTTTTTTTTTAAAGTTGATATGGTTACTATTGCTGTAGGGTTTTTTAGGGGTTTACGTCTTTGTCTTATACTTTCGAAACACATACACAGTTTGAGAATGATATGGATGACCTACCCTGAAAATAAAATAATTTCCTCTTAATTTTCATATTAGCTCCCTTTTGCATAATCATAGAATGGTTTGGGTTGAAAAGAATCTTAAAAACTGCTTACTTCCAACCCCACACCATGCTCAAGGATGCCATTCACTAGAGCAGGTTGCTTGAGGCTCCATTCAGCCTGGCCTTGAACACTTCCAGGAATAGTCATCTACGTTTTCTCTGGGTAACCTGTACCAGTGCCTCACCACGCTCTGAATAAAGAATTTGTTCCTTTTGTCTAATATAAATCTCTCCTCCTTTGTTTTAAAACTGTTCTGCTTTGTCCTATCACTATCAGAGTGTGCAAAAATTTGCTCTCCTCTTTCTCAAAAGTCCACCTTAGGTACTGGAAGGCTAAAATGAGGTTTTCCCAGAGCCTTTTCTTCTTCAGGCTAAACGACTCAACTCTCAACCTGTCTTCACAGGAGAAGCACTCCAACCCTTGGATCATCTTCATAGCCCTTCTCTGGAGTTTCTCCAACAGGTCCGTGTCCTTCTGATGTTGAGGAGCCCAGACCTGTATGTAGCACTCCAGAGGGAGTCTCCTTAGATCAGAGCAGAGGGGCACAAACACTTCTGACTTTCTGGCCACACTGCTTTTTATGCAGCCCAGGATACAACTGGCTTCTGGGCTGCAAGTGCACACTGTTGGCTCATGTTCAGCTTTTCATCAACTAGAACCCACAAGTCTTTCTCCACAGGACTGCTCTCTTTGAGTTCTTCTCTCAGTCTCTATTCATGTCTGGGATTGACTGACTCAGCTGCAGAACCCTGTTGAACTTCATGAAGTTCTCATGGGCCCACTTTTCAAGATTGTCCAGGCTCCCCTGGATGACATCACTTCCCTTTGTTGTGTCAACTGCAGTGCTCATCTTCACATTGTCTGCAACTTGTTGATGGTCCACTCACTCTCTGTGTCACTGATGAAGTGTGCACACTGATGAAGTGAAGCACTTTTTCCATAGACAGTTTGTACTTGATTTCAAAATCTTCAAAAGAAACTCAACCCTGAGTCTTCTGTATAAGAGGAAATAGTTATTATATGGAGTTCTACCAGTATTTTAAAACAGGGAATGTTCTTTTCTTAGCTCTGTCACAAATATAGGCACTGTGTAGTTTTATATATGGTGGCTGATGTGAAGATTTTGAATTCTGAATTAGTTTTTTGATAATAAAACAGTGTATACTTGATTTTTTTCCAATACATCCTGATTTATGCACTAAAGATCAAACTGAATCAAAGGCTTAAGGAACACCTTGAATGGGTTTTAAGACTGCAATATATTTTAAAGTGCTTACCTGAGGCCAAATTCAGCTGATCATTACACATCTTGTTTGCAAATATTTTCTGTGAAATATCTTCTTTTTTCAAAATTTACATGTACATAACTGAGAAGAAAATAATTTTTGTCACCAAATTCAGCAAAACAATTTGTTTAAGGAATAAGAGGGTACGGTATTAATTTTTGTTGTTTATTTTTCATATCCATCTGAGTTTCTGTTTACCTAAGTATAACTCATTTATTTTGGAGGAAAAAAATTGGTACCCTAAACATTTTAGTTCAAGTTCTTCTGAACTTCACAACATTGACCTTCATGAGAATTAACTTGCAGAATTTAAAGGCACACCATCTATAGTAAAAGGACAAACACTTTCCTTTATATAGCAGGGTCATGAGCAATGCCATTGAAATGCATGATAATTAAAAATAAGTAGTTTAAGAAGTAAGTCTAATGGGAAATATTCTACAATTTCTCAGTTTCTAAGATCAATTTTTAACAGATTCAAATAAACTTACATTTGAATCCTTTCAGATCACCAGGGAACATACATCATTGAAATATCACTGAAGCATGTCATCTGGCTTTTCCTGTGCTCCTAATCCCCTATCCTTGAAATGTCCCCTGTATTGAGGTTATGAATAGAGAGGTTCAGGGACAAATCTGGATATACATATGCCTTCAAGAATTTATGGGAGATCTTTTTTCCCTTGACACCATATAGGCTGGACAAGCAGCCAGGAAATGTGTCCCTGAACCTTTACTACTCCCTGCTGAGTGAAGATAGCTCCTCACTGGACAAATTAAGTCCCCATGCCCTTTATCAAGTTGGCTGCAGAATTCTGCAGGAATAAATAGGAAATAGAAATAGAAATAAATAGGAAGTTAAATAATAATTAATACTTTCATAGATTTTTTTCATGTCTAAAACAGAAAAGAAATAAACTATTTTAGCAAATCAGATTTTTCCCCAAATTTAATTTCTTTCTGTGCTTTTTATTTGTAGTCCTATCATAAACTGTACAAGGTAATTGAGAACTTTTAATTAGGGATTATGATACCAGTATTCAAATATGCATATTTATTACTGACACTAAAATATTTTTCCCCTTGTTCTACTTCATGAAATAGCTACTGATAATCTACTGAATATCGCTTTCATAATATCTTATTCACACGTATTTTTGATGTTAAGTTTATTTCTGCAAATTCAAAGTTTGAGAGTTTTTGACTTAGCTCAATAAGGTGAAGTTGTAACCTCACAAGAGACAGATTTACATAGATTTTTCGAGATGATAGCAGTATCATAATCAGCTAAAGTCATGAGGTGGCACTTCAAAAATTATCAAAAGTATGATGAAAGTTTTCCTTTTCTCTTTGAGCTCTCATAGTAAGAAATCTAAATCTGCCATGTCAGCTTCCAGATCTGATTAAGAAATCCATCTCCAAAAATGTAACTCCAAATATGTTCCAACTCCTGCAAAGACATTGATGGTTGAAAATCTGAAATGTGGTCTAGGGAATGCTCATGGAGCTACCTTAGAACAGCATCCTTAAAGCCACAATTCAAGAGGAATTTAGCAAAAAATCAAGCCTATCAATGACGGGAGAAGTGCATCTTTCATTTTCAATGTTTCAGTGGATTTTTATATAAATAATTTTAAAAAACCCCCTAGGATCCAGGAGTTCACACACTTACTGCATGTTCAGCTGCAGACAGCAAAAACTTGTGCCATACATGTGCTTTGATTTTACTTTAGAGGAGGGAAGAAGGCCTAAGAATGCTTCAGGATAAAGATTGTATTGACTACCTATATCTCTATTAATGGCACGAGTTTTGACTTAAAATAAGTATGCTGATTTTATAGTTGTTTGTTTGTTTTCTGTTTTTCCACTTTGGATAAGTAATTTGGGAATATAAGCAAGAAAACATTACATCATATATAAAATATTTAATCTTAAAATTGCCTTCACTAAGTATTATTGTAAATTCAGGAAGAAAGCAGGACTTGAGAAAAAAACAAACAAACAAACAAACAAACAAACAAACAAACAAAAAAACAAACCAAAAAAACCCCAAACCAACCAACCAACCAAAACAACATTTAGAAAAAAAATGTGCTCAATGTAAGAAATGGAAATTTTTGATGATAGACTTCATAGGTTCTGAATTTTTATTCGTTACAGCATGTCTTGAAGAGTCTAGTAGTGGTCATTTATGGATTTGTTTCACATCTCAGAAAGTGAGTTGCTGGATTTCTGTTTGGAATTTACTCTGTGGGGTCACCTTAAGAGCTGAATAGACACTAGCTATTAAATCCTTCCACCATATTTTTCCCAAGGAACTATTTCTATACAATGTGAGTAAATGCAAAATAACCCAACAAACACTAACTTTCTTGTTGCTTTTCCAAGCCATCCTCCTTGGTGTTATGAGCTCATATCAAGTATTTTAATGTTAATCCTTTCATATTTAAGGTGAAAAATCTCCAAGAACACAAAAATGGGAGAAGGAGTACAATATGTATGGGACTAGCATAAGTGCATTTTTCCTCATGTGAGGAAAATATTCTAAGATTTTTCCTATTTTGTGTTTCTTCTCCCAAAATAAGCAGCACAGAATATAGTGTACAGTAAGAAAAAAAGACTAAATTATATGAATCCATATACATTTTCTTCTTTCAACTCTTGGATGACCTTGAAAGAAATATTTGAAATAAATTATTTTGAAAGAAATAACCTTGAAAACTTATCATGAAAGTCAGACTCTTTTTTTCTCTTTTTTTCCATGTCTAACCTGTGCTATTAAGCTGATTCTCCTGTAAGCATGTTGACTTGATTCAGCTCTAGTAGAGCAATAACCATGAAAATCCCAGAATGTGGAGAAGGCTTTCTGACTAATCCAAGAGTAAATTTTTCATTGGAATGAATGTCTTCCTTGGAGAAAGTGAGAAATAGTCTCTCTTCTCTTGTTTTTCTTTTTCTATGAATGTTGAGTTATCTGCAAAGATAAAGGGTGAGTATTTAATACCAAGTGCTTAGTCACTGTTTGGAGAGATAGATTGAAGGTCTATCTACTGTGACATGCTGCTTCTTACTTTAGCACTCAGAGGCTTCTCTCTTTTTTTCTTTATTTTTCTAACTCTCCTTTTACAAAGAAATACGGAAGTCCTACATCTAGAATTTTATATCTATTTTAGTAACTGGAGTTTTCATGTAGATTTATAGGAAAGGTTTTGCTAAAATAAAGAACGCTATACAACTCATGGTTGTACTTTATATTTGCTAGGATTGTGATGCTGAGACTAATAATGATGAATATTAGGAGATGATACTGCTGTGAAGTTGGAAGTTCAAGAAAAAAATCATAGACATGTTTAGCTTTTCATGTTTCCTTTTTAAAAGCATGACCAGTAATTTGTAATCCAGAGACTATAATCTCTGTTAGAGAAACAGGTATTCCTGAAATATTGGCTCAGGAAAAACTATCTTACCCATCTGTTACTCATTCTGGCACAACTTGGAGTAAGAAAATCTAGAGCAGGCTGTTTCCAGTTCTGGGTTAAAGAAAAGGTGGGGAGACATATCCTGTGTTGTTACCATGTGTACCTACCCTTATTTTTAGGGAATGTATGAGAAGAAATGATCCTGTTCTCTTGATATTGTTCACCTAAGAGTTTAGGGAGAGGTGTTCTGTTCCTCTGATGCTGTTTCATTTAACCAGTTTGGAAAAGAAAATCAATAAATTAACTTATTTTTGAAAGCCAAGATTTTCCTAGGTATTGGCTTACATCCATTGCAAACATCTGGCATCTGTGATGGTATAGGAAATTTTAACATGAAAAAAAGCAGATGTATTGCTTTCATCTCTGATTTTCACACCCCACCACAAAAGTGTCCCTTCGGTATCACACTATCCCACTCACAGTCCATCCTTTTCACATAAACAATCATGTCAGAATCTGTCTCCAGGATCTTCTACCAATCCCTATTGTAGTCCCTTCACTATTAAACCCTGTTTTCTATCAAAACAATCCAAATGACAAGATATTCAAATACCACAAATAATGTCATACTGAAAACTCTTGGCCTTAATTTTAGGATTAAAAAAAACAAAAACCAAAAACCAACAAACTTTCATCATCCAGTTAATCAATGCTGCCTGATTACTCTTATCTCCCAGTTTAATCACACAGGAAGAAAAACAGCACCATACTCTGCAATGACCTATACACTACTAATTCTTTTAAGCTGTATGTGTTGTGTATATTGGCAAGACTCCTTTTCTCCCATATAATATTCACCTTGACAGAAAGGGATGGTAGCAAATCACCTACAAGTTATATAACACCTCTGATAGGAAAGGTTCAGTTTAATGCTCCAGGATTGTACTTCTGTGATGACAGTATATCCCTCTAAGCCAATAAACTATTCAGCAACTGACTGACTGCAAAGCTTCTGTTTTCACCCTTTCTGTATATGACCCTTCCCATCACTTTGTTGAAGGTACATGTAGCATTCTAGAGACAAAACTCTCATGTGAATTAGAGGCTGAGGGCTATAGACATTGTTGTCCAACTGTGGAAAACTGAGTAATTAAGTTTAATGATGGAAACATTAATACATAATTTAGGATCATATAGTGCCACAATTTCTAAAAGGGCTTGTTTGGTTTATGGAAATTTTGGTGTAATTTTGTAAACATCTAATTACAAAGGCTAATTTTGGTTCACCTAAAATACAAGTGACAAAAACAAGGAAAACTCAAATGGGTATGAAAATGCCTTTTAAACATTAATCTTTTCTGTCTTAGTCACATAAAATTATGTGGTGATTTTCTGTAGTTGTGTGAGTTTGTCCTTGAAACCTTTATGTGCTTGATAACTGTCAAAAAAACCCAGAGATTGGAAGGAGAAAATGTGTTTCTGATTATCGATGTCTGTGAGAATCATATCTTTGATATTTTAAGTCAGGAGACAAAATCAGTTATTCATATTTTTTTATGTAATTTTGCAGTGACCATTAATTTTTATTGTAAGTTATGGGTTGGTTTTTTTTTCATTCTATTCTTATGAAGCAGATGTAAAATACTAAAAAACAAGTAGGTATCAGTCACCAAGGATATTTTAGGTTATTAAACAAAGGTATATATGTACTTTTTGATGAGAGTTTCTATATGTGTGTTCAAAGAAGAGGGCAGAAATAGATATTTTATTCTATTACAATTCCTTTGTTGCATACATCTGTCTGCCTGTATAAGCAATTCTCTGAGGAGGCTGTTGTATTAAAATTCTACTTCTGATTTTGTAAGGTTGCTGCAATTGCAGCGTTAAAGATCTAGCAGAAATCTACTAATGTTCAAACTTAAAGACAATGTTATTCACATTTTAACACTCCTGTGTGTTCAATTAATATCTTTTTTTAGAATCTGAGTATGATGCTTAATGATGAGTTTCTGAACATTACCGTAGCACTGCTGTCCTACACCACTACCACTAGCCTGCAATGCAGCAAATTGTTGACAGCTATAACAAAGCATCACATCTGCCTTGTAAGCCCAGGATGCTGAAATGCTCTCTCTTGCTGCATAACCCATCAAATGTTATTTCTGTTTAATACTATCACTCAAAACAATCAGATCAGTTGGTCACCTGGAATTATTTTCCTCAATTTGTTTTCCTAAACAATACCTAAGAAGTTTCATCACTTAAAAAATATTTGAAGATCTTTGTATTTAACTGGGGGCTGTGATCCATGAATGTGTGAAAAAGTAGGTGATTTCTTTGCTGCATAAGTGATATTTTGTCGCAGGATAGCAAATACTAGCTAGATGACATGTTCCTGCATTCTTTCCTCATTTCCAGTCAGCAACTGTACAAATGAAATGCAATAGTTGCTGTATATCTACTGATTTCCATCTCTAAATTAATGTGATCTGCTCAGCTGCAGTCATTCTGTGAATACAAAGCTGTAAACTTAACTGACTGCTCTTCCACAGAAAGCTGGTTTGTTTGAGTCTTCCCTGTTTATAGGTACATAAATTGAATCTTAGTCTTATGTGCAAGCATCACTGCTTTAAAAGTTATAACCAGTGCAGATTGGAATACTGGTTCACTCCCCCGCAGCTAGTTTTCATGTCAGACAGCTACCTATGTACAGTGGCTTGCAAAACTGTTCAAATATCACACTAATACCCTTAAAAATAGGACATCCCAGGAAAGGCAGTTTTGCACAATTTCAATTATGGAAGCTGCTAAAAACTAGAAACTAGTATATAAACACTGTTAGACTGAACGGATGGAGCAACCTAATTTTATTTAGCTTATTTTTGCATTGGTCTGGGATGGTTTTTTATTGCCCCACTGTTGTAATAGGGACCTCACCTTTGTTTTCATAAATAAACCTTGCTATTCACTTCGAAAAAACAGAGAAGGTTAATGCTTTTGAAGTATTTATAAGTAAATATTCATGATGTAGTCCTTTCTCTGGGAACATCAGAATTAATCAAGAGCAGAACATGAAGATTTGATTTTGATGAAAAAAATGCAAATATGAAAACACCTCAAGCTGCAGTTTCAAGTACTCTGTCAGCGAGCACAGCTGCCTCAAGCAGCAGTCCTGACCTCCTTCTCTACCTGACAGCTTATTCTCACCCTGCTTTGCTTCCTCCCTTGGGCTAGCAGAAATGTTTGTGCTGCTGTTCACTGAACTAGATCAGGGGACCAATCAGAGCTAAAACTGCCTTTTTTTTCCTTGATTAATTTTAACTTAGATCAGATTCTCAATTTGGTTCACCACAGGATTGAATGAGCAGGAAAAGGCTACTGGTCTGTGAGAAAAGAAGGGTGAAATGACAACTCCTATAACATAAATACTATCTTAAACTGTGGTTCCAAATTCATTTTACCTCGTTCTTGCTGTTCATATGTACAGAAGTTTGAAATCTTCTGTTTGAGCTGAACTCCTTGAGCTAACTTTTGATTAGCAAGAGTTTTGGTATGTTTTATTTTTTCTAGAATAAGTTTTGAACCTCCCCAGATACTCCTGCCATCTATGATCAAAAGGTGTATATGTAAACTATATTATTCACAGTAAAGATACAGTATAGTGTACTCCACAAGGAAAAGGTGCTCAGTCCCATGATATCAGCAACTACTTCATAATGAAGATCCTCTCAGATACCTAAGTAACTCAGTTTTAAAAACTTTTTCTTCAGCTCTTAATAGCTGTGCTAAAGAACCTTTAGGTTCTGATGGAAGCTGCCTTCTAGGTCTATGGATGAAAATATTCTTTGCATTAAAAATGAGAGTAACAGCTTGGATTGAAACCCCTTGCAGAAATCACTAACACTGTCTTAAAGACAAGCCTAGGAAGCATTTAAAGCTGAGATATCAGTATTCTTTCAGGGTATTAAGTAATTTAAAATAGTTTCAAATAATTGTTGACGTGGCAAAGGTTTAGCAGTAATGAGGTTTTAGAGGTGGCTTCTGTGAGGAAATACTACGGAGTCTCCCTGTTTGGGGCATAGCCAATTTCAGCTGGCTCCAAAGTGGGCCCAGTGCTGGCCAAAGCTGATCCCCATTATCTGTGCTTCTGTGATAGCATACTTAGGGCAGGATAAAAAAGTGTTGTGCAGCAGCAGCTGTGAGAGAGGAGTGAGAGAAGTGTGAGACACCATAAGTGATGTCAATGAGGAAAATTGGAGAATCCTAAATAGTCCATGAAGAAAGTTACAGTGAAGTGCCCTGCTTCTCTGTGGCATGTGAAGAACCATGCTGCAACCTGTAGAGAGCTTCAGCTGAAGCAGGTGTATGTGTTCTTGTAGCAGGAGGCTTTCTGGAACAAATGGTGGCCCATAAGACCCATGCCAGGGCAGTTTGTTTCTGTAGGACTGTAGCCCATGGAAAAGAAGGGGAAAAGCATCGGGAGGAAGAAATGGTAGGGATGAAGTGTTCTGAAATGATCATAACCCCCATTCCTCATCCTTTTTGTGCTGTTTGGGGTTGGGATGAGGTAGAACAGTTGGGAATGAAGAAGTAAAATTGAACTTGAGACGTGGAGGTGCAGGGAAAGAGGATTTTTTGTTATGATTTTCTTACTGCCTTATTCTACTTTTATTGGCAATAAATTAAATTAGCCTTCCTAAAGTTGTCTGTTTTGCCTGTGAAGTGATCTCATGGTTTATACCTTGATCTGTGAGTTTGTTCATCTTGTTGTCACTCTATGCCCTGCTGAGGAAGGGGAGTGAGAGTAGTTTAGTAGGCTACTGGCAACCAGAAGTCAACCCACCACCGGTAGAAATAGTAACACAGAGAAGCATATTTGCAGCATTTTGTTGAATTGGTCTTGTAGTGTTTAATATACCCTATACCCTAACCCTAACCCAAACCTGTTCATTCTACAAAATATTATCTGGTTTTGAGTGAAAATGTGCTAGTTTTCTGCTTCTGTTAGAGATACTATTTGGATCTAATTATGATTAAACTATCTATAGAATTTTTTGTTTAAGAACAGGCTGGTACTGATTTTCAAATTATTTTTGTATTTATTTTGGTTTTTTCCTGAAGGCACTTGTAAATTATCTAGAGT
>VWZN01001604.1:0-21013 GCA_013396955.1 Regulus satrapa | reverse complement strand
AAAAAAAAAAAGAAGGAGAGAAAAATTAATCAGCAGCCAGTTAGGGGAAGAAGGGTGGAGAAGCAAAGCTGATAGAAAAATAGTCTATATATTTATAAATAGAAGGAGAATGCAAAAGAAATTACTTTCTATATAAAATCTCATTTTAAACTACATATAACTTCAATAAATTTTGTTTGCATTTTTGCTTGAGTATTGCTAATCTTAAGGCTCACATTTTGGGATTTTATTAAGTGTGAAAAATGTAACGAATGTTTTTCTGCCACACATCACAGCGACTGTGAACATTATCAGCCTGTTGCTACCAAAGTGGATGTTCAGCCATGAGGATGTTGCTGTCTGCCTTACGGTGTGCAGACCTCTTCCTTTCTACCCCTGCTCTGTTCATGACAGGTGTTGTGGTGTCTCTTGGGGTTTTGTTGTTGAATAGGAAGTCATGGTAGTACTCTATGCTACATCAAATTATAGCACCCTACAATAATGTTCTATTTAGTAGTCATTCAGAGGATGGGAATAAAGAACCTAAATCGTAAAATGCCTTCCCAATTCAATACACATTTTCCTAAATTTACACCAAGTCTGTGGTAAAGTTGTGGTTGATAAATATTGCTGACTCATGAGGATGTTGGAGTTGAGCATTCCTATTTTATGCTCAGGATGACAGTATTTTCCAATAGACTCATATGCCAGGAGCATCCACAGAAAAGTAGTGCTAGATGAGCTGCATGAGGAAGTTGAAATCAAGGAAAGGGAAAATTTGGTTTAGATTTGCATTAGCTATTAAAATAATGTTTTAACATGGCTGCATAGTTTGAAATGGGGTTGAAATGTACCATCTCCATAAATCTCTATTCATACATATATCTGGATGTGATGACAACTTCCAGAGAAAAAGAAACTAATATTTATAAAAGTCATTATTGTGAATTTCAAAGCATTTTCTTAAAAAGTTATGATATTTTACAACTTAGATAGAATTTTAGTCTCATGTTTGGTTACTGCAACAACATCCTTCAAAGCTTTTAATTCACTTCCTGTTCATTACCACCTCGAGGTGGTTTTGTTTTTGTGATGTCTGTTTTGAGTGACTGTCATGGTTTAAGCCCAGGCAGCAAGCATGACCTAAGCAGCCACTTGCCCACTATTCCACCAGCCAGATCAGAGAGGAAATTGGAAGGGTAAAAGCTGGAAAACTGAAAAAACTGGATTGAGTGAAAGACAATTTAATAAAAAAAAGCAAAAGCTGCACACACAATTAAGGCAGAACAAAGAATTGATAGGAATTGATTTGATTCTTGCCATAGCAGGCAGGTGTTCAGCCATCTCCAGGAGAACAATGCCGCATCACATGCAACGCAACAACCCATGATTTGGGAAGACAAACACCATCACTCCAAACATTCCCCTGTTCCTCCTTCTTCCCACCATTTTATATACTGAGTATGGGCTGTACATACTGTACATGGGCTGGAATATCCCTGTGGTCACTTGTGGTCACCTGTCCTGGCTGTGACAGGCTGCCCCTTTTAACCTCCCATGCACCTCCAACTTCCCTGCCAGCGTAGCTGTACAAAGAGCAGAAAAAGGCTCATTGCTGTGCAAACCAAGCTCAGCAATAACTAAAACATCTCTGTATTATCAACTATTTCGCACAAAGGAGAAACAATTCCCCACACTAGCTACTGTGAAGAAAGTAAACATCCCAAACCAGCACACTGATTCATTATTTTTAATTGTTGTGTTGTTATTACATATGCTTATAAGAAACCTTGTTTTCAAGGTATGATGAAATCAAGAAAGGAACAATGAACTTTTTGTTTCTGGATAAGTACTGGAGCAGTGGTTTGAATACTCTGTATGCTGTTCAAGTTAGGTCTGTAATATAGAAACAATGGTAGTACTTTTCAAGTCTGGCATTCCAAATTTCTGTAGAAGGAAGAAAATTAAAAGCTGCCTCCTTTTTTTGAAGAAGGATATAATTAATTTTGAATATGGTCTCACAAATATTCTATTTCCAGAAATCTGCTTGTGTCTCCAGAAAGTGGATTCTGTTCAGAGACCAATCCTTTGAATGAAGATTTTGATTTCACAATCTTGTGCAGTATCCCAACTACTTTTGCTGTATAAATCAGACAGCAAAATGTCTTGAGTTCTATGGCAGACATAAAGGTGGTATCTCTGCATGGAATAAATGTATTGCTACACATTATTTATTTCCTAGTATTAAACTTTTATCTGTCTTTAATAGAGTTTTCAGGGTATTTGATACATGAGGTCTTATTTCCCTTCAACTAAAGTAAGAGTACTAGCAGTGGAGTATCCAGCAGTCCATATAAATCTGGCAGCTGTAGGAAGTTCCTGTGCTGCTTGTTACAATGGGATGTTGACATCATTGTTAATTAGCAAATTGTTAGACCAGCAACATGTTCAGTGTTGTGATGTTGTTGTTTTGATTTTAGTATGGGGAATTTTTTTTGTAGATGTGAAAGATGTGATTGAAGTTTGTGAAGACTGTGTGATGAATTATGAAAATTTTTAAATATGTGACTCACAGAGGCAAGATGTGGAACATATAGCGTTTGCATGGCAAGGTGTTGGTAACGGGGAACTACAGGAGTGGCTTCTGGAAGGAACTGCCAAAAGGTTCCCCTACATTTGACAGAGCCAATGCCAGTGTTCTCCAAGGCAGACCCACTGCTGGCCAAGGCAGAGTCCAACACTAACTTTGGGTATAACAGTTAAGAAGAGGGTTGGGAATTGATGGACAATTGATGGACAATGGGCTGTATGGACAAAACTATGGACAACTTCAGCCAAAGAGATGAGCAAGAATATGGGAGAGAAATAATTCTGCCACCACCAAGGTGAGTGAAGAAGGAGGAGGAGAAGGTGTTCCAGGAGCCAAAGAAATTTCCCTGCAGCCCATGGTGCAGACCATAGTGAGGCAGAATGTGCCTCTGCACCCCATGGAGGCCCATGGGAAAGCAGAGATCCACCTACAGCTGTGGAGAACACCATGTCAGACTGGGTGGATCTGTTCAAAGGAGGTGGTGACCCTATGAGAAGCCCAGGCTGGATCAGGTTCCTTGAGGGCGGTCTTGAGGCTCCAGGGAGAGAGGAGCCCATGCTGGAGAAGGTGTTGCTGACAGAACTTGTGACCCTGTGAGAAAGCCACTGCTAGAACAGGTCCTGAAGGACTGCATCCTGTGGAAGTGACTCATGCTGGAGCAGTTTATGAAGAATTGCCACCTGTGGGAAGGACTCCTGTCGGGGAATTTTGTGAAGGAGTCCTTCTTCTGAGGAAAAAGGAGTGACAGAGGCAACGTGTGTTGAGCTGACCACAACATCATTCTCCATCTCCCTGTACTGCTGCTGAGGAGGAGGAAGAGAATTTAGAAATTAATTTGAGTCTGGAAAGAAAGAAGGGGTGGGGGAGAGATATTTGTTACGATGTGTCTTTATTTCTCATTGTCTTTCTCTTATTTAATTTGCACTAAATCAAACTAATTTCCCCACACTGAAGCTGTTTTACTTATGACAATAATTTGTGGGTGATCCTTTCATTTCTTGTCTCATCCCATGAGCTTTTCCTAACATTTCTTCTACCCCTGTCAAGCAGAGGAGGGGAGTGACAGAATGGCTTTTTTGGGTACCTGCCATCCAGCCAGGGTCTACCCACCAGAACCCTGCTCCTTCATAATATATGATCCACATCTGATCAGGAAAGGGTATCTCAGTATCAATCAATCATTAACAATCATATCAACTGAAAATGTCTCCAGGGGATAATAAGCGGAATTGACATATTTTATTTGCATTTACACAATTATTAATTTATATTCTATCTTCAAAAATATAAATTTTGCTTTTCAGTAGATTTGGGAAATTTCAAACATAATATAAGTGACCATGCAGATATTGCAGGTATCTCATGTTATCTAGAACAGTCAGATATTTCATTAGGTTTTTGTATTTATTTTAAGCTATTTTTATTTACTAATGCTAAACGATGTAATTGTCTTTGTGGAGGTGAAACCCACTGGACTAATTATTATTATTGCTATTTTTTTTTTCATATTTTCATGTGTACCATGATAAATTCAGTTATATATTACCTACTCTGAAAGCAAACCATTTTATATGCAGATTTAAGGTAATGGGCATTCAACTTTAAAAAATGGTTCTGATATCCTGTAGCTTCTCAATACTAATATGCTCTTACATTACAACAGAAAAGGATGGATTATGGGTTTTTCAATTTGCATCAGGCATATTAATTGCAGAGTAGGATTTCCACATAAAATATCAATGTACTGGAACAAACTGTTAATGTACCAGAATATGAACACTTACATTCTTTTCTTGAGATTTAAAAGCAATCTTCTTTTTCATGTATCTGAATAGTATTTTTTTAAAGTCTGCTAATGAGAACAACGTAACCAATGTTTTCTGAAAACCTTAATTAGCTTAAGTGTTAATAATTATTTCCTAGTCATTGTACTGGCAACCAGTACAAGCCGTTAAGGAAAGAAAATAATTTACAGGGTATGGAAAAACTTTAAAAAGCTTTTAAGAAATGTGTCATGGAAGATCAACTTTATGTTGTATTAGCAAGAAAAAAACACATTGAATTCAAGTTTTGCTTGTTTGGGGTTATTTTTTGTTGTTCTGGGTTTTGTTTGTTTTGTTTTGTTTTGTTTTCCCTAGGAGAAGATATTCCTAGACTAATAAAAGTGTACTTGGAAGTGACGTTCAGCTGGCAATTTGCAAAGTGTTTTTAATGATATAGAATAGCAAGTTTATGGTTTATCTGTTATCTGATTTGTTTAGATTGCACACAAAGAATCCAAGAATTATTTTTTTTAATAGGTAATAATAATACCAAAAATTTTGCTGTATAAAAAGAAAACAATTCTTTAAGAGCAGGTAAGTAAAGAGTTATGATTCTTAACAGTACAAAAGGGCTTGTTTACAAACATTATCTTATTATTAGTATGCCTGGGCAAGTACATATCTTCTCATTCACTTTCAAATACTAGACTATAGCTGCTTAAACAGATGGAAATTAATTCCTTCTTTGTTTATGCAGTTTTGTTTTATGACTGCTCTGTTTCACACTACTAATCTTTAATGGGTCTTCAATTTCTTTTTCCTTTTTCTTTAAAACAGAAAATGAATGCATGTCCTTCCTTTTAAAGCTAGACAAAAAGAGAAAAAAATATTTAAGTTTTCATGCCACAGCTGCAGGCTGTGAATTATCCCACTAGGGAAGAGTGGAAACACCACCTACATAATCCAACAAGAGGTTTGATTCATTTTGTGTCTGAAGCAATCGTTGTGGTCTTTCAAAGCTGAAATGAGTTTCTTTTTCAATCTTCACAGGAGAAAAAAAAATGAGAATATGTTCCTTACAGGTTCAAAGCAAGATCCCACTTTTTAATTTATTTTTATTCCCATTTCTCATTTTTATTTTTCTCCCTTAGTTTCTCACTATTTTGCAGCTATCTTTATGTATAACAGTGGAATTGAAGATGAGACAGGATGTAAAGAAGAGCCAAGCAATGTCTTCCCAGGCCTATCAATCCCAGCTGAACTTAAGACAAGTGATTTGGTTAGTGTATGAGAACCAGACGATAGAAACTGTGCAGAGCTTGTTTTTAAGGCTCCTATTTGCTCCAGAACAGTCAGAAAATCTTCCTGTCTCACAGACACGGAGCTTTAGTGCCTAGCTGTTTAAGATTCCAGTAGAAGCACCTGCCTAGGGTCCTCTCTAAATATGCAGGACTCCACTCAGTATGCACAGAGGCTATGTAGCTTCCTACAGATCATCAATAGTAAATAATGAAGAGAGAGAGATTAAATTCTCCCTTTTAGGTTCTTTACTCAAGGCTGTAGGAAGGTTTTGTCCTCTTGGGATCCTAATGCTTGAATTTTAACTTGGAGAACTTTAAAGTGCTCAGGATATATATATATATATACNNNNATATATATATATATATATACTTTTTTTTAATGAGTTCAATTAATGATTTAAAATTTCAGTTACTGACAGATTAAATGATGACTGCAGTAAAAGTCAGCTGATTGCAGTATTTGTCCAGAAACAATCCTTTCTATTGCCTCAGAATATTCATACATTTCCTGTCCATTCCTTCATACAGTGATGTAATCACAAGTTTGTATTTCTTAGGACAAGAGGACAGAAGCAAGGACAGAAGGAATAGTGGAAAGAGGAAGGGAAAAAGAAGGAAAGAAAGCTGATTGGTTTGAATTCTCTCTTGATGAAGGTGAAATCAAAGAGATGTTTTTATCAGATGGACCAGCGGATTTTTGTAGGTCCCTTCTAACCTGGACTATTCTAATCAGCATCTCCACTGGATATCATGGACATGAGATTAATGCTTCTGATTTACATGAAGTAGAAAATGCAATTGTATATTAATGTATGTGAGCAGGTGCACTATGAAAACACTTTTCAGATCAAAAATCTCAGCTGAGTTGGATTGCTGCATGAATGATTTCGGGATACTGACCAAGCTTAGGGCTGGGTGGTATAGTAATCTTCTAATTTCTCTCAAAAACTTGTAAGGATGTGAAAAAACTCATCTCTTAATCTGATTTCAGAAGTCTTCATCAGAAAAGGCTGATAGATTTCAGATGCAAGTAAAGATTTGAACTAAAGAATTTAATTTAATTTAAATTTCATTTTACTTTCAAATAGTAAAAAAAAAAATCTAATATTTCAATGCTTTACTGTATTTTTTCTCTTCATCTAATATGAGATTTCAATTCAAATTATATTACATACAGTTCTAAATATTTCATTACATCTATATGTGCTTAAATTAATGTGTGTTTTAGATCTAAAAACTCGATCAGTGCTTATTGTAGTGACACCAGCAATACGGCTCAGAAATCAGTGAACTCACACAAATTTTGCTGAGACCAGTGAAGTTTTAAAGAGGTATGTGCAGTGCATTTAATAGCCTTGGACATATGTAACAAACCTGAAGTCATCATTGCTTAAGATCCCATTTAAAAATATAAAACTGAGAAATATATGTCAGCTCACCACATCTTAGTTTACTCATAAATCATAGCCTTAGCTGTATTTTGTTATGTATATTTCAGAGCTGTAACCTCTGGAAAGCTTGCCAGGCATTGCCTGTGAACTCGCACTAATAGGCATCCTAAACAGAAAAGGAACCTGAATACAGGGGAAATAACGGTTCTGAGAGCTCTGGCATGATCCTCGTTGCCAGGGAAACCTCTTCTTTGTCTCTACGTGTTCAGAATGGCTGCCTCATTAGACACTGAACCTGATCATCACATTGCAGTACCAGGAGAAAAAAAAAAAAAATAAGGAAGGGGAAAAGCTAAGAGTTCCACAAATCTTTAAGAAAATGCCGAGCATAGGGGTAATCTTAAATAAATCTCTGTGTAGCTATTATCATAATTATGTTCTCTAAGGGTAAATCTGTCCAGGCTGCTTCTTTCCACATTTATTTGCAGGTGTAGGTGAGCAATTCTGGATTGTCTTGTACTGAATTAAAAAAAGAAGAAAAGGGAAAAAGAAAAAAGAAAAAAAAGTGAATTCACTAAAACTGGTGAATTGCATATTTTATCTAAGATATACCTCTTTTAAATACTGAAAACCACCTATTTAATAAGGTCACTCTGCTTATTTAACTGCCTGACACATTGTTTTAGCATTTCTATAGCAGATTTTATTAATGGAGTCAGAGGCATAAAATGTCAGGGAAAAACCTACATAGGTGCATTTATTACTCTGATCATAACGAGGAGTGGTGAAAAAATAGTAAAACTTGAAAATATATAGTGACAAGAGAGTTACTTTCTGTTTACTGCTAAGTTTTAATCAAGATACTAAAAACAGCACCACATAAGTGGTGAAGTGCAGCAGAACTGGATGCAGTTTCAAAGCATTACTCATTGGCAATAAAACTATGAACCCAAGGTCCCTCAGGCTCTCAGCTCCTGACCTTGGCTGATGAGAGAAGCTGTTGAAAACAGGGCCAGAGCTTAACCTCCACCCTTTGCAGTTTATAAATATCAACATAGGGAAGGGATTTTAAAGTCATCATCCCAACAACATTCAGAGAACATTTCTGTCCTCTGAAAAGAAAAATGAAAATCAAATCACAGGTGAAATATTTAAGGAATATATGAGTTTATGTATGAAGAGGGAAAGCAACCCAGCCAGACCTTTTTTTCCTTATTTTTTTCAGATGTGAAACTGAGTAGTTAGGTACAAAAACAAGAGAGAACCTGACCAGGTGGTCTGAGATTAACTGGTTGCTTTCCAAGAGCAAAAAGGAATTACATGAACTAGATTTACATGTACCTGGAGCAATTTTCCTTAGTAAGTGATAAGCTATGCTGAATGTCTGATGTTGCCTAAGTAACAGTATTCAAATTAATATTTTTTCTGTTTTTAAATAATACCTTTCATCTAAAATAATTTTAGGCTTTTTCTTTTTTTTTCTTTTTTTTTTTTTTTTTTTTTTTTTTTTTTTTTTTTTTTTTTCCTTGGATTAGTTTCCATTGACATAATTTCTTGATTGCATTAACAGACCCAAAATGCAAAGCCTGTGTCTCTTCATTTTTGAAGGGGACTTTTGAAAAAACACTGAAGACATTTCAGTAACCTAAGGATCTCTCAATGCAGAGAGCAGAAAATCTATGAGAAAAAAATTTGTGTACTTTTCAATCCCAAGTACTTTACAGACATATATATGTATGTTAGATACAAAAGCACAAAAAAAAAAGGCATTCATTTTTGCAAATTTTAGAAAAATATACCTTTCCTGCTACTCCTTCTTACAGTGTATATTAATTTTAAATATCTTGTAGTTCTTCTCGATGTGTAACTGATTAAAGTATAGACAAGAAAGAATTCTGGTGGTTACAGGAGCCCTCCAGAATAGCTTTCTCTACCTGAAATCCCCATTTGGACAAATTATTTCTCATTAATGGCTTAACTCTCATTGAATTTTGGAAATATTTCACCATGGAACTGAAAAGAATTACTTTCCAAGGACAGCAACTGTGTTCTTGCCATGTAATGGATAGGTGATTACATTCAACCAGATTACTTATCAGTGTGTCAAAAATAATCATTTAATATACCAGACCATACAAGGTACCAAATACTTCATACTCCTTTATTTTACATACAGCGTTGTGAGATCTAAGGAAACAGTATTGTCAAAATGTAATCCCTTTCAATATTACACACCCAGTGTGCATGATGGTGATGGATGTAGTCACCATCACCATCAAACCATAAGCTTCTGGAATGAAAACTATAAGCACTTCTAGTTGGATGTAGAAGATCATGAAGGAAAAAGGGCCCCTGTACAGACCCTTAGAAATCTCTAGGCAGTAGCTCTTAAATCATCACTGAGTCCACAAACTTATACTTACACATACAAGTAAGCCTTTCAATAAAAGACACAAAATAAGTAAGCAAAAGGATTGGACCTTTGAGAGTGCCTTAAATCACATACAGATGGGATATTATAGATGCCAAACATCCTCACAAGATCCTTGGTCCCATGATGCAGCGTGCATCTTACTCTTTGATCTCAGCTTACGTCAAAGACCACTGTAAGAAAGAAGGCAGATCAGCTCCATCTTTATCCCAGTATTTTTCACTTTACAATGTGCACCCCTTATATAACCAACTAGCAACACTAAATGGGAGCAATGATTTGCACATTGGTCTTGCACAAGGCACATGCAGGAAAAGCAATAAGGTTGTTTGTTTAAGATATATAAGAAGTGACACAGAAGAAAGACACAGGTCTCCCACCTTAGCTGGTGTTATAAGAACATGGTGAGTACCCAGGTTTTTTGTTTGTGTTTCTTTTGTCTCTTGAAAACCCAGCCTTAGAGGTTTATGCACGCCTTCTTGCTAAGGTACCTGCACTAACAGACACAGTGGTGGGAATCTTACAGTTTGTATTTTAGTGCAGTGTGGAAATTGCAATTTGTTGTCTCTTTGCTCTACATCTCTTTTTGGTGAGTATAAGCAACAAAATTAATTTCTTAAAGCTGGATAGATCAGATATATAAACTAGAAATTTGCCTTCCAAATGCTTATAATTCTACCAGAGCCCCCAGATAACATCCTCTGGATACTTGGAATGTAATTTCACCTTTAAAAGGAAGTATTCTTATCAGTCAGTTGATAGTTTTAAACACCATACTGTCACTTCAAAATGAAAATCACTGATGACTCTCACAAAAATTTGTTACTGGAGTAGCTATAAAAATAATTTTTCTGAGTGTTAAACCTTGGGACATAGCAGTCTAACAACAGCTCTTGTCTCAGCATAACATATATTAAAAATCTAGAGCATATTTCAAGGATTATTTTTAGTTATTTTTTTTCCTATCTTCATGGTTTTGCCTTTGAAATTATCTCAGAAACAATAGCATTGCATGCATATTTGTGCCTGTTATTCCACATATACTCAAGAATATTTGAAAGGATTAAAAAAGATATTTGCCCTTCTGGGTTAAATGTTTTAGCTCTACTTACATTGACAATGCAGGTGAAAGCCAAAAATTAAATAATAAGAAAAAGAAATTAACCTGTTGGTAGGATCCTACCGTTTTCAGTCTTATTTCCAATCACACCGAGACAGAAAGTAGCCCTGACAATTCTGTGACTGCTCCAGCCCATTGTAAACAGGAGGTGGCAGTTCTAGTCTTTCATCCAATATGCTGCAGTGTTATAAAATGGCAGTAACTAGCTAGGGAAGACAGTTCCACAAAATGCAAGCTAAATAGCTTTTCCAAGGCTAGCTGGAGCTGCTTTCCCTCTACTCATTTTTTGTAGAAAGCTAAAATGTGACACACACACAATGAAAAAGAAAGAATAAAATAAGCAGCCTTCTGACAGTTCAGAATTGGTACTGTGATACTCTAGAGCTAATCACACTACATCCAAGCATTTTTATTTTTCTTTCCATTTCCTTTTCTTTTCTTCTTATTTTTGTTTCAAGTGTGCAAACACATAAAGATTGTCTTTATAGGGCTTTTGTGGAAAATAATCCTATCTATTCATCTTGTGCTCTGTCTCATGTATTAGTTTCACAAATTGTTCTTATCATAGAAAATACTTTTATTATAAAATACTAAAATTCCACTTAAAACTAGATCAATACTCCCCCTCCCCCCAATACATAACAGGTGAAGTCTAGCAGAAGTGGCTTTAAAATCCATTGCAGCCTATTCAACAGGCTGTTATTTTTACATTTCTGATGTCTTTCTGAAATACTGCTGAATTGTTGAGAAGACTTTATCATTAAAGCAACTTCAGGACAAAACCTCCTCTCTTGGCTCTAGTTATGGAAATGAGAGCTTTAACCTGCATGTTGAAAAACTCTGTGACAGTGAAGACCAAGAGAAAAGTAGGGTCACTGGAAAGTCTTTCACCAGAGAAAGAAAATAGCAGAACAAGGAAGATAAAAGGGTGTGAAGGATGCAGTCTGACATCTAAGAGAAACTATATGAGCAAGCATTGTATTTACTTCCCTTTAACCCAGCTCAATGTCTGATCATGACAAATACCTGGAATCACAGCTGAAATATATTACACAGTCATATTGAGAATTTTATAGAATGCCTGGAAGCTAGGTGGAGGTGAGAACTACTGAAAGCACCTGACCTTCAGGTAGCACTATGAAGAGTAGCACACATCTTCAAGGTGCAAGTCACCAGGAAGTTGTTTAATATAATTGACAAACAACAGGCTTTCTTAGGAAGAATATTGGGATGCTTCATTTTGATCAAATAATTTTTGCCTTTCTGCTATTCCACCTACATCATTTCTGTAAGTAACTTCTCTGAGTAGAACAACTGCTTTGTACTGTGATGCATGAAACTAGGACATAATGTCATGGCCATAGATAACAAAATATCCTTCTGTTCCCATCATGTCCTCCAGTGGAAACTCCTGTAGTCAGAGATTCAGCACTGTACATTAATCTTCACAGTGTTATACAAGACATCAGTAGCTCAATTCTCTTGCGTCTTCACAATGGAGTATGTTCAATTGTAGAAAGATAAGACATGAGTCTGATGTTGCTAATCAGACAGCCACATACTCAGGCATATTTCACAATAGGAAGAGAATACAGATCATGACTTGTAGCTGTGGAAAACAATAAAAACCTTAAGGGCAGTACTGAACCAAGGAAGAAATGTGGTTATAACTGTTTAAGTATTGTAGAGGCAGGAAAGTAGCATGGTAGTTAGTACATATCATTCTGCCAGGATCTTTCTGAGAGATTCAGGAAGCATTTAAGGGATTTACACACAATGAAATTCAGTTTAATTACTGTGCATCTACTGAGCAATGGTAACAGTCCCAAGAGTGCCTTATGACTAAAATCAGGTCTGCAGCACCGCTTACCCTCCTTTACATTCCAACTTAGCTCTAATGATATCATATTTACTGAGCACTAGAGGAGCACAGTTGAAGAGGTCAGTGGTTCTTCTGATGTATAGTACCCTAGGCTTTATTGATTTATGTTTCACTGGAGTATTTCCTAAAAAAAATTATATATATATTTAGCCAAGGTAAAATCAGCACTGCATAATCAGTAATTAGAGGGGACATATGTCAAACCAAACTTCTCACACAGAAGATCTCACAGTAAGAACTAAGAGGCTGTGTTAAAATTTACAGATGTTCCAGGTATAAAACACAAAAAAAAAAATAGAGTATGGCTCAGGTTCTTACATTTCTGTTCTAAGCAGAGATATGTGCCTTCCTGTCCACTACAAAGATCCAATTATTTAGGGTTTTAATTTTATTGCATTAAAATATTTTCATAGTGTCCTGGTTTGGGACACATTTGGGAGGGACTTTCCTGAAGGAGTCTCCTCTGGAAAGCAATTCAAGCAGCCCCTTCCTTCCAAAGGTTTGGGAAAGATTTCCTTGGAGAAAAGTGGAAAAAATTAACAAAGTACTCACAAACATGAAAAATAAAAAATAAACAATGGAAGGTCTTGATGTTCTGAAAAGATGACAAATTCAGAGTCCTTTTTGTGGGGTGTAGCTTGGCTCACTGGGTCTCTTATCAGTCCCTCCCATGCTGGAAGATGCCATGTCCTGGGCCTGGTGGGCCACACGTGTGAGCTCCCTGTTCTCTTCTGGTGTTTCAGTCCAGGGCAGTATTGAACAGTTCCAAGAAAAAGAAAACCACAGCCTGAGGAACTTCTCTGCCTCATCTAGCTAAAAAAAAAAAATTTAAAAAAAAGAAAAAATAAAGCTAACTAAAAGCAGAGAGCTCTCTCCCTCTGTCTGTGCTGCAGACAACACACACCAAGAGAGAGAGCTGAAGGTCTTATCTCTATGTTTTTGAATACACCCATGAAAAAAACTCCACTGCTTTATCTTCTCCCCTCATTTGCTCTCAGATCTAGTTTTAAAAGCACAGAACTCAATATCCAGCATAAGCAGATCAGACAACTGGGGATACAAGTGTCATAAAGTCACCTTAGAATACGTAGTCTTCTCTGTCCATGAAAAGGAAGGTCAACCCCCAGCTGCACCACTCACAAGGGACAGTGTTACTGAGAAAGAGATTTGCAGCCAGAACCTGAGTTAAATTTCCCTGTGTATATGCGAAACTCAGATATTCTGGAGCAATTTGAGAGATTTTTTCCAAGTGATGCCACTGGAAATTGTAAAACTTTTGCATATTTCCTGGGACTAGAATCTCCTTGAATCTCTATGTTGCATATCCCTGACAAATGCTTGAAGAGCAACCTACAGAGTTAGCCTTTATTTCTTTCCTCTCTCCCACACTAATATTGTTGCATGCAATAAGCTCAGCTCTATCTCTGAGAAACCTTCAGCTAAGAAGATCAGTTAGCATTTGGGAGATCAGGGCTCAAATTCTTGCTATGCGAGCACTGGATGCGAATTTCACACCTAGAAGTTCCGTGTTGCTCATGGTGGCCCACAGACACCCGCACAGTTCAGTGGTGCTCTGAGCAGACAGATGTGAGCTGCCCCTCCTGCCAAGACACAAGAGGGCTGTCTGTTCTGGGGATCACACTGTGAATGTCACTCGGGGTCTCTGCTAGGTATGATTGATATCTCTGTGGCCTTGTAGATGTTCCTTGAGAGAGGAAGAAAAAATGAAAGCATGGAAACTGAGGCAGACAGAGAACTGTGTGGCTGTTCAGAGGCTGAACAGTAATGTGGTACTGGTACCTCTCTAAGAAACAAGATTTATAAATGTTTGTTGAAGCTCAGGTATGCAAACTGCCCTGATAGTTTCAATGAGACTACTGATGAAGAAACTTAAATGCGCTGTGTGAGACCTCCAATAAGAGATATATTACAACATACTTACTCCACCAGACTTTTAAAATATTTGAAAAAGTTTAGAAAGAAATGTAAAGACTTAGACCCACAAACAAATTTCTAGAGCTAAAATGCCATTCTGCGCCAGCTGAGACACTGTAACTGTTCATAAAAAATTCTCTTTCATTGCAGATGTGAATAAATCAAATTATTGCAATTTTGCAAGAGTGGAGGAGACCACACATTGGCAGGGGAGGAGACTGGAGGAGAGGAGAGAAAATTCAAGAGGAAGAGGCATATGCAGGAGGAAGAGGCATATGCAGAAGGAAGAGAAGAAAGAAGCTACCTGCCATTGAGAACCAAATTATTGAGAAAAATGTAAAATATAAAATCATGGCTTTTGAAAGCAGAGAGACAGTACTTGTAGACATGGGAAAAATACTAATCTAAACAAAAAAGTAAAAGTGGGACTGAGTTCAAGTGGTCTAATTATATACTAAAAGTTGGATAACCTCAAGTAAATGGTACATTTTTTATTTCTGACTTTTTACCAGCTCAGATTTGTAAAATGCTTTTGTAAGTACTTCTAAAATGATTTTACTTTAGCTTTTATTCCTCTCCACGTTAGATATGAAAATTTCTGTCTTAATTTACTCACTAGGTTCCTACTAGAATTCTATACACACTGAGAAGATTTGTCTAATAAGTTACTAGAGACTTTTTCTTCTCCAAAAACATTGAAATGCCTCCTTTTTTTTTTTTTTTTTTTTTTTTTATTTTTTTNNNCTTTTTTTTTTTTTTTTTTAATTTTATTTCTCTCTTTTCTTCCCCCTCTAAACTACTTAGAGTCATAAAATCATTGAGGTCAGGAAAGACCATGAAAGTCATTGAGTCCAACCATTAACTTGGGATGGCCATGTTCACTTCAATGTTTTCAAGTGCGATATCTACATGCTTTTTCAGTACTTTCAGGGTGGTGATTGTATCACTGCACTAGGCAGCCTATTCTAATGCCTGACCAGCCTTTCATTGGAGACATTTTTCCTAAGATACAACCAAAATCTCTTCTGGCTCAATGTGAGGCTATTTCTTCTTGTCCTGTCACCAACTGCCTGGGAGAAGAGCCCAATCCCCATTTCTCTACAACCTCCTTTCAGTCAGGAGTAGAAAGCAATAAGGTCTTCACTCTCCCAGCTAAACCACCCTCAGCTCCCTCAGCTGCTCTCCATGGCTTGTGTTCTGGGCCCTTTTCCAGATCTGCTGCCCTTGTCTGGATACTCTCCAACGCCTCAACATCTTTCTTGCAGTGAAGGGCCAAGAACTGGACAGAGGATTTGAGGTGTGGCCCCCCACCAGTGCTGAGAACAGGGGGGCAATCACTGCCCTGGTCCTGCTGGCTGTGCTACTGCTGGTACAGGCCAGGATGCCATTGAGCTAATGTGTGTGTGAGGTGCATACTCTCCTTCACTGCCTCCTTGATCTTGTCAGCTGCATTCTTCTCACTTTTGTCACCAGTTTCGCTTCATGAGCATTAGACTGCTTCAGTAGTTATGACTCATCAGAAAGGTATAATCACACCAATTCCTGCTCAATGTCATTTGGTCTCACTTAAATACCAAGTTTTAGCCTCTTGCTGAAATATCAATATGTGGTAAAAAAGGAAAACTGATTCTTACAAATAACTACAAGTATGCAGACTGTCATTAGCATAGATGTAGCATTGGTAGCAGTGACTTATTTATCTTTTAAAATATAATAAGAAAAGAGAAAAAAAAATCTTTTGTGGTATATCTTTATCCATTAATTTCTAGCACCAAAACCTCATAAACATGGTGACAGACACAGAGTAATTCTTATATTTCAAAAAAAGGTCAATCAAAAAATAGATAAAAGGTCAATCAAAAAATAGATAAAAGGTAAAAGTACAGTCAATAAATAATCTTATAAGACTAAACATTACACTCATCCTTTTCAAGTCCATCATTAGTCATCTACAGTGCCCTCAATGACATTTTTAATGTATTATTTCAAAGTTCTTTCTTTATTATTGAAAAGGGAACTTTTTTTAACTTATAAGGCTCCATCTATAATCGAGGTCTGGTTCACTATAAATGAGCAATTTCCCAGTGGACAAGAAACTACTGTGACAGGAACATTAATAATACCTTTGAACATCTACTGCCCCATTTCCCTTTTTAATTTTTTTTTTTTTAAGGAGATTTACAGTTTTATCAGTTTCATAGGGAAATGCTGAAGAAAAAAAGGAGAAGGAAAGAAGAGGCAGGAAAGGTTATTTTGTGGCTAAGGCTGGTTGAGTTATTATTGTTCAACATTCCATCTTTTAAATTACTTCTTAAAATTACAATCCTACACCCATTGTTTCAGTTTCAGTAGAAGGAGCTGCATCTTTGTATTACAGGCCATTTCTTTAAAGTATAACATTTATAAAGATAGTTAAAAGACTTAGGTAGCACTTTGAACCTGAAAGACATTAAATGCCTTTTGGGCATTGTGTAAAATCCCTGGAAATTGCTTAGATAGCCATGTAATTTTTTGAGTTTCCTCTCTCAGCTCTTGCTATCAAACAAACATTAAGAAGTCTAATATAAACATGTAAATTTAAAGGTTTATCCCTTATGAATGTAGTGTTCAATATGTTCCTGTCTTTCTCCACTGAAACCATTCACATGGAATTTAAACAGCTACTGCTAAAGAAATGTATTCTTTATAACGTAAGAATTTGAAAATCTTAATTTTGACAAACTTTTGAATTACTTAAGTTATAGAGCCTTATTTTCAAAATGTCCCTACCTATGAATAGTTTTTCCTATTTAAAGTCACCATTTGGCTGTAATATTATTCATAGAATGTATTTGATCTATTCATATTTTATCTATTCACAGAGGAGATCTGCTTTTCAGGTGTTGATGGCAGTTTTGCAAGGACTCTAAGGATAAATATCCAAATGTAAATGATTAATAAATCAGTTATACAGCTTCAAAAAAAAAAAAAAAAATCTGCTCAGTGTATTAAAAAAAGTGAAGGAACTTTGGAGTTGGGAATATAGAGGGGGGCAAATACTTGCAAATAATTTGTTAAATGCAAAATTAATTTTCCAATCACTGTAACAAACGGAGGAAGAAATATAGGGAATTCAGACAAAATAAGAATGTTCAAGGGCATTTAAGAAATAATAAGAATGTGAAAGAACTGCATTTTTTTTCCTGAAAGGAAAAAATGAAAACTAGAGAGGTATATGAAATAACAGATGATTAAATAAGCATATATGAAAAATTAAAATGAAAAAATTTCCTATCCTGGTTCTGTGATATAAGAGCAAAAATATAATTAAATGGTAGAAGGCTTGAAGTAAATAAAAGAATATAGTTTTTTATGAAAATATTGTCACCAAGCCAAAGAAACTAAAAAGTGTAAAATGAAGACTGGGCATGCACTTCGTCATGCAGATCAGTGAAACACCTTTTAAGCCATTTTTTTTTCTGGATGAAAGAGAGAGCCCAACCTATCCTGGACTAAAACACAACACATAAGAGAGAGTTCAGACAACATGCCATAGCAGGGCAATACTTCTTGTTGGATGACGGGTGGGTAAAGCACCCAAGTAGGACAACTTTATAAGGGAAGGTTCTGCTTCTCATGGTACTTTATTTTGCCATCTGTTTAGGGGGAGGCTAATCAAACTCAGACCAAGACAAAAAGAATTGCAGTATTTATTGTATTCTATTTCCCTTAATAAACTGTATAAACTTTTGTTGTGCAACAACAACATAGCTTTTGACACTGAGGCTAAGTGGAAGAAGAAGCTATAAATATGGAAAGGGAAACATTGGTACACATGACATTATGCTGGTGGCAGCATTTGGGAAATATTCTTCAAACCTATATTTCTAATTATCAGCAGCTCAAAAATTTTTGTATCTTGCAGAATTACATGTGTGAGAAGATAGTTTTGTATCTATCTATCATTTCTCTATCAACCATTTATGTATCTCTCTCCAGATGCTGAACTAAAAACAGTTTGCAAAGTAGTATGGATCATACTTAGACATTATATTTCTGCTATTATCCAGATTCACTTAGTAAAATAAAACTCTAAGAAATGAAACAAAAATAATTTTCGAAGTCTCCAACCAAAACATGCATATATGCTTGCTTTGTAAAAATATTGACAACATCTAAAATCTTAAGTTCCAATGTGAATCTTCTGTAAAAGTGACATTGTTAAGAACTTTTTAAGAGACCTGTCAACACCTGCTCTCTGAATCTTCATAAAATTAGTTCAGAGAGAGGATAAACACACTGGATTTCGAGGAGCAGCAACTGGCCCTGACTGGGTTCATGCAGCATTAAAAATTATTTAGCTGTCATCTCAGCCATGATAATTATCTATGCACTTCTGCCGAGCCCACGTCAATGGTGAAGTGGGTCTCTTTCTCTGAAATTTAGGGACACTATTACAGATAATTAATTCATTATTGTGAACTGACTTCACAACAGTTTAATTAAGATTGCAGATCAGCCTCGGGGCTGATTATTATTATGGCATAGTTGATAATTTAGAAGTTGAATAACACTGAACTGGACATGCTAGATTAAACACTTGGAAACGGCCTCATCTTTATGATGGTATTTAAAAATCTCTAGCCTTACTTCCTAGCATCCTGTATGCAGCAAAGGTTGTCTGTATATGTGTGGATAAAGAACAGAATTTAGAGAGAGGTTTTGAACAACAGAGATCTTTAAACATTGAATGCTCAGTAACTAGAGTGGATCAAAAACTTAAGGAAACATAGAAGATGCAGGATTATAAAAATCGTGACAGAGAACCACAGTGCCCAGTTAAGAGAACAGTATTTAATCTTCTCTTTTTAAAGATAAAACTGTCAATTTTTGTACGACATAAAAAAATTAAACATATTCATATTAGAATCAGTTTGAAACATTTAAAAGTGGAAAACACTTGCACTCCAAATGAAAATTATAACTATAACTTATAGCAGTAGGAAATCAGAGTATCAGTTCCCTGTGTATACCAGCCCCAACTGCTGTGCATAGCAGAAAGCTTGAACAGGAAGTGCCCTTTCTCCATCAGATGCTTGAAAACAGCAAGTGATGAGGTACAAGTTTTCTGTGACAATAAAATATAAACTTACAGGAAAAGTGAGCTTTCCTGTTTCCATTTGTTCTGTTGTACTCATTTGTTTCTGGAGCTTGATTTCTTGGGTACAACAAAGAAACAATTCCCCATGAGGTATTTTCTCATTTTGAGAACAGAGAGAAATAATATCTAGTGCTGCAAGGAAGAAAAGGTGACTAAGGCTGGGAGTTGTGAGGGTTGAACATTTCTTGTAACCCTCTAGGGTCAGTTCCCCTCTGATGATACTTAGCTTTCAATTGATTTATATGCTGTAAAGAAGACTATGGAAGAAAAGAATGTTGATTCTATTCTGTCTCCCATGTCACCAATGAAGTTAGAAGTCAAGTTTCAGTTACAGAAACTTTGTTACTGGTGATAGCTGATTAAAAAAAATCCAAGCCAAATAAAGTCACGCCAGACAAAACCAAATTTTGCCTTCCTCACTTGTAGAAGATGAGTGGAGCTGGCACTATCCTTCTACTCACACACAAAACAGATATTACCTGCAAATCATTGAGATAATAAAAGCTGTGCCCAACAACACACTTTAGAAAGTGGCATTCCAGACAAGAGTAGAAATTTCAGCAATAATTGTTTGTGTTCTGGGTGAATTTTTTTCTGCAACAGAACCTTCACTTTTTTCCTCCTGCTTTTTTTTTCCCCACTGTTTTCATACAAGAAGTGTTGAATTGGCACATTTGTGCCATTCATTAAATATTAAAACTAATGTAAGCATTGCCTAATTCCCCAGAAAATAAATCTTATTTTGTATAGCGCTGGAAAATTAGAAACTTTATATTACTTAATCACATGTTAGAGAATGCAAATGTTGAAGGAATGACTATGTAAAAGGTTATACAACACTTAAAAAGACCGTAACTTAATAAAAAAAAAGTTTAGAAGTTTTGTTTATGCTATTACATATTATTTGTTTACAAATTCATTAAAAATTTGAACATACAAAAGATAAGATTTAAGTAACTTGAAGTGTTTTGCATTTTTACCTGTACATATTTGAGTTTTTTCCAGTTCTTGTGGCTGTTTGAAAACCTGTAGGCATATGAGACTGGTCATGTATCTATGTACTTATATATAAAAATTACTTAGTAGACTATTAAGCATCTGCCCTTAATTTCATAGAAATATCCCAGGACATACAGCAGATAATCTGTGTATAAAGCTTTGATCCTCTTCTTGATCAGACTAGCTTTACTATTGACTCCTTATTATAATTTATTTAACATAAAAGCTGTTACATAAGGTGGTTAAAATTGCTTAATGAGCTAACCGATTTGGGAGAAATGAATTTGAGATCACTTTGAACCCAAAGAACCAAAATTTATGAGGTTCGGGGTCCTGGAGGAAAAGAGTAGTGCACAGTTCTTTAATTAATGGGATATTTGGGTAGAAAATACATTAACTACTGAACAACTTTGATTTTTTCATGGAACTGGAACATGAAATGAGCTCATTCTCTGCCTTTACTTATGCCCTTGACACGGAGA
>VWZN01001603.1:335908-357579 GCA_013396955.1 Regulus satrapa | reverse complement strand
ACCAAAGAAGTGGACAAACCGGTACCATTGGGAANTCGCAGTCCCCGTGTCCCCCCGTGTCCCCCGTGCGTTCCGCGGGGTCTGGCGCCCCCTGCCCGCCGCGGGGGGCAGTGAGAGCGGCCCCGGGCCCGCCGCGGTTCCGCGGGATCCTTCAGCTGGGTCGGGAAAATCCTCCGAGATCAGCGAGTCCAGCCCCTGGTCGATCGCCACCTCGTCACCCGGACCGTGGCACTGAGTGCCACCTCCAGCCTTTGCTTCAACACCTCCAGGGACGGTGACTCCAGCGCCTCCCAGGGCAGCCCATCCCCGTGTCCAACCACCCTTCCCGTGTGGAATCACCCGTGATCCGCATCCCAAACCTCCCCTGGCACTCATTACGTCCCCTGACCCCGTCCCCTGGCAGCAGAGGGAGCCCCAGCTGGCTGCCCCTCCTGGCCGGGAGCTGTGCGGAGCGATAAGGGCACCCCCGAGCCCCCTCAGCCTCTCCTCATGGGCTCTGTGCTCCAGCTTCACTGCGGCCTCAGCAGCTCCATGGCCCTCCTGAGCTGAGGGGCCCAGAGCGGGACACGGCACTCGAGGAGCGGCCTCAGCAGCGCCGGCACGGGGGGACAACCCTGTCACCCTATTTGTGATGCAAACCAGGTGCCACAGATCTCTTTGGGTTACCTGGGCACAGCTGGTTCATGTTCAACCCCCAGGCCCTTTTCTTCTGGGCCACTTCCCAGCCACTCTGCCCCAAGCCAACAAGGTTTTTGTTTTTGGGACAGGCCCCTCAACAGCCTCAGCCCACTGACAACAGGTTTCCGGGCAGCAGCAGTGACCCAGGTGTGCAAAAGCACATATTTACACATCTTCACACCTGCAGAGAAGTGATGGAACAGCAGGCAGGGAGCTCCCTGGCTGCTGAGGAAGGAGGCTGATCTCAGAGCCACTCTCTGGACTCCGGTAGAGATGAAGCTCTCCAATCAGATGGGCACAGAGCAGTTTCCCTCACTCCCCTCCTTTTAACACAGGACTTCTGGCAGCCTAGTGCTCCCAGAGTATCTTTGCAGGACTCACTTGCCCATGTGAAAAGCTGTAAAACAACAGCAGTGTCACCTGCAGACACGTGCCACAGCTGTTCAGGTCACCCCGTGCATTCCTGGTGAGTGGGCATGCCCATGGGAGACCTCTGCCTTCCCTTCCCAGATGAACTTCCATTTAAACTGAAGCTTATTCAAGCATTTGCATCCCAGTGATGCATGAAAGCGTCCCTCTGCAGGTAAAGTGACTGTAAGATGGCATTTTCGTGTATCTGGGATTTTTTTTTTTTTTGAGCTGAGCTATGGATAGTTCCTTCTCCAGGTTGTTGCTTTTTAGTAGATTTAGAGGTACAAGCTCTGCTGCTCCAGCCTGTCAACCTCCGCAGCAAGGTAAGGAGCAAAGGCACGGGGCTAAATCCTGCCTGCAGATCTGCCCAAGTTCTCTGCCTACACGACTGTCCCAGCTGGACACCTGAGAAGTCACTGGCTTTGTTTTGCAGAGAAGGAGAAGTTCCATTACCCTGCACCTGTGCTAATACCCCACAGAAAGCTGGCAGCACCCCATACCCTGACACTGCTGAAGAAAAGGCTCCCTCACAAAAAAGCTTTATCCCTGCAGCTCCCAACCAGATGCTGGCAGCAGCTCTGCACCATGCCTGGGCTATCTCAGACACACCCTGGGCTGCCTGCAATAGGTTCTCTGCTCTCCTCAGCCTCCCCCTGCCCCAGGGACAGCAGGGCTCAGGGCATGGGGGCAGTCCCACGCCCTCAGGGCCATCCCCACACCCTCTCTGCTCCTCTCCCTTTGTTTGCACCCATTTTAAGCCACAGAGGCACAGGCCCTGCACCATCCATACCCTGCTGTAAGCTCTGGAGAAGCCCCACAAAACTGTGGGGTTTGCTTTTCTTCCCCGCTAGAACTCCTTGGCTACTCACAGCTTTTGGGTTGAAAAGCCTCGGTTTCATCTCCAAAAGGAAGATCATGCAGTTTTAAGAACTGTTCAGACGAAGTGTGACATAACAGTGTATCTATTTCTTGAACAGAGCTGTTTCCCTGCGTTTGTTTGAAGTCTGACCTGATTATTCTTGCAATTGTATTTTTAATGCTCATCAGGTATCCTTGGAGAAAATGAAGAGTCACTTTTTTTAGATCATGCATATGTAATCAGACAAACAAAATATAGCTCACCTGCCCCGTTCTTCCCCTCTACAGCAAAAAGCACATCCTTAACCATTGCTCCAGAGAAAGCAACAGCTATTCAGATGGGACAGAGCACCAGTTTCTGACCTGCCTTGGGCACTTCTGGTGCCATCTGTCTTCATTGTAGGGACAAATGCTAGCCTCACACTGGAATAAACAAGAGTAAGTTGTTCCCCTATTTACAACGTGCATACCTCCAGTATTGCTCTCACATATTTCTACAGGTTTAATCTAGCTTGCTAAGGTGGCAAGTTCAGCTCCACGGGTACTTGTAGCCCTGTTTTCCACAGTTTAATAATGATTGCCTGGACTGGGCAGAGGTGGGGAGCATCGCTCGTGGCTGGCACTCTGCAGTGGGACCTTGCCACGAGCAAGGTGCTGCAAGGAGAGGGGCACTCACCCAGCAGAGGATGCTGGCTCAGCCCCTCCCTCGAGTGGGGCTGACAAAAGCTCAGTCAGCCCAGCCCAGTATGAACCTGGGACATTGGCACACCCCAAATCCCTCTGGGCCGGGGCTCAGCGTGTGTCACAGCTCCAGGGCACACAGCAAGCCCCTGACATGGGGAAATGCCCCCTCCCGCAGCTCAGCTCAGCCCCGGCCCTCTCTGAGCTGAGGTTTCGTTTCCCAGCTTGGCTCTGGAGCAGCTGCTCCACCACAGACCCACATCCTCACCCCACTCCTGCCTCAGCACTCCCTTCCTGCTGCCAACCCTCCCACCCTGGCAGGGCTGGGCTCAGGCTCAGCAAGAGGGCAGCTCCACACTCCTGCCTCAGCAGCAAGAGCCACAGAAACGCACTCCAGAGCCGGGTTAGAGGCAGAAAGTTTGAGCTGCTGCAGAGTGCTGCCATCAGCAGAAACCGTGGACACAGGCAGCCTCTGCACCTCATCAATCATCAGGAGGGGGCAGAGAACTAGTCACCATCTCATCGTTTAATTACGACTGTTAATCATATTTTCATTAACCTGAAGTGAAGCTGCCAGCGTTGCCCCTCTTTTCACCCCACGCCCCAAATCCCATTTCTCAGAGAGCAATTCTCCTCCAGGCAGGACACGCTCCGTCCTTCACAATGCACATCTGGCCAGCAATTTCCAGACCCTGTTATCTTGCCTCTTTTCTACATCTCCACCCCTTCCTAGGTGTCAGCAGGCACCTGTACTGCCTTTCCATCCAGGAAATGGGTTTAGCCTGCTCATACTCTCCCAAACCTGCTCAGGATGGGTTCCTGAGGTCCTGCAAACTCTCTGCTCTTGACTGTCAGACTTGCTACATGCCCCATTTCCCCCTGTTTTTAAAGATGAGCTGATTCGATAAGCCTGCTCCTGTTTTTAGTTTTCCATGTATACCTGTAAACAGAGATGCCAGATATTCCATGGCACAGACAAGAGGGGCAGGAAGGTCACACTGAGGGGCAGGAGATCGCAGTGCTCAGTGCCCCAGGGGCAGCTCTGCACCCTCCAACTCTGCTCCCCATCAGCTCTCACTCCTGGCTCTCTGTGAGGAGAAAGGGTGTTGATTAGTGTTAATTGAAGACTTTGGACGCTACACCTTCAGAGAAATAATGAGCAGTGTGACATTTGAGGTCCCCTTTGCCTCTGCTGTTACAGCTCTGCGCCTCAGCCCTGCCTGAGGGGACAGCTCACCTCTGGCGTGAGGCAGGGAATCAGCATTCCCAGGCATCATCTGCTCCCCTTCCCTGCTCCAGAACCCCGCTGCAGGCCTGGACACTCCCCTCTTTTCCAGGCTGAGCATCGCACCCCTCCTGTCTGTGTGTCCTCGGGTGTCCACTGGGCAGAGCCATCCCGAGGCTGCCCAGCTCGGGGCAGACCCGTGGAGCAGCATTCCACCAGAGGCCGGGCACAGGAAGGGCAGGAGAGCAATCACACATCCCGGTCCTTGCTGCTCATCTTGCTCTGGCTCGGCCTTGGCCAGTCAAGGTCACTGCCATAGGCGGCCCGAGAGAGAGGGGCGACCCCCTGGTCCAAGCCAAGGCCTGCAAGGGGCAGGCCAGCCCTTGCTGAGCCTCCAGAGCCGCCCCAGCCTCCTCGGGTGGGGAGGTTGCACCTCTTCCTCCGTCTGCTTCATCCCCCCTAAGGCTCCAGAGTGAGTTCAGCTCTGCTTGCAGCACTCCCTGCAGGTCTGGGAGGATGTCAGGAAGCCAGCCAGGGAAGGGAGCAGAGCCAGGACCAGAGGCTTCGGGCTCTGCGGTTGCTTTTGCCTCCCTCTCCTCTCTCCCCCACCCTGCAGGAGCCTCAGATGTGCTAAGCAGCCCGTAAAGGTGTTAATGGGGAATGGATCACCCCTGCCACAATTGTGATGCACCATGGCACCCAGGACAGAAATGAGATATAAAGTATGTACTTACTCTCCCAGTGTGAAAACTGCTGGGTTAAATATAACCCGGGCTGGCTGGCTCCAGGAAGCGTAGCTGATCTCTTCATTTGATGGCAGAGTGCTTGCTTTGCCAAACAGCCCTCAATCCCCACGGAGCCAGCAATTCCCCTTGTGCAAAATGTGCATTTACATTACCAGGTATGATAGGGGCGCATAAATTGCCTCCTTTATAGATATATTTATATATATTTCCTTATAAAGTGTCACAACATAGCCCCTCACCAGCAAAGCCCGGCTGTTGTTTTTTGTCCAATTAGGTTTTTGATCAGGCAAAAGTCACAGTGGTTTCTGCAGGTGCAGAATTGAATGAAGGAGGTGCAGTGAGGGGCCAGGAAACCTTCGGCACCTCCCCGGCAGCCTCAGGGCAGCACAAAGCAAACAAGACACAAGGTTGTTACTGGTTAGGGCCTGTGGCAGCCTTGAAAATTCAAATCTGCCTTCCAGTAGGACTATTAGCCAGATTTCCTCTCCCTTTTGTGACCTGTTGGGCCCCAGACACAGCTTTGGAGTGATGATAAGCTGCATTTTTAATAACCATCCCCCTGACAGCATGGAGTGCTTGGCATTCACCCCAGGCCTCCCACAGGACCATTTGTAATCCCCTGGACTGGAGGGACAGCTCTGGACATCCTCACCAGCTCCCAGTGAGAGCTGAAGTGCCAAATGAGCACTGCCAGGAGCTCCAGCAGCTCCCACACCTTGTGCCCACGGCAGGACGCTGCAGGTGCTCACGCCACAGAAAACGAAGCTGCAGATGCAAAGCCCTCTAAATTCAGCCTAAAGCTGGGTTAGTCTGACCGTGGGAGAGGAGAGGGGAAGAAGGTGAGAAACAAGGCTTGCTTGGAGGATAGAGAAACACTTCTCCACACCAGAAGCGACTTCCAGAGTATGAAGTTAGCCAGGGAAAAAAGTCACAAAGCACACACTTTTAATGGCAGGGGTAATTAAGTACTGCATTGCCTGCTACTGCATCCCATGCCTGTTTGCATGGGAACTTCTGTTTACAAAAATACAAAATACAACCCTTTTAATAAGGTGACCTTGCCAAACACCTCCTCTGCTTTCATCCAGCTGAAGGTATAGTTTATATTCTCATCGACTGAGAAGTGTCAACCAGCTGAAACTTCAGGATACCCTAGATAGAAAAAAAAAAAACCCTTCAAATTATCCCTGCTGGCCTCAAACTCCAGGAGCTCAAACCTTCTTTGAACCCTTATCAAAAGTGAAGCCATTTCTTGTACCAGCCAAGCTAGCTGCCAGCAACATAGGAACACACCACTCACCTTAAAAAAGTCAGCATTAATATTTACTAACTGAATGCAGGCTGCAGAACAGCTCTTATCTGTGCTGTTTAATTGTGCCAGCTTTAAGAGCAGCCCAATAAAGGCATGTCAGCAAGGCTTCTTTTTTTAAAGAGGGTGCCAAGGGATCTTGTTGTAAGTGAAGATCTTGGAGAAAAGCGAGGAGATTCATTGCATTAAGTGCACAGTATAAAAGTGGGTTAGACAGAACTGCTCTCCCTGGGGGGCTGCCTCTGCCAGTCACCTGGGGAGAAGTCTCTTTCAGAGAAAAGCCAAACCATCCTCAGCACTACCCAAGGATCTGGAGACTATGATCCTTTGCCAGTCCAGTTCCCCTCCCCAGCAGAGAGCACTGGGTGGGTGGGTGGCACCCTCAGCCCCCTCTGTCCACTGTGACAGCTGAGTGAGGACATTCCTCAACAAAAAGCTACTGTTAAGGAAGTGTTCCCGTCTGTCCCTTCAGATGCCCCTCCTGGGGTCACATCTGCACCGCCACTGTCACTGCCGAGACCAAGGTCCCGTCACACGTTCCCCATTTGACACCCCACGCTCTCACTGCAAGACAATATTTTCTCACTTGCCGCACTCCAAGCTTCCCAAGGCAGAGTCTCAGACGTCTGGCTCCTTTATTTTAATTGTGGCACAGCAACACAACAGCTCAAGGCAGGGAGGGACCCCAACACTGCAACCTCTGGGCTTGTCTGCCCTTGCAGTCTGTGCAGCCACTCCTCACAGCCCCTTCATGCTCCTCTTGGTCCAGTGGGGATATTTGTTCTGGGGTCTTCTCTGGGTGACTGCCACAGCCCACACCTCTGTGGCACTGCAGCTCCAGCATCCCCTGCCCTCAATCCAGGTCATGGGCCGGAGAAGAGGATGTCCAATACGTCCCAGCCCATTTGGAGGGCAAGGCCACCCAGGGCACTTCCCAGCTTTCCTATGCCCCCTGTGTTTTTCTATCCCTTCATTTTAGGGCCCAGCACTGAGGCACAGAGCAGGGCAGGAATGGCAGCAGCATCCCAGAGCCTGCAGCCTCGCTGCTGGGAGAGCTGGGAAGCAACAGAGGCTGATTAGCCTTGTTTCTTCAGCTTGGAAGAAGAGCTTTGAAGATGCAGGCAACAAAGGGGAAAGTTTCGACTCACCTGAAGCGTTTTGCTAAAAATAGCTGCTCTTCCCCCCGTCACAAGCTCGCATTAGGCTGCTGTAGTATTTTAAAAGGGAGGTTATAATGTGCAGCTTCCTCCTCTTACCTCACAGCATCTCTGAGCAGCAGCTGCAGCACATGCACACACACGTTGCAGCATGCACAGCACCCTGGCAACCAGGCTGCTCTCAAGGCTCATCAAGTCCAGCTCAAAAAACAAAACCCAATGCGTTTGTCGTGGGGCAGTAACTGCTCATCTCCCCTCAACACCTTACAGAGGAATCACCAAACTCAGCAGCTCACTGCAGAAGCAAGAACACTACAACAAGAGGCAGAAGCAAGAAGCAATCCTTAATTACAGCAAAGAATGAAAAAAAACCAGCCTCTGCAGTGCCTTAGAGCTATCTCTGAGGTCATCTGGTTGCGCTGCTGACACTCAGTCCCCCATCACAGTCCAGAGACCTCTGCCCCACAGTTCTGCTGCCAGGGTTAACCCAGCCCAACCTGTGAGAGCTCCCACAGAAGCACAGCACCTACCAATCAGTAAATATGCTGATTGTGATCTGCAGGTGATTAATTGCAGATGCTTTTACTGCAGTCCGTGGGGTGGATAGAGAGGCTCCCTCCAGTATCACAGGTGGCTGGCACCTTCCTGTGGCTGGAGAGGAGATGGATGCTGGCAGCAGTGCCAAGGTTGCTGCTCCCAGGCCCAGATTTTGTTCCTTCTCAGGCTGGGAGTGCCCTAGGTGAACACAGCACTTCGCCAAGATGCTCAGTGCTTAGAATAATTCCTCAGCAAACATCCCACCTGGAGAACAAAGCCCTCCTCTCTCATGCTCTGCTTTTGAAACAAGATGTTTTTGCAGGAGGGTTTTAAAGTCATCCAGTCTGCTACAGATCACCAGTGGGAGATGATGTTTGGGCTAATGCTCAACTACAGCTCTCAGGGCAAAGGCCAGCAAGAAATACTGCAGGAGAGTGGGGAGGCAGGGAGAGGAATTCCCCGAGCAGAAATTATTTTGAGCGCAGAAAGCTGCAGAGCAGTGTAGAGCAAGGCAGAAGAAATTCAGGAGAGAGAGAGGTGGTTGTGCTGGGGGGACACAAAAGAACAGAGGAGAGAGGAGGCTCTGAGGATTCCTCTGGGGGGAGGGAGGTGGGATGCTGCTCAGGAGGGCTGTGTCTGTGTGGAGGATCCCTGTCAGGAGCTGGCTGGGCTCAGCAGAGCTGCTCCCTGCACGGGGATTCCCTGTGCCGCCGCGATTGGCGCTGGCACGGTGACGAGCTGCTGGAGCGGGTTCCTCTGCTCTGCACATCAACCAGAGCTGGAGGAAAACAGCGGCTCCATCCCCCTCTGCTCCCCTCCAGAGATGGGGGATTCCTCCCGCTGCCATCGGCAGGGCTCAGCACTCACACAAAACCACACAACCTCTCGCCAAGGAAACCCAGGGGCTCTGCGCCTCTCTGCAGGGCTCGGGGGGAAGGGGGCTGCACCGGCAGAGCACTGAGGAAGGGATTCAAAAATTCAGTGCCTGATGAGAGCAAACACGGCAGCTGCTGTGACTGAGATGCCCCGAGCCACGGGAGGGTCCTGTCTGTCCCCCCAGACACCAGCCAGACTTGCAGAGCAGCCCCGCTCCTCAAGTGAGGCGGCCCAGGAGATGTGGGACCTGGGTTTGTCCCACTGGCCAAACCCTTCTGCCTTTTCACCCTCTTGAGAAAAGGACTCAAGTGTCTCCTCACCTATTCAGGTCATGCTCAACCCCACCTGAGTGCAAAATATCAGAGCCTAAACCCTGTCTGGAGTCCAAGGTGTGTTTTGGTGACAAAACACCGCTCTCTGACGTGGACCTACCTCCATGGTGACCTCAGAACGTTGCTCTTTTCTCACCCCTCTTGCCAAGGGAAAGGTCACCTCCAGTCTCACCCTGAGGAGGGGTTAGGAGCAGGAACTGGCTCATGCTCTGCCCAGCTAGAAGGTATTACAATAGAAATTGTACTGCAGGGGACTCAAGTGGGATGTTCTTTGCAGAAGTACCTCTGCTGCCTGCCTTCCTCCTCAGATATGAGCTGCAGGAGGACCCACAGAGAAGGACTCCTCTCTGTGCTGGGGGAGATATAGGTGGGCAGCCCATCTGCCAGGTGGGGCTGCTTGGGGCAGGTGGGACCTGGTGGTACACCCAGGGCTCAGCCCTAACATCCAAGGGAAAAACTCTTTGGGGGTGGGGGGTCCTGCTGGTTGGGCGTTTCCAGGTGTCACAGGTGACCCTTCCCAGAGTCACCTCTGCCTCTAGGCTGGTGGTCTGGGGAGGAGCAGCACACAAATCCCTGGCGTGAAGCACAAGGCTCACAGAGCATTGCAGAGCTGGAGGCTCTGCATGGGAGCCTTGGTGAGCTCCTGCAGGAGACCTGAAATGCAGCCTGGACCAATCTGCAGCCCTGGCCAGGGAGAAGCCAGGACCGCAATGAAACGACCCCTTGCACCACACCCAGACAAAAGGCAGCAGGGTGTTTATCCTGGCATTAGCCGGACCCATGTGGCACTGTGTGGCTGTCACCTGTGCCAGATTATGTGCAGGAGGTAACATGTGCCTGCCTGCTGCACTGGGGGACGAACTCCTTTGGGCTGGGAGGTCACCCCTGGAGTGGGAGCCAGGACTTCTGCAGCTGCTATCTGTGCAGGGAGTCCTGATCTCATCTCCAGCATCCCAGAGATCCCCCACGGAAGCAGTGAAGGTTTTGGCTATGCAGAAAAATCTGCTTTTTTAACCCCTCTGCCTCTTCACTCCTCTTTGCTCCCTAAGGAATATTCTCAGTGAGTTCTAATGGTGAACAAGAATTACTTAGTGCTTGAGAAGCCATTCTAAAAATAAAGCAGGTAAGTCAGAGTTGCCCTCTCCATCCCGTAGTGGGGAGGGTAAAGTAGTCCAGAGTGTTGATGAATAATGTGGGATGGCACAAACAGAGCCTGAGCCTCCTGCTGGAACCCCAGGACCCTCTGCACCGCCTGCCTTTGCCTCCACAGGGAGAGATACCGGCGGGAAATGGGGGACTGTCAGGAAAAAGTGCTCCAACCCTCTCTGCCCCTCTTCCCGGCAGCCGGGGTACAGATCGTGCCGTTCTTCTCCCACCACAACGACGTCGTTATTCAACTTGGCAGCGCAAGGTGGAGTGAGTGAGTGAGGGAGGAGGGAGGGAAGGAAGGAGAGAACGAGAGCGTGCGAGCTTGGCATTTTTAAAACCCATCAAACATTTCTCCGCGTTGCCGATTGCGAAGTGCCGCCCGGCGGTCCCCGCTCCAGCATCCCGCGTTGCCATGCCAACAGAGCCTGCCAGCCTCTGTGTCTTGAGGGGCCACTCCGCTCTCCTGGCGGCCACGGGCTCCTGGCAGAGCCCTGTGCATGTGCCTGGCCCGTCCTGACTCCTAACAAGTGCACTCTTTGGTAATCTGCCCCCAGATCTTCCGGTGCTGGGAGATGATTTACCCCTCTTCAGCACTTTTAAGATGCCATCACCAGTGCTTGACTAAATCAGGACATCGTGGCTCGGGAAAAACAGCCTCCTCCTGACCCCTGCACTTCCACTGTGAATTAGACATAATAAAGCAAAGAGCTTTTCCAGTTCCCTTAAAGCCTCGAGAGCCGTGGGTGTAAATGTGAGTGGCACCGCCAAGAGACAACAGACCCCCTCGGGGTGTTGAGGACAGGGGAACAGTGCCTGGTCCTGAGGTCACCAGCCTGACAGTGTGGGCATGTGGCACCGGGCTTCTGCTGGGAGAGAAAGTAGGAACACATCAACCAACTGGGAAAACAGGAATCCCCTTGGCTCAGGACACAGTGGGAGGGGAGGTTGGGCTGGGACTCCAGAGCTCTCTTCCCACCAGGGTTTCTGTGATCGATGTCTGGGCATCACCAATTTGTTGGTGCAGTTTTCTCTGCAGAGCTGGGGCTGTTGTTGCTGGAAGAATTATGTTGGCTGTCTGGGAAATAACTTCACATCCAGGAGCTGGAGCAGTGGCCTGGGAAGCAGGCTCAGCAGCTCTTCCTTCTGCTGGGTGGGAGCTGGCTGAGGCACCTTAGGTGCAGGTTCCCAGGGAACACAGGCATCCAGCTCTGCCTTTGCCACTGGCCTTGCCTCTGCAGCCTGTCCCTCATGGTGTTGCCTACGAAGTGCTTTGTCCTCTCCAACTGTGGAGAAAAAGCCTCTCCTGCCCTGGGGAACAGAGACTGGAGCAAGGGAACAGCAGAAATACAGGTCAGCTCACTTCTGTGAGGGTGGTGCTGGGCTGTGCCCTCCTTTAAAGAGGGCCCAAGGAGATGCAGAGGCCTGAATTGAGCTCATGCTGTCGGGGTTTTAGGCTTGGCACTTTGCTTCCCTTGGGACCCCAGGGAGGGCAGCAGGGGCATTTGTTTTCATTGAGTTAAAGTAACAAGCAAAAAGGCACCTCTGATATCTGCGAGCCCACCGTGAGTAGCTGCTGGCTGTGAAAAATCATAAGCAGCCCAACGTGTAACTGAGATGGTGGTGGCCACACCTTAGCCAGCCCTTGCTCATCTCCCACAGCCCTTTGGGCTGCAGAAGAGGGCCAGAAACACCAAAGCAAGCAAAGAAAAAGGCGGTGTTTCCATGACCTGGGAGTTCGGGGTTTGCTGGGTCCCAGCTCCTACCTGCAAGCCCCTACCTGCACGTCCCGAGGAAAGTGAGCACTGTGGCCATTCCTGCTTCCCATTCATGCAGGGAGCTGCCTTTCCCTCCTGGAGGAGCTTTGCAGCTTTGCAGTATGCTTTATGCTTCTCCTTCCAGTTGCTTTGTTCTCTCACCTCCCTGCTGTTTCCTTGGAAAAGTTAATTTCCCCTATGGACTTTCTTAAGATGGAAACATTCCCCCTCAGTGGATTTGGTGAGCACAGAAAACATCAGTCTCGAGCCTGAATGAAAATCATTAGAAGCACCTTTTGGTGGGGAAGAAATGGGAACGCACTGAGAAATCCTGCACCCCTATATCCATGCCTGGGGTCACTCTGTGTATGAGATTTCTTACATTGTTTTTTTTCCTCTCTCTCTTTCTCTCTCTTTTACTCTTTGTCTCTCTTTATTTCTCTCTCTTTCTGTCTCCAATCAGCTAAAGGTGAAGGAAACTAAGATTAGATGTGGCCTGGATTTATGGCAACAGCCTCCCAAAATCTGTTCCAGCTTCAACTCGCTCCCTACTACCTTCTGCAGCAGCTGGCACCAGCAAAAGGCAAATGTAACATGTTACTAAAGTGTTATGTCTCCTTATGCACTCACCTTAGGCTGGTGCTAGCTGCAGCAGGAGGTGTTGGGTGGTGGAAAATCAGATGGTTCAGCTATTGCTTCAATTATAGATAGCCCTGCCTGGGAAAAGGCAGTGGAATGAGAGGGACAGCAGCCTGCTACGGGGATGGCTGGGAGAGGATTCGCAGGGAACGCGCTGGAACCCTCCTCTGCCTGGATTTTGGAGTGCTGCTCTTGAAACAAACAGCGTTTTTCCTTGGGAAGCTGTGGCAAGGACAGCCGTGGTCAGCAGTGCAGCTGACACAGAGTCAGTGTGACCAGTGCCTGTCCTGGGCTCCAGCTGCTTCCCCTGCAAGGAGCACCAGCTCCCAGGAAATGCTGCCTCCCCTGCTGCTCTCAGGTGCTGTGCTGAGCCTTAATTTTTAAAGAGAGAGCAAGAGGATTAATTTTCTCGGAAAACACGGTACAAAGTGGAGATGTTCTGCGGAGAGAGAATGATTTTTTTTTTTCCCCTCCATACCCATGATAGAAAATTGTAATGGGCTTTGTTCTGATGAGTGTTGCAGTACTTATCAGGGTAAATTTAGTATTGCCTCCTATTACAAATGAGAAGAAAGGTACAGCTAAAAACTAAACTTTATCCAGAGATTTCAGAAGAGCTGTACTTAGGTAAAGTATTTTTGCTCATCTTTTCAAATTGGGATAAATTAACTGCTGGGTTTGGAATTTCCTGCCAGGTCAAAGTCTTGTTACAGCACTCTGTTTATAGCCAGACTGAGTGAAAAACCCATGGAAATGGAAAAATGGAAAGTACAGAGGTAAAAGTTTTAATTATTAAGAGTCTAGAGCTGAGAACAGGGAAATCGCAGCCCATCACAACCCTACTGCTCCCTCACCATGTGAGTGCGAGCAAAATACCTTGTTTTACGTGTCCCAGAGGAAACATGGATGAATTCCTTCTCCTGAGGACACTGTGGGATGCTGTGGGGGGCTGAAACAGCAAAAGGGGAAGACAGAGGATGACCAAAGGGATGGGGATGTCATTTTTTTGCAATGTGCTCTGTGCAGGGGCGGTGTTGGTGTCAGGGGAGTGGTGTGGAGGGCTGAGCTTGGCCTCCATCCCGTCTCAGTGATGAAAAGGGGCTGAAACGTGAGCAGAGAGAGCTGGGGAAACGTCAGGCGTGGGACAAAACAGCACTTCCAGAAATTCCTTGGGAGTGTCTGACAGGGTGTCCCTCTGCTCTGGATGCAAATGCAAGGACAGATGCACAGAGAGGTCTGTGGCTTTGAAAGGCATTTGGAAGAACAAAAGCACTTGGTATGGATAGAAACTACTTGCTTTCCTTGTAACTTTCCTTTTCCTTTTCCTTTTCCTTTTCCTTTTCCTTTTCCCTTCCCCTCTCTCTCTCTGCAAGCAGCTAAAGGTGGAGGAAATTAAGATTAGACTCAACCTCTGTTCTGACCGTGCCTGACCCCTTTATCCCTGTATCCCCTGGGAACAGTTCAGCTGGGAGTGGAACCCTCCCAGGGATTTCTCGGGGAGCCGCTGCCACTCCCAGCGTGTCCCTGTGTGCCTGATCACTGCTCAGAACAGTTCCCCCAGCCCAAACCAGCGTAATCAGCTTCAAAACTTGTCTGAGGTTGTGAGGGCAGCTCTGGATATCCCTCAGAGGTGAAGAGTCACTACAGGTGCTCGAAGGAAAACTGCATTCCCCTGCAGATCTTCTGCCAAAGCTGGGACACACCTGAGGAGAGGCAGCAGCTGTCCCCGGGAGGTGACAGCCAGGAGCCTTTGCAGCTCCTCGAGTGGCCAGATGTCTTCTCTGGGCTCTCCTTTCCCTTTCCTCTCCCTGACTTTTCTCCCCCTCTTGGTTCTTGGCAGGTGTTTGTGGCCGTGCCTTCCCTCCGGGTGCTCTGCCCGCTCCCTCTGCTCCCTGCACACGCTCGGGCAGCCCCTGTGGCTGGAGCTGCTGCTCCCCAGCCTGGAGAATCCCTGCCCTGCGCTCCATCACTCTCGGCCTGTTGCCAGGCAACACAGCATCGCCCGGATTTCACTCCCCAGCTCCCAAACAAACTGCAGACACGGTGATTTTTCCTCCTGCTCTGCCAGAGGGGCACCTCACCTCCCTCGTGGGCAGCTCCGAGGGTCTCCTGTGGTCACTGCTGGCTCTGCTGCGGCTCCTCGCTTCGCCTCCCCGTCTGCTGAGTGCTGTTGGCAGGCAGCGGCTCCCTCCGGGCACAGCCCCACTCGGGGTGACCCGGGTGTGATCCTTGTCCCCCACGGGGAATTGTTTTACAGCTGTCCCACCCTCAGCCTGCACAGCGCTGTGGAATCACACCGTTCCCACAGCTCCAAACGCTGAAATGGCTCCAGAAGTTGAGGCACCCCCCGAGATTGCTTGTTGTCAGCGGGCTGATGGAGTGTCAGATCCATCTCAGGAGCAAGACGCACGTCTCACCCTCTCCCAACCCATAATGTACAAATCGCCTTTCATGACTGCCACCTAACACTCCTGAGAGCTAATTTTGGCACAATTATCACCCTTTTCAGGTCATAAAAGTCACTCAGTGCTCAGCCACCTGTTTAGAGCTGTCAGCCAAAACCTCCTGCATCTGCTGCGGTGGTTAAGCACCATGGACAAGCACACCTGAGTTATCCCGTGTGAAATGCTGATCCAAGGAGGAGCACACGTCGTGTTCCCAGTGGGAATGTGCTGCAAAAGCCCCGTCCCAGGCAGGAGGAGTGCTAGAGCATGGAAGGCCACCTCTCCCAAAGCAGGACATACCTTCAGAAAGCACATTTTTCATCTGTCCTCCTGCATTCCCACTAAAAGCTGCACTGGGGAGTGTCTCCAGCACAGAAAGAAGCCGGCTAGTTGGCTTAGGTGTCTGGTCAAAACTCACAGAGACCAAATTTGGGAAGTCAGAACGTTCCCAGCTGGGCACGGGAGTGGAGACCAGAACATTGTTAAGGGGGTCCTGATCTGCTCCAGGGAAGCAACAGAGCAGAGCAGCTCCCTGGCATGGTGTGACCCTGGAAAGGTGTAGACTGGCAGCTTAGGGGATCCTCTTGCAGCCTATATTGGGACTTTCAGGCTCCAGTAGCTCCCTGAAATGCCTGTGCACCAGTGCACACGGCACGGGGGATAAACAAGAAGATTTAGAGATCTCGGTGTGGTCACAGAGCCATAATCTCATCACAGCTACAGGTCATGGGGAACAGGAGAGAACTGAGGCCTGGAGAAAAGCCAGGTCACTCCAGTGCTCAAAAAGGACACGAAGGAGGACCCAGGGAACTCCAGGCCAGGCAGCATCCCTGGAAAGGTTATGGAACAGCTCATCCTGAATGTCATCTCCACCATGTGGAGGAAAAGAAGGTTACCAGGAGTAGTCAGCATGGGGAAATCGTGCTCGACCAACCTGATAGGCATCGGGGATGGAATGACTGCCTGGGTAGGTGAGGGGAGAGCAGGGGCTCCTGTCTGCCCTGGCCTCCGCAGGGCTCTTGACACTCTCCCATAACATCCTCGTAGTGAGGGTGGGCAGCTTGAGAGGCTGAGATTGGACAGTGGGCTGAGAACTGGCTGGGTGACAGAGCTCTGAGGGCTCTGATGGTGGCACAGGGCCCAGCCAGAGGCCTGGAACTGCTGCTGCCCCCCAGGACTCACCACTGGCACAGTCCTGCTCAACCTCATCAACCTGGAGGAGGGAGCATTGCCTGTGCAGGACACCCCATGAGCATTGTCATGGGATAAACACAGAGGAGGGCTGGGCTTGACCCCCTGAGGCTGAATGGAGGGCAGGTGTCCCCAGGGACCCTCTCCTGTCACCTTGGCTGTGTCCCCTCAGTGCAGGTGGTGGAGGCTGCAGGTGGCACCTGCTCTGGGAACACATCGTCCCTGCAGCCAGCAGGGACCAGCAGCTGGGATTCTCAGCTCCCCCTTCCTCCTGGGTGCTGGTGCTGAGCCCTAGAACAGGGGAGCTGGTGGCCAGAGGGAGAAAAAGGAGATAAAAACATCCACACCTCTGCCCGGTGGTCAGTTGAATTTTTTTTCCTTGATCCTTGTCATCCATTCCCCTGCTGCTTCCAGATGTTTGTGTTGTAGGTACATGACTAAGACCAGGAACTTTGGCTCAGAAGGGGACTCCTCTGCTGGCACAGGTGGCAAGGAGCATCCCTAGGAGTGAGAAGTGCAACCCCCTTTGAAATGGGAAGGTCTAATGGGGAGCATGGGCCCAGCCCTCAGTGCCAGAACAGATCCCATCACTAACAATGAGGAGCAGGGAGGCATTTTTTGGCACTTCTTGACCATCTGCAGGGGTTGAAAGGCCTTTTCCTCGCCTTGTGCACTTCACACTGCCAGCCACAACATGATCAGAAATGCCAGTCCCAAGGGGCATCACTGCTCCTCCCGAGCACCATCAGGGAAATGCAAAGAGAAAATCAACCAGGCGACCTACAGACAGACACAGATTCACAGGACTGGGGCTCTGCATCCCTCAACACGTGTGCAGGGATGGATTCACACCTCCCCTGGCACCACAGCTCTGCTGGGGATGTGTGTCAGCTCTGAGGCTGCCCTGACTCACCTGCCTTCCCCATCACCCACCTCGGCTGTGGCTGCAGCAGGTGGTTTTTGTGCCACAGGCTCAGGACGGTGGGGCAGTCATCCTGCAGGCTGTCTGGGCATGGCAGGAGGAGGCTGGGGCATTGGGAGCGGTGTTCTTTCATTGTAGGCACATTGAGAGCTAAACCTCAACAGCCACAGCTACCAGCAACCAGAGCCAGCACAGCACTTCTGCACTCCCCCAGCCAAAGCACCTTTGCTCAGCCAGACCATTTCTGCAGTGAAGGAAAGCCCGAATTAGGAGGCTGTTGTCTGCAGCCTCCTAAGCTGGAATGGGAAGTGGTGCATGAACCCCCCTCCAAGGACCTCCTTCCTCACTTGCCACCACGCTTTCCCTGCTCTACTTAAAGAGATTTGTGCACAGAGGACATACAGGACTGCAGGCAAATTCTGCTCTTCAATTCCTCCATTCACAGTTCCTAAGAATGGTCAGCATTTCAAACTTTGGACCAGTCTGCACTACCTTGCAAAGTGGTGAAGGATCTTTAACCCAACAAAGCTGGGGAACCCTGAAAATGCACTCAGAGGCATTCCCTGAGGGATAGATAACACCTAGCACATGGTGAGTCCAAGTACAGAGGCTCCTGGGCTAACACACAAGGAGGCATTTGTGAATCAGAGGATGCAGGGCCCCCAGAACAGGAGTCACAGCTGCCCCAGCAGTTGCTAGTAGCTGCCAGCCCCACTGGTCCAAGGGGGCTGTGACTTGTGGTCTTTCCTTGCCAGCGCCTGAGGGTGTTTAGATGGCCCTGTGGGGGATGATGGAGCCTTTGTCCTGTAGTATAGCTTGGGGGAAACCTTTCCTGCAGGAAGCTGGGACTGCAATTGCGAAGGCTCTTTGGCTTGGTGAGCTCAGTCCTGGATGCAGCTGCAGCAGGAGACAGATGCTCTGTTCTAGACCGGGTGGGAAAACTCCCCTTGGCCTCTGCTTGTCTCTATTTCCACCTCATGGGGTGCACATCACTGACTTTCAGGTTGCTATCTACCTTCTGCACAGAAATGCCAGCTGTAAGACTGTATTTTCTCCTTTTCTGCAGGACTCCCAATAAATTTCTGGTTTTATAAAAATTATTTTGCTTTCTCAGCTCTCGTCCTTTTTCTCCTTTAGGAGAGCAACCACCTTCCACTGGGAATTGCTGGCTGGACAGAAGAGCCAGATCTTCAGCTGGCTGGGAGAGGGGATGAGGGAGATTTTTCACCTTGATGTCAAGCCCTTGGGAAAAGCTGCACTTGGGGCTTGGAGTTGGCAGTGGCCACTGGAGAAGAAAGGTGTGGAGCTCTCAGCAGAGCAGCAAGTAAGAATAGAGTGAAAATGAGGGATCGAACAGCGGGGGACAGCAAACGGCCCCAAAGATAATGCTCCGTGGCCTCTGCAGGGTGATCACAGCCACAGCACGGCTCTCACAGACATTTGTAGCATCAGAATGGGAACTTCAGAAAAACCCATCACTGGGCCCTCACTGGAGAGCAGACAGCCCCCAGCAGGGGAGGGAGACAGCATCTGGGGCTCTGGGAGGGGCTCGAGGCTGCCCATCTCCTGGAGGGCAAGGAACAAACCCCTCACGGGTTCTCCTGGTCACGTTTTACTCTGCATCAGCCTTCACGAGACCCAGCAGAGATGGGTGACTAACTCCAGAGCAGTCCTTTATTCCAGAACGTGGCTCCAGGTTGGCTATTCAGGAGCACACAGTGGCTCCTGTGGACGCGTTCCCTGCCAAGCAGTCGTCTCTTCAAAGTTTCCTGTTGTGGCTGAGTGGTCAGATAATTCATGTGACATGGTTTCTGCTCCCCACTGGGTGAACTTGCAAGCACAAATGTCACCATTTGTGAGCATAATTTTTCCTCTTCATGTATGCCTCTGACATTTGCTTTTCACTTACCTTTCCTGCCAGTAACTTGCCATCATAGCTGGTGGGAGGGAGCAGAGCAAAGGGGCCAGAAGGGGAAGGGACCAGGCAGGGCTTAATGGGGCCTCTGGTGCCCAGAGGCAAATGCTTCTCATCTCCCCAAGAGCTCCTCCCTGGTGCCCAGCAGCTTAAATCAGATTAAATGCTTCAGAAAGTCCCTGCTGTCAGGAGCTCCGCGTGCTGGCAGCAGCACAGGAGGTAAACGCTGTACCTGTACAGCAGCCAGCACCTTATGGCACCAGGCAGCTCATCCTGGGCACATGGGGACATCAGCAGGACCAGATCTGCTGGGCTGGCTCCTCTTCTTCAGCAGAACTGTGGAGACACCCAGAGCTTTGGCCCATCTCCCATGGACCCCTCAGCCACAGCACCCGGGGAGCCACGAGCTCCTGGGGGTGGTGACAAGGCATGAATGGCTTGTGACCTCGGGCGTGGGGGAGCCTGGGGCACGGCGGGGGCACGGTGGTCGGCCACCACTGGGAGCCAGGCAGACAGGCCAGCTCTGGGCTACCATGCAGTGAAAGGTCACCAGCCACGGCCGGGTGTCCTGGCGAGGTCCCTGCAGCCTGGACTCGCTGCGGGAGGCCACAGGGAGTGGCCTGCAGTGAAAGGCCACTGGCAGCATGGCCCTGACTCCACAGGGACAGGCATGGCCACTGGCACGGGACAGGTGCCACTCACCTGCTTTGGTGTTTGAGAAGGCAGTGGAGATCACTGCTCTGGGTCTAATTGGCATAAGTCTGGACAAGCAGAGCACTAAAGTCTTTAGTCTGGGCACTAAACCAAGCAGAGAAGCTTTTCCACCAGCCTCAGCAGTAAGAGAGAAGATGCTTTCCCCTCCCACTGTAGCACAGCCTCACCGTAGGTGTTAAACCTTCCCTGAGCCTTCCTTTTCCCCACAAGCCCCAGAGGTTCACTGTCCCCAGGACCTCTCCGCAGTGGCCCCAGGCCAGCACAGCACAGCACTCAGCTTTTCCTTGGTCTGATGTCTCTGCATTGCCAGGGGGAAGCTCTTCAGGAAGGTCACTCCCCACCGCACCTTTTGGGAGAAGGAGGCTGGGAGCACAGGATCTGTGAGCCTGTGATCTCTGAGCAAAGCCTCTGGTGAGGAAACCATGTAGAACCAAGCCAGGCATGAGGGAAAGGAGAATTAGGAACCCCAGAGACAAGGATGCTCCCAGCCTGGGCTGGGCAGATCTCCCTGCAGGGAAGGGAAGGGAGGAGGAGCTGCCCAGTGGCCACTGGACATTGCCCTGTCCCCCTTCAGAGGCATTTTGGACCCGGTCCTGCCCAGCTACAGTGACACATCTGCTCTGCCCCATCGTCCCAGAGGGCTTTGGAGACCATCTACACACAGGTGTAAACCAGGACTTACCTGCTCGGAGGGGCTCCTCTGAGCTGCCAGGCAGGTGCAGAGGAGATCCCATCCTGGCTGGTGAGAGCTTGGATGTTTCCTCCTTGAGCCATGACTTCTGCTCTGCATTCAAAGTGCTCCTGGATCTCTTCCTTTTCCTGGGGAAAAAAAAAAAAAAAAGGAAAAAAAAAAAAAAAGCCTGATGTAGAGTTCCTTAATTATATTACTTTTTTTAAGAGAAAGATCAGAGGCTGGTGCACCATGATGATTTCAATGGCTGTTTCCATTCCAGCAGGCAAAGCCCCAGCACCAGGAGCTAATCCCCAGCAGCATTTCTGGAAGTTCAAGCTCCCTTTCCCCACAAACTCCATTGTATGCATAACAGCATCCTTCAGGGAGAGCTGAGCATCCCTCCTGAATGGAGCCCCCTGAACTGGGCTTCGCCAGCCTGGGGAAGTCTCCAGCCCCACCAGAGCCTCCAGATCTCCCCCAGTGCCCCAGGAGAAGGCCACCAGGCCACTGGGCTCTGTGGCATGGAGACATCCTGAGTAAATCACCTTATTTTTTATCCTGTGGCTGCAGGAGGAAGCTCAGCCTGCGCTGGTGACAGTGTTTCAGGCAGCCACAGCACCCATCGGCGCTGCCGGCTGAGCCGCTCTCGCCCAGGCACAGCCCCCCGTGTGCCAAAATGCCATCACCTTTCCATCATCATCCTGTGCCCACCTCCCCGGGGAAAACACCCAGAAATCCACCTCAGCAAAAATGCTCATCCATCCCCTCCCAAGCCGGCAGGGGTTAATGTTGTCAGCCATGACGTCAGGATCCCAATTTGTCCGGAGAGTCCCCCTCCCCAGCCACAAACTCCCTCTCTCCTCCCCTCCTCTTGTGACTTTGCAATGAGCAGCAAAACTCCACAGGAGCTGCGGCAACAGCGCTAGGGAGACATCCAGCCCTCCCTGCGAGAGCAGACAGGGATTTATTTATTTTCTACACATGCATATATGTATTTTTTTATTTACCAGGCGGCATTTGCTTTTCCTTTTTTTTCCCCCCTTTTTTTTTCTTTTCCTTCTATTTAGCCTTTTCACAAAAGCCCCAAACCTCCCAAGTGACGAGCCTGAGATTTCTTTAAAATAAAATAACTGCACAGTGGGGCTAGGTGGCTTCCCCTTCCCCCCCGGCAAAAAAAAGAGAAAAGGGGGAAGCAAATAGGTAAAATCCAGAATAAAATCATATTGCTTGAAAACTCACACGTCCTCCCTCTCCCTCTCCCTCTCTCCCTCTCTCTCTCTCTCACACACACACACACACACACAGACACACACGCTCTTTCTCCTCCTCCTCCTCTCTGAAGGTGGGTAGCAGGAGCCATGCAACATCTGCAGAACCGGATGGCAAAAGAGCAGGAGGAAAAATAATCCAAGTGGAGTGCTCGGGGGACACTGAGTTGGGTTTTTTTATTTTTCCTTTTT
>VWZN01001603.1:312548-335865 GCA_013396955.1 Regulus satrapa | reverse complement strand
TTTTTTTTTTTTTAAATTTTTTTCCCCTTCTTCTTCTTCTGCCGCGTACCTGTGAGATTCGATTTCACATTTTGCTGAGCCCATTTTGGGGCATTTTATTTTTCTTTCTCTTGGGATTTTCTGCATTGCCAGAGGATGTCTCTTGTTGAGAGGATGCTGAAAGGAAGAAGAAACGAATTTTTTGACTGGCACTGAAAGAGTGGGGGGGTATTTTTCCCCCTCATTTTTTATTTCTTTTTTCATTATTCTTTTTCTCTAGGAAACCATTAACTGGGGGGGGGGTCGGTTTCTTTTTTCCCTCCCCCCCTTTTTTTGGAGGGGGATTTCAGAAGATCCATCTTTCTTTCCCCTCCCCTCCAAAGATTTTTTTTTTCATCCTTCGTCTTTGTGGAAATGTGGACATTTCAGGCAGACAGATTGAGTGGAATTGTCTCTGCTTTAGCAGCTCTTTGTCTCGCCTGCTGTGCGCAAAGGTAAGGACTGCGATCCCAGGCTGCAGGGACCGCGGGGCTGGCACGGGGCTTGTTTGTCTTCTTCGGGGTTTTCTCCATCGAGCTGGATGTGGAAAAGGGGAGGGGGTTCTTTCCCCGAATCGCTTCCCCTGCCGTCTGCTATTGTGATTCCCCAGCCCGTGCCGTTCCAGGGGGAGGAGGGATGCTCGTACGCGAGCTGTGCAGCGGGCTCTGCGGACGGAGCCCCCCGCGCAGAGCCTGTGTGCGCGTCCCCCTCCCCGGGCCGGGCGAAAATGGCCAAACGAAGGGGTTTGCTGGCGAACATGGTGCCCGCAGGAGCCGCCGGAGCCCGGGAGCTGCGCTACGCACCCGGCACAGGCTGCCTTGGCCATGCCTGAGCCTGCACACGCAGCCACGCTCTCATCCCAGCGAGCTGCGCTGTGCCACAGCCCCGGCTCTGCGGAGCTCCGGGGGCGATGCCCACGGCCGTGCCTGGGGATTTATGGCATGCAACACCCTCCTCCGTGGGTGCCATCCATCGGGATGCGGCCCTGCGGGTCGCTCCGCGCCTCCCGAGCGCGGCTCCACCTGCGCCGGGCCAGCGCCGAGCATCCCCGGGGCTCAGCCGCTCCGGGGCCCTGCCCGCAGCGCTCCGGAGGAGCGGGAGCCCATCCAGCCCGGCCGAGGTGTGCGGAGCACACCTGTTTGCTCGCTGCTTTCACGCTCGGCAGCAGCGCTGCCCGCTGCCGCCCGCCCTTCCCTGCGCGCACCTGCGGGCGGCTGCGCTCGTCCTGCCGGGGGAGCGGCGGCGTCTCCCTGCTCAGCCGGGCACGGGCGCTGTGGCTGCCCGGATTTGTGTTCCCAGCGTTACAAACACGCACAGCTCCCCGCACAGCCTGGCGGGGCTGGGGGGTGCCCGGATTTGTGTTCCCGGCGTTACAAACACGCGCACGCAGGCGCGCACCCACCTTGCCCACACCATTCATGCGTGGTCCCGCTGTGTGGGGACACACACGCAGGCAGCTCGGCAGGCAGCGTCCGAGCGCACGTGTGACATTTAAAGCCCGCAGCAAGCCCCTTTGCTCAGACGTGTGTCCTTGCACGCGTGTTTGTGTGTCCGGCCCTGATTTGCACCCGTAGTCTGCGCGTGTATCTGTGCACGGCTCGGAGACAAAACACTCTCCATGTGCACGAGCCTCCAGCTACTCCCACACACCCCAGCCAGCAGCACGGGGTGCTGGTAGGGAGATGTTTGGCTGCAAGTGTACGTGGATATGCAAAGCACATGCCCACTGACACAGAATCAGGGGCACAGCGCTCCGGAATTCAGATCACAGGCTGGCTGTATGTGCTCCCCAAGCGGATGCAGACCCACATTTGCCAGGAATAGCACTGGCATGCAGCTGCTCACCCACAGCTGGGCAAATGCACGACTTGCCTCCTCAGTGGGAGGGATGTGGCTTTTTGGATCAGAGGGAGCGCTGGGAGGCAAAAGACCTTGTCCTTAATCATGATGGTTTATTCCCTCGCTAGGCCACCTCGTAGCTGGTGAGGAGGAAAGAGTCCCCATAGCCCTCTTCCCACTCTGCCCCTTTCTGCAGGGCCCCTGACACATTGTTTACTGTCTCTACCCCAATTTTCCTGCTTGTATTAATGAGGTAAACACTGATTCCTGCATTTATGCACTGTAGGAAGACAGAGGTGTCTAAGTCCCCTGAGAAGTGCACAGTGTCCATGTCATGAATATGGAAATCTGTGTACCTAGGAACGGCTGTCTGGAGTTGAACAAATGCTCCCAATCTCAGCGACAGGACTGTGTTTGTTGCATGCTGCAAAACCTCACACACCTGCAGAGGAATCCACAGGTGCAAGTGGACCTTGCAAGCCCAGACAGGGTATTGTGAACGTGCCCACCCGCGCACGCCCCTCTGGCCTTTTCACAGTGATGAAAGCCATGCCAGGAAGAGCTGCACCCCTCTCAGGAGCACACCCAGCAGTGGAGCTCAGACCCCTTCCCCTGTCAGCACAAGCACTCGTCGGTTGTCCACGCAACAGAGCTGGGTTCTGCCTCACATTTGCACGTCCCCATCCTGCAGAGAAATTCCTGCACATCCAGGTGGTCCTACGTGCCTACAGACCCCACAGCCCTAGGGAGAGTCTGGGCACCAGGGGACCCCCAAACGCCTGCAGCTGTGTTCCTCATAGCACGGTGTCTGCAGCCCAGCGCCTCATCACACCCCAGCAGAGCAAGGTGTGCACCCACCGTCCCCTCCGGCCCCTGGCTGGGGTGTGCTCACACACATGCACCCACGCCTCCGCACGTTCTGCAGCTGCACCCAGCGCTCCCCTGTGCCTGTGCGTCCGTGGGCACCGGCTGGGAGTCCCCACACCCTCCGTGCAGCCAGGAGAGCCTGCCCGCCTGCCCGCCTGCCTGCCTGTCTGTCTGTCAGTGTGTGCAGACACACGGACACGCCGGCGGCAGCCCCGGTGTGCAGCCAGGCACGGGGCTGGCAGGCAGAGGCCGTGCCGTGGTGCAGCTTTCCAGGTTGACAGGGATGGATGGATGTGGGAGGCGGTGTTGACAGGGAGACAGGCTGTTGTGGTGGGTGACTGCAAAGAGCAGCAGTTGGCACCGGCAGGGTCTCTATTCTCATGCAAAGCAGGGGACGAGGGTGGCACAGAGGCTGGGTATTCAGGCACAAAACCTGATATACCCCGCACCACTGAATAGTCCAGTATTTTTAGCATCCCCTGCTTTCTGGTTTCCCACCTTCAGTTTTGGTTTGGCCCTTGGGCTGATTTTAGAAGGAACTCCCTTCTTGCTGTAAGGGCTGGACTGGTGTTAGGGAGGACATCTGCCCCCTCTGAGTGCAGGTTAAAGGGCTGGGAGGGAAAGGATTGCGGAGGGGAAGATGGACTCTCCTCCCCTGCCTCTGATCTGCGTTGCTAAGAAGTCACAGTGATGCTGAGTGACAGAAACTGAATTTTTACATGGAAAATATCAGCCGTATATTGAGGCCATAGGAGAAGCAGCAGCATTGTTTTCTCGTTTGCTCCAGTAAGCCCAAGAAATGCCTGTGTGCAGAGAGGAGCAGAGGCTGCCTTGGGCCGTGTGACAGCTCAGGGTCACTTGTGTAGTGGGGACCCTGGGACACGCCAGGTCTGTGCTGGGTGAGGAAAGGCCTGGAGCAGGAGCCCAGCTTGGCTGAGGAAGGGGAGCGAGACCTGCAAGGGAGAGGCTGGAGCTGCCCCACGCACAGCCTGGGGGACAGAAAGGACAATTCCTGCCTCTGTGTGCGTGTGCACCCCTCTGTGGGCAGGGCACAGGGAAGTTCCCCCAGGTGTGTGGGTCGTGGCCAGGGTGCCCATTGAGGGGAGCAGCAGCAGGACCCCCGGGGTGCTTACACCAAGGGACAGAGCTTGGGGTGCCCTGGCATCAGGGTGAGCTGCAGAAGAGGAGCTGAGACTTCTGAGCACCTGCCAGGATGGATTAGGGGCTCTGGTAGGAGCCTCGGTGGGACCTGCAGGCAGGTGGGGGTCTGAGAGCTGTGCCAAGAACAGAAAACACAAGTGAGAGAAAAAGCAGAGAGGCTCTGCCCCTGGCTGAGGTCTCCTGGTGCCCTGGGGTGTGAAAGATGCTGAGGTACCTGGCCAGGACCCCTGGTGTCACACGGGATGATGAAAACTCTCTTTTTTTGTCTTTCAGCCCCTCCACTGGAAATATTTCTGTGGTGAAAGAGATTGTGGACAAACTGCTGAAGGGCTATGACGTCCGCCTCAGGCCTGACTTTGGAGGTACGGTGAGGGCAGGGGGCAGGGGCTGCTCTGTGTCTGTGCTCGGCCGCTCAGCAGGCACAGGCCGCGGGGAGTGCTCCCCTCACACACCTCCAACCCCAGCCCTTGTGTCCTTACAGCCTTCTCCCTCACTTTTCTTTCACCCCTCCTGCTTTTCCTTCTCCTCTCGCTGGCTGCTCTCCTTCCACCATCAGCCATCTCTGCAGACAGCTGTGTTGTCCATGGGGTGATGTTTCTGGGGATGTTTTCAGCTTTCCCTCTGCCCCAAGCTTTCCTCCGTCATGGACAACAAGTCATCCCTCTTCCATTCTGCTCCCAATGTCAGATATTTTGTCTCTTTTCCCTGTGGAGGGTCGAGGTGATGGCTGGTGGGGCTGTTGGCTGGGCTGCAAAGCTGCTCCCTCAGCAGCAGTGAGGCATAAAATATTCCCTGGGGAGCTGGTGGCCTGACTGGTCATTCAGTAGGAGGTGCAAGGATCTTCAGTTCCCCCCTTGGGTCCTGTGAGCAAGCAGGAGCATCACAAGGGCTTGGTGGAGATGAAGGATGGAAAATCTTTGGGCACTGTTGTGTTCCCAGGTCTGGTTGAGGCCCCTTTTTTTGAGAGGAGTAGGTACTGGAAAAGCACAGAGAGGGGGATTTGAGGACTTCTGAAGACAGCCTGCCAAGCTTGGCTGTTTGAAGCCTTTTCTGGGCAATGCCTTTTCTCCTCGTGAGGAGATGTATGGGGCTGGGGGATGCTCAGCCCACAGGACAGCTACACATCAAGGTGCCTCTCTCCATAGGACTGGTGAGCTCATGCCTGTGCTCTCAGGGGGAAGAGAGGCCAGGGGCAATTATTTACTAGTTCACAGGAGCAGTTTTCTCCCAAGAGGGCTGATCCATAGTTCCTAGAAGCCAGGAGTGGAGGAATATCCTCACTGGTTTCATCAGGTTATGAAGGCACCCCAGTGTCTTGCTGTTTCCCATGACCAAACCCATCTCTCCTTGAAACCTCTGTTTGCCCTGCACCTGAGCACTGAACACCCCGTACCCTTCAGCAGAGACTCCTTTCCATCCCCACAAACATCATCCCCACCACCCTCATCTCCTTGTTCTACCCTGTGGTAGAACAGGGGCTTTCAGGTGGCATCACCAAGCAAGCTGGACCCTGGCCTCAGGGAGGGCTCTGGGGAGGGGGAGATGATGCCCATCCCTCCATAGAGCTCAGGAACACCTGAGAGGTCACCCAATGCAGAGGGGAGACACTATGGATGCAAACAGGGATTCCAAATCTTCCCTCTCTCCTTTGAACATGGGATATGGCTGCCTTTGATTTGAAGGCTCTGCCCAGCAAACACAAAATGTCCCTATTACCTGGCCAGCCTTGGCCACAGAAATTGGTGCAGTCACATTTTTTGAGGGGGAGAACCATGGAGATGACACAAAACTGGAAGAGAAGCACGGTGTGAAGCCGCGGCGCTGACTGTGATAAGTAAAGCAGGAGGTGAGCTGGCTCCGCAGAGCCACGGAGCAGAGGGAGCCACGGCCTGTGGGTCCAGCAGTTCTGCTTCCTGGTTCCAGGGCCCCAGGACATCCAGGACAGGGCCAGCCCTTCCTTCAGTGCAGGGCTCTGCTGGCCCTGCCAGATCTGGGCTCGGCAGGCACGGCGTCCTCCCGGGCTGCAGGATGGATGGGGCCAGGCAGCTGTGGCATTTGCTTTGATTTTACCCTGAATTCCAAAAGTGCAAGCTGCATTTCTCCTCCCTCGAGCAGAGAAACAGAATTTTGACCATAACCCCCTTCCCTCACTGTGGCCCTTCACCCTTTCTTGTCCTTCCCTTTGCTCATGAGAGCAAGGTGCTGGCAGGGAGCACCTTGGTGCTCTTGATGCAGGGATGCCCAAACTATCAGCATTCCTGGCTCCCTCCTCTGAGGAAAACCTTATCCAGGCAAAATTCCTGCAGCATGCCAGCTGGGCTGACACAATAGTCTGGTGTTATAAGGCCAGAGGAAAGGGGTGGAAGTGTCTTTGTACCACTGCTGTACCCAGAGCTCACCAGTTCTCTGGGGTCTTTGATCAAACTCATTTCTAAATCCAGTGGGATCATGCCAGGAGGTGTTTGACCCTGTGTGGCTCCCAGTCCATCCAGAGTCCTGCCGTGGAGAGGGTGAAGTTCTCCCCAGTGTGCAGCTGGCACGGCCATAGGACCCACAGGAACAGCATGAAGCTGTGTCAGGGGAGGCTCAGGCTAGATATCAGGGAAATTTCTGGGGAGATTTCTTTCCCCAGAGGGTGACTGGGGTCTGGAATAGGCTCCCCAGGGAATGATCATGTCCCCAGGGCTGCCAGAGCTCTAGGAGTGTTTGTACAATGCTCTGTGGCACAGGCTGGGGGTGCTGGAGTGTTCTGGACAGGGTCAGGAGTTGGGCTGGATGATCCTTGTGGGTGCCTTCCTACTCCAGATGCTCTGAGATTGTATGGAAAAGGCCCAGTTTGGGCAAAGCCCCAGGATCTGTGTGTGTGCAGCCCTCTCAGGGATGGGTGGGACGGGACTGAGCTGCAGTTCTAGTATCCTGAGGACTGGACTGTTCTCCAGGACTGCCGTGTCCTGCTCCCCTCCTCTGCCTCCCAGCTGGCCAAAAGGGCTGTAAGCTCTCTGGGGGGAGCCGATCCCACCACCCAGCTGTGCTCTCGTCCTGGGAACACCCCTTAGGGTGAGCTGGGAATGGCCCAGGTGGCCCCTGGGAGGGGTGGCAGGCCCTGCTGGGAGCGCTGTGCCCTAAAGGAGTGTCTCAGGGCTGGGCAGGAGTGACCAGGGGGTCTGGCTGGGCAGGCAGCTGCCTGCCGAGTGGAGAGGACTGGAGCAGAGCAGCTGCCACTCCTCTCCCTGCCGTGAACCAGGGAGAGCCTTCAGCTCTCTGTGGCTCCAGGATGAGGCACTGGGGGCAGGAAGGTCACAGCAGCCAGTGCTGGGCTCCCTGGAGGTGTGGGCACAGCAAGGTCCTTCCCAGACAGATTCCCAGGTGAGAAATGCAACCCACAAACGCCATGAACCAGCCTGTCTTCCCTTCCTCCCTTCCCTGCTCGTTCCTGCCTGCTTTTCCCTTCTTGCCATCCTGCCCCCATGCAAGTGGCACTCACCCTGCCTGTCCCCCCCCTCAGCCTTGGGGGCAGAGTCCCCCCTCCATGCCCTGGGCTGCCTCCTCCATTCACTCCCGCCTAGAGCAGGAGGAGCTGAGATCCTTTGGATGCGAAGGCACGTGGAAGAGCCTGTTCCCATGTGCCACTTGCCATGGTGAGGTAGTCCTTGTCCCTCACAGCCTTTCTAAGAGAGCCCCAAGGCTCATCCCAAGTTCATCCCCACCCTGCCCAGGATGTGGTGCTTCCACAGCTCCAAACACAACTCATGGCTCCCCCAGTCCTCTTTTGTGGTTGTTTGGGTTTTTTTGGGTTTTGGTTTTGTTTTTTTTTTTTTGAGAAAGCAGAAGAGAACTGTGCCTAATGCCAAAAGGAGGACAGGCCTGCTGGGGATTGCAGTTCACTTTTTAATTTTGAGATGCCTCGTTAGCTCTGGGCCGAGCTGAGTGGCTGAGAAGCATCAGCCACTCGCTCTCCTCCCTCTCCCCCACCCCCTGGAAACCCATTAGGCCGATGAGCAGGTCGGCTCTCAGGGGTGGTGCCGTGGCAATGAGTGCCATGTGCTCACCCAGGGAGCTCAGCCGAGTGAGGGGACACCAAAGGGGAGCGCTGGAGCCGTGTGGAGATGATGGAAAAATCTGGGAGCAACTGGAAAGCCACCCTGGTTAGGTGGGAGCGGCCTGAGGGACAGTCCAGCTGTCCAGCTGTCCAGCTGAGCTCCTGCTCCCAGTCCCCTCTCATGTTCCAGCTACAGTCCCAAGCCCTGGAGTGCCACACCATGCTGAAGAGACATGGGACAGCGCTGGGGTAGGACATGCAGGGACCACAGGGCTGGTACAGGAGAGGGCCTGGGACTCAGAGGACAGGAGGGAGCCACAACAAACAAGCCTGAAGGGTCTGAAGGTGTGGTAGAGATCTGGAACAGCCTTCAGGAGGGATGTGCAGAGAGGAGTAAGATGCAGCCAGGCCTCCGAGAGGGAGATCTTTGTCCTGGTACAGCAACAATGCAGAGAGAGGGTTTTGGCCTTTGGGACATCACAGCGTTCCTGCAGGGGCATCACAAGTGGGTGCCATCAGCTGGCCCTCAGGGGTGGGCAGCCTGGGGGTGATTTATACAGCACTCTAATTACAGCCCGAGGCAAGCAGGATGTTCACGGTTTAGGACTGGGTGAGCAGGCGATGCTGCAGATAATCAAGCCTGGGAATATTGCAGAGCCATGGACAGGGAGCTTTCAGAGCAGCGCCCTGGCTCTTGTGAGTGCTCTTAGGCACTCGCTCTCAGAAGCATTAGTTCCATTGGAGAAAAAAAGGGGAAGGGGGAAGGAAAAAGAAAGCAAACTAAGATCACATTGCCCCAGGGTAGAGAAGGCAATGAAGGAATGGCAGGAAGATCCCACTTGAGCTCAGTGACTCAGCTGCTCACTGTTGGTGCAAACGTTTCCAGCCCAAAACTTTGCAAGAGTTCCAAGCAGATGTCTTTATTTATGGTTCTCCAGCATCATTTGCAGGTCTTGGTAGCCAAAAGCAAGGTGAGGGCACTTTCTACTCCTTGCTGCCAACCCTCCTGGAGTGCAGGGCTCCTGGTGTTTCTCCTGGTGTTGTGCATGTGTGCCTGTACAGCTGGTGAAAGCAGAACGACCCTGAAACCCTTAGGATTGTGCAGTAAATCCTGGGTTTTCATGCTTGTGGATCCAGCAGCTTTCTCTGCCCCATCTTTAATTCAAACTTCCCTATGGAAAATTAGCACTTGAAGGGTCTTGGGATGAAATGAGCCTGTGTCCTGCTCCTCATCTGCTTTGTGTCATGGGTGAGGCTTCCCAGCTCTCATCGCCCTCATCTGGGACACCCAAACCCCTCTTTGCTGCAATTCCTTGGCCTTCCTCCTTCCTGTCTCCTGCCCCTCCTGCTCTCAGCTCCTCTCTGTTCCATCACACCTCCGCCCTCCTGGGCACACAGCCCTGCTCCCATGTCCTCTTTATTCGCCAGAATTCCTTCTTCAGTGGCCACTCCAAATTCAGCAGAGCTGGGGGTAAAATCCTCAGCCTCTCCCTGTGTAACAGCATCACTTGAAAGCCAGAATTGTAAAAATAAATGATTGCTGATGCATAAAGTGTTTCAGTGAAGCATCGTCAGTGGTTCAGGGCTCCAAAACTGGCGGGGCTGAGCGGCTGCGCCGGCTGGCACGGATGCAGCAGGGAATGGGGGGCTTGTGTCATTTCCCTGGCCCCCCTGCCCTGTGTGTCCAGGAAACAGCTGCTCTTAGTGGTCCTGTGCTGGAAGGAATGGGAATTTGGTTTCTTCCATGGTCAAGGCTGGCACTGTTAAAGCCGTCCTGAAAACGTCTCTGTTTTCCACTGCGTGTTGGGTGGTGGTTTTTTCCAGACAGCTTTGGATTCTTGAAAGAGGGGGGGAGGGAAGTTTTGGGAAAAATGATTCAGAAATTTCTGAGAACAAGCCAAAGCGTGTACGTGCTGGGGTTCTTTTCCTGTCCTAAAATTCTGGGGTAAGAAACTGGCGGCCCCTACGGCAGGCTGGCCCCTGTGCATGTGGAGCAGGTGGGTCCCCAGGGCCACCAGAGACCCGGCTGGCACAAGGGCTGTGTCCCCGCTGCCTCTGGTGCCAGGGCTGCACCTCGGAGCAGTGATTGCTCCGAGGTGCAGGAGGAGCAGGGTGTGGGGCTGGAAGAGAGCAGTGGGCGCTGGTCCTGGGCTGCCTGTCTGCAGGGACCACAGGAGCCTTTCTAGGCTTTAGTTCTCAGCTTTCCCCTCCTCTTCTGTGGCAAAAAGTGTTTAAACCTCAGAGCAGCCAGATTCAATTTTCCTTTTCCTTCTGAGATGCCTTGAGCCAGCCCTTTTGGGGCAGGGAGTTGAGATTTAGCAGGAAGGCTCTGGTCCCACCAGGGACAGCTCCTTCCCTGCCCGCTGCAGGGCTTGCCCAGCGTTGGGCACGGGGTGAACCCGAAATGCTGCACTTCACAGAGCATGGCTCCAGCAGGAAACGTCACCCTTCTGTCCCCATCCCGTGGCTGGGCAGAAGAGCAGCTCTGGGCTAGAAAGCAGAGGGGTAATTATAGATCAGGCTGGAATTAATTGAGGAAGGAGAGACAGAAGCTGTCTGGAAAGTCTGTAAACCCCAGTGTCACTCAAGGCAAAGGAAAGGTAGATACCTCCTGGGGCTGCCAGTAGTCCCACTTTCCTTCCTGAATTAAGAGCATTAAGAAAAGGCCATTCTTGGTCAGTAAAACTGGCTGCAGCTGTGCAGCCCTCGCTTCCTCCCCAGTTTATGTGACTTCTGGCTCCAGACCATGGGTCACATCCTCTCTAGGGCTAATCCAGAAGGAGGATGACAACCTCCTGCTGTTGTGTCTTTCTTCATTAACTGAAGTGGCAGGAAATGAAAGGATCCCGTCCTTCTTGGGACATATGTGGATGTTAACACATTGCCACATGATGGAATTTCTATTTTTTTCACTTTGCTCTTTTTATACAAAATACATGCTGCGAAAAGGACTTGGAGGCTGTAAAGTCAGACACACAACACTTCAGAAAAGCCAGAATTGGGGTTTCTATGGGGATCTATATTTGGTGCCCTTCTGAGAGTGCATCAAGAGGCAAGGTCCAAGAGTTGCTTCCTCCTGAGCAGCCCTACAGAGCACACCAAGATGCCATTTACACACAGAGCTCATTTTTCTCATTCCCTTCACTCCAGAGCAGACAGGCTGGGGGCCCGGCAGTGGGGACAGCTGAGGTGGCCACAGCAGGTGGCTGGGGGGGAGTTGGGATTGCCTGATGCAAAGCCTGGGACTGAGCACCCCAAGTCCCTCTTGGCCTCGTGCTTTCCTGGCTGTGTTGTGCTCAGACCTGCTCTCCACACAGCATCAGCTGTCTCTGTGGCTGCTGCCAAGCACGCCAGTGCAGCAGGAGTGTGTTCACACCTCTCCCCCGAGCAGCCAAAGGTATCCCCTGCTGAGGGGTGCCCAGGGAAGACGGGATTGTCCAGGAGGCTCGGCAGAGCTGGAACACAGCTCCTAGTGATTTCAGCCACAGCTGTGAGCGCTCAGCCCCAGTGCCCCAAGAGAGAAACACACAGAGGTCACCAAGAGAGACACACAGAGAGAAATCCACGAGCTTCAGGTGACCCGGGTAGGACGGAGCACACGGGAGCCCTGTGACACATCTGGTCCTGAAGAACAGGGCTCAGCCACAAAAACATCTTCCCTTTCCTGTGGGCTTTCCCCAGGCAGCAGGGACCCCAGTGTCAGCACTGCCCTCCTGCAAATCCATCCTCTATCAATCAAGGAAAGGGAATGAGCAAGGATGCTGTGGACAGTTTAATTAAGAACTGGCTCCAGAACATCCATTCAGCAGTGGGCATCCTTCCACCTAACCTTCATCCATTTTGTTTTCCTCACGATTTTGTTCTTGAGGGCAATAATATTTTAGGATATTAGACCAATCCCTTCCTCCAGTGTGACAGAGCCTGTGAACCTCTTGCTGCACACTGAACACCCTTGTGCATTCATGTGTGGTCACGTATTATTCTCCTTTCGAGACAGGAATCTCTGGCACAGAGCAGCGGAGGCAGTTTTGGGAGAAGGCAGCAATGGAGATGAGTTCCCCTGAGTCTCAGCCCAAAACTGGCCTTGGGTTTCTGAGCAAGCCTGCCACACAGCTGTGCCTGCTTTTCAGGATTCCCTGTCCAGTGGGGAACATAAAGTTTTGCTGTCATCCATCCCAGGGTACTTCCACTGGAACTGGAGGAGATGTTGATCCTTATGCTTATGCCTAAGCCTGTGTGGGATAAATGCATCTGGTTGCCCTTCTCCTTCCTTTTCCTCCTTGGCTGGTGCAGTCTCTCCCTGCAGCTCTGCTCAGACCCTGACACAGCTGCTTTTCCGGTCCATGGCAGGGTACTGGGCTAGCAAGGATCCCTCAGACATCTCTCTTAAAACCAAGACGTCATCAACATTTTAACTAAGCTTTTATTCCAGGAATTTTGCCTCCACCCTTACTCATAGATTTTTTTACATCAAGATGCAATGCATTTGAGTTACTGATTAGCAGAATAATTCCAATACTTCTTAATTAATTAACTGACTAAAAGCAGATTGTTGTTTGTAGCCAGTCTGGAAGATGTTTGCCACATCACCTGGACCCATCTTCCTCCTTGACAAATATCTACGTAACACCATTTCTGAGATTGTTCCTGCCAGTAAACTTGCCTTCAAGGGACTGCCACTGAAAGCAAAATGTGAAAGGAGTGTAAAATCCATTAGTAGAAGTCCTTTTGATTACTCAAAATATGTTCCCACCGCCCTGGAGCTGTTCATCAGAGCAGCTTTACATACCTGCATTGTTCATCTCCTAAGACTCCCAGGATCCCAGTTAGGCAGAGAAGTTTAATCCATATAACACAAAATAGAAAAGCCAAGGAATGTGCTGTAGTTTTACTGCTGTGTGAAAGAGACTCTGTGTGTGCATGTCACTTTTCTCACCTATGTCTGGTTCAAAGAAAAAGAGTTGGAGGCTGCTACAATGTCAGGCTGGCTGGATGTGAGAGGGTTTCTTGGTGGCACTGACAGTCTGTAAAATCCATTCTTGCAGAGGGCCCTTGCTGGAGGTTTTTATATCTTGATATTTCATGTGAGATATCATGCACTTATTAAAGCATGACCAGAAACATGGAGGAGACAAAAGATGTGTTTAATGAGGGCACGAGGTCTTTCAGAGGAATTCACATCTCACGTGTCACCAAGGGCAAAGCTGGATGGTGGAGCCTAATAGCACAGACTGGTCAGTTAAGGAGGCTTTCTGGGTATCCAGGGATTGATCCTGCTCCCATGAAACGGGAGGAAGCAGAGCTCTTCTGCCTTCCCTCTGGGATGAGGGAGCTCCACTGTTTGCTTTGAGCAGAGCAGGAATTTCAGGCTGGCTTGGGAAGCACTGAGCACACCGTTCCTCACAGGCTGGTTTTCTGCTTGCGCCATTTATCCCTGGTTCTGTGTCACAGCTAAAAACTCTTTTTTTCCCTCAGATCTTTCCCCCCTCCCCTTCCTGTTTCTCCTGTTCTTTGCAGTCCTGCAGGAATAGCGCTGTTAAATAACTGTGCTTGTGACAGGGGTGAGCCTCAGCCCAACCCACTGTGCCCAGAATCCCCTCCCTGGACCTCAGGACCCTTTAGTTCAGCTCTGGGATGGCTCCAAGTGTAGTTCTAGTTGGAAGAGAGACTCTGTAAAATTACATCTTGTTGTTCCATATTTATTCCCCCTCAGTGGTTTCCATGTCAAACTTGCTCAGTTTACCAGTCAAAACAAGATATTTCTACCTGCCAGCTCTGCCAGCTCAGCCTGGGCTCTGGAAATCAAGCTGTGCTCTCTCTGCCCTGGACATCATCACTCGCCAAAAAGGATTCTCAAATCCGGGCTGAGCTGGATGTAACGTTGGGTATGCACAAATATGATTTGTACTCGGGTGGTATTAGGGGCCCTGTGTGACAGATATCATCAGCAAGGTTCCCGTGCTGTGCAAATATTGATTAACAAATCTTCTCTGCCACCTAGGGGAGGATGGACCACCACTGAGGCCATTTTACACCTCGGGGACCCCAAAAAGGAGCAGGTTTTTGGAGGCGATGCCGAAACCCCGCAGCAGCGCCAGGAATGGCTCTGGGAAGCTCTGCTTCCTGCTATTCTTTTTATTTGTGAGAACAGACCTAGGCACCTCCTGAGCTCTGGGCTACTCTTGGTCCCCAGATTGTGATCTTTCCTTCTGATGTGCTGTCCTGTGGAATCCCCACAGGGAACAGGCAGGTGGGCCCACTTCTTGCTGCAGAGAAATGTCATGGTACAGCCACTGGAAGGGCTCTTAATTAACGGGCATTAATCTTGTTCATAGATAGTTCCCCTTCTGAGGGATGGAGGGACTTTCCTCAACACTCTGAGAAAAACTGAAATTCTGTAAATTTGATCATTGGCAAAATGTTTTAAAGACCACTACATGTGGCAGAAAATATATTTACTGTGTGTGATCATGTCATAGAGCAGGAAATCCAGGAAGGGTGTCCTGCTCCCTTTGAGGAGCTTGGTGCTGGTGAGACCCCAGCCAGGGCACAAGCCACACCCAAGGGCTGCACTGGGCACTTCAGTGTGCTCCCTAGACAAAAGGGGGTGCCCATGGCAGTGGCAAAGCTCAGGGTGTAAGGTCAGAAGCTGTCAGGCCAGGAGAGGAGGCCACCCAGGCCACAGATGTCACATGCAGGAAAGCCCACTCTCCTGGCCTCTGGAGATGGGTCTCAGCTTAGCAGGAAATTTTTGGAAGTGAGGGAGAGGGTAGGCTATGAGCTGGATTCTTCTTCTTATCCTCCTTTCACAGCAAAAATAGAACATTTATCACAAGTTCCCCTACATGTTTTTCTTCCCTATTGCACACTAGCTCCTTGCTAGTATTTGAAGCTCCAGAAAAAAGAAATTGATGAGTACTCAAGTTAATAATGTGTGCTTATTGTGTTGATGAATTGCTGGAGATGAATATATATGTAAAAGCTCTGCAAGATTCACTCATCCATGCATCCTGAGTGAAAGCAATTATTTTGGTGAGCAAATGGGACTTAGCTTTATGTCTTAATAAAGATGTTCTGGGCTAAAAGACAACTTTTGTTCCGGACATTATTGGAAATCAAGCCTTACTGAAATAATGGAAACACCAGCACAGGGGGCAATCTTTCAAAAGTGAGCATCTTAGAATCCTTTTTCCTACTCAGCTCTTGCAATTCTTGGTCACCATTGAATTTTGTAAGGTCTTCCCCATGTGGGAAAGACTGTGGAGAAAGGGCAGGACCACCTGGACAAAGCACATCCAAGAGCCTCAGAAACGGAGGGATAAAACTTCCATCATCCCGTGGATGACATTTGGCAAGGGGGAGGCTCATTTTTATGTGTGTGCTTTGTTTCTCGTGATTCCTAACTAGATATGAATTTAATGTGAATGCAATGGTATTTTCAGGCCTGACTCACTCAGCTTTCTCAGTACTTGCTCTGTAAATTGTCCTGACTGCCCCTGAGCATGAACCTTGGGCATGGTGCAAGTTTAGCACTGGGTCCCAACTGAGCCATCTCGTTCCTTTCGCTTTTCCCCCATGTGCTGGGGATGTCCAACTTGGCTCCAATCCAGGAGTTGCATCCTTTAGAGACAAGAGTCTGTAAACAGTGATGAGGAGGTGTGACTAACTCATAAAAATAATGAAAACAAGGAGGAAAAAAAGAGAAAACACCTTGTTGTTGTCACTTTGATAAAAATGACAAGTCCAGGTATTTTGTTGTTGTTACAAACACTTCTAAGACTGAGAAACGGATTGGATGTGAAGAGAGTAGCTTGTGTTAACCCATTTAAATTAATTTGGCTCAGCTCATTTGCAGCTAAGGGGATTAGATGGCTCAGGATTTGCTAACCTGTGAGAGTGTTTTCCCAGACAGGTCACCTCCTAGAGCCCAGGCCAGGTCTGCAGCTGCTTTGGGGGAGGATATTTCCAGTGCACACAAGAGAGAGGCTCCTCCATGGAGAAAACATTATTGCTCACAGGCCAGGAAAGCCCCAGCACTGAAAAGTTGGGTCAGCACCTTTGTGCCCTGAGTGGGCAGGTGAGAAGTGAGACATTCCAATGGGCAACTCAGGAGAAGCTTCCAGAGCTGCCAGGCAGGGAGAACTGCTAAATGACCTCACCTGGGCTGTTCTGGCAACCCTGGATCCTGTGGGATGGGATGGGATGGGATGGGTGTCCCCTGTATAGCATCACCACCCCTGCCATTGGGGGTGAGTTGGCTGTGAAGAGGAGGGTGGTGCTGTGGTTTTCCAGGTAATTTGCTGCACTCCTACCTCCTGGCTCTGCAAGGAGTGTTGTGATGCTGGGGGAGGGATCCTAGTGCTTGGGATTCAGTCATTTAAGGCGTGTGTGCCTCCATGGACCTTGTAGCACCAGAACTGGTACAGAACTTGGGCATTTGGCATTGTAAAGAATGTTTTTTGAGGCTGTGATGGGTCCTGGGGGTTGGGCTGCTCAGAGACTGACCTGGGGAGCTGGAGGTGGGGCAGCTGCCTGTGGTGAGAGTGTTCTGGTGCATGGTTAAATGCCCTGCTTACTTTTGCACCCAGGGGTTCAAAATGTTTTGTGTCTGTGTGCAATCCTTTCTGAAGAGCTGCCACCTTCAAAAGCAGGGTAGCAGGTGCTAGGCTGGGAAAAGAGGAGCAGGGGGGTGCCAAAGGCTTCTGAGCCTGCCCCAGCTGCAGCAGCAGAGGCTCTGGCAGTGCCCTGGCTGGCTCTAGGACAAATACCAGCTCCGAGGGCCTGAGTAAAAGCAAAAGGACTGGACTGTTCCTGAGTCCACCAGAGCTTCCCAGGCAGGCAGAGCTGTGCCCCAGGGCTGCTCTGGCAGGGCCCCTGGAGAGATGCAGTTGCCTGCCAGGATGCTGACAGAGGTAGGAGGGAAGGATCTCAGGTGGAGCGCTGTGGGGGTGGCCGAGGAGCGTGGGCACAATGCTGCACGCTGCTGCTGGGGGAAGAAGCCTGGCTTGTGTTGCTTTGCTGTCAGTCTACAATAGGCACTTGCTTGGCAAGCCTCGCTGTCCTCCTGCTACTACTCTTGGTGGAGGAGAGCTGGAGGGACCTGGGATGCTCAGTGTCCCTGCTTTCCTGGGGTTTGCTCAGTGCAACCACAGGGACATGTGGCATTCCGTAGTGCCAGCTCTGCAGGGAGGGATCCAACAGGGGCACAGCACGTGTGTGCCCTGCAGACTGCAGAGCCTCGGGGCTGGTCTGTGCGGGTGCCACGGGGGACGCGGGGAGGGCAGGTGACCTGTCCTCCAGGAGGCTGGAGCACAGCCCTCATCTCCTAAGGGTCGGCTCTGGATCCACCTGCTGCAATGCCCCTGCTCCAACAAAGAATCCAATGGCAGCGACACCCCTGCAAAGCAAGCTGCCCGTTGTCTCAGCTAGGCACTGCCAGCTTTGAGGGATGGATGGGAGATGGAACTCAGTCTTCTTGGTAAAGTTGGTCTTCAGGAGTTGATTGCTTGGACCCACTGGTCAATGGAGGGCTGTTGATGGTCAGTTCTGGTGAGGTGATGCAGTTGTGTGTCTCTAAATTAGAGCTTGGCAAACCTGAGAACTGTTTTCCTCTTGCTTTGCTGTAACCTTACCAAATGTCCATCAGCTGGGCAAGAGATTCACAAGCAGAAGCTTTTGGAAGACTGTTTTCATCACTGAGGATGAAACAGCTTTAAAAATCTGCCTCATGAATATTGACCTAGGCCTTTTCCAAGAACAGATGATGTTCTGAGTAGTCAGTAACTTTTTTATAATGCTGAGAGCCCTGTGTGTGTGTGTGTGTGTGTGTGTGCACAGGTGCACAGGTGCTCTGCTGGACTGGGTCCACTGGCAGTCCAGATGCTGTCAGGCTTGGTGCCTACTCTCTTGTTCCATTTTAAAGCCTGTACATTTGAGACCTTGTTTTTACTCAGCTTGGGTAGCTGTCTACCAACATCTTTTAAAATCAGCCTTGACTGAGCTTCCTCTGTAATCCTTCAATCCCTCTGGGACAACTTGTACACCGTTTTTGCAGCCAGCTGATTGTTCTCTCTCACTTCCAGATTTCCATGGGATATTTGCAATATCCCACTCTAATGCTTACCAATCCATTAAAAACACCTGTGAGGTGGATTAGGTAATCCATTGTGCCGCACAGATTGTGCTCCTCAAATCTGCTTCCCCTGGAACAGTCAGAGAACGGGTGCTACATCTGCCCTGGGAAAGCACTGTTCCTCCAGAAGGATCCCCCAGCACTGACTCAGGAGCAGGCACAGTTTGCTTGAGAAAATGTTCTGTGACTGCTCAGGTCCATAGGGAGACTTCATGTGACACAGGCTGGGACTGTGGCTGCTGTATCCGGGTTAACCTGCGTGTTTGCAAAGAGCATCTCGGGGAGCAGTGCTGGCAGGAGCACAGGTCAGGTCTGCCTGCTCTGCAAGGGCTGTGGCTCTGGCTCCTCGCTGAACCACTGCCTGCACCGTGCTCATGTTGAGATATTCCAAAAGTCTGCTCAAGAGCTGTGCTGTGGTTGTGCCCTTCCTTAGACATTCCATTCCACCTTTGTGCTGTCCTCGATATCACCATCCTGGTGAGAGCTCCCTCCAACTTGGCATTTTCCTTAGGAAGTCCCAAGTATTCTCCTTCCTTTTATAAATATTTCCAGTTCAGTTGTCTGACTGGATGAGGTGGCCATGCCAGGATGCCAGGAGAGGAGAAGGGCACAGGCTGGAAATCCTCGTTATCCTCCTTGCACTGAGCAGTGCTGTGCCTGTTGTGGTGTAGAGGGATGGAAAGCATACCAGAGTTAGGCAAAATCTCATTCTGCGCATGGTGGAAAAAGGGCCAAGCACTCCCTGGAGGAGTATGGGAAAAATGTAGGAATCCTGTCATACCCAATGAACTGTTTTCTGCCAGACCTACTTGGAGAGCAGCTGCAGTCTCCATGGGAACTAGTGGTGGTAGATATCCTTCCTGCCCCTGCAGAACCACGAGCCCATGGGGAAAGAGCAGGCATTGACATCCTCAGACACCCTGGAGGCCAGGGCCCTGTGTTTTAGCTCCAAAATCTCACTGAGAGATTCCTCGGCAGTGACAAGTCCCTCATAAAACCTGTCCCCCCCAGGCAAAAAGCCGGTGCCAGATCTGGTGACTTGCCTTGAGACCATCTCTCCTTCTGGTAATGTATAACAGTGCCCAAAAGTGTGAAGCCATGGAGGGATTTGCCCTTTTAAATTCAAGGGATTCCATGGGGTGACCTGCTGGGAGTAGAGGGAGAGCTTCACTATCAGCCTCTGAACGTGTTTGATGTTTCTGGCTGTTGTGCCAAACCTGGCAAAAGAAATGCACAGCACTGGCTGTGAGTGTGGGAGAGATCATGGAAATAAGAGTGGGGAAAAAAAAAAAACAAACCAAAAACAAGCAGGAAAAGGACTGGAAAGTGTTAAATGGATGTTTAAACCTAGATTTTATTGGAAAAGTTTGAGTAGGTTCTTAAGGGACCCTGCTGAACTCAGTGCTTCTAGATGTCACTGCAAATCAGAGATGCTGGATGAAAGTGGTTCCCAGAACATTTCTGCTTTCATGATACATGGTCAACTTTCCTTGTTCCTCAAGCAACGTTAACACTAAACTGAGTTTGTGCTTGATGCTGTACATAAGCTAAAATAAAAGGAAAATCAGTGTTGGGAAACTTCTTTGTGATTTGGCTTGTGTAGCCTGCTGGGCTGGCATCTTTTAGACGTTCTCTCACTGCTGTAGCAGAGCCTCTGTCCTGAGATCTGTAAGCACAGCTATTATTTAGACAGCAATTTGTGAACTCCTCTTGCTGTCCTCCTGTGTGCTGAAAACCCAGGAGCATTTCCATTCTGCCTGCACTGGGGTGCAGTAAATCTGAGTGTCCTGACAGCAGGCTGGCCTCTGAGTTATCTTTTGGGTGGTTTCAAAAAATTACAGGCACAGGACTAATTAGTCCATCGGCCAAAAGCGATTCAAGGCTATCTGTTTTGGGAGGGCCAGAGGGAGATTTATGGAGAGGATGAATGTTTTCATCCTGGCAGCAGCTTCTCAGCCAGCGACAAGCCCGGTGCTGGATGTGCCGCCTTCTGCACCTCCAATTACCTGGCAGCTCTTGGTTCCCAGCTAACCACGTCTGTCAGGCCTTGTGTAACCAGCCCGTGGCCGCACGTAGCCGTGACGTGGGCCCTGGGTCTGAGCTGTAAACACAAAGCCAGGCTGCCCCGAGGTTCAGTGCTGGGAACAAAGCAGAGGCAGCGGCCTGGGCGAGCCATTTTCTGCGCAAAGGATGGGTAGATGTTGAACCCTCCTGCCTCGCTCAGGAGCGTGCAGGCAAGACTGAAGGGAAAAGTCCTGGCAGTGGAATGACAGGCTGTGTGCTGGTCGTGCCTGTGGTGAGACTGAGATTGCCCCAAGAGCTGGCCCTGTTGGGTGGGGGGTCACTGGAAATGCAAGAGAGGCACCGCAGTGCCATGGTCCTTCATCAGCAAGGCTGGCCCTCCTTCTGCCTGCCTGTGCAGAAACCCTTCCACCAGGCACTGCAGGGCAACCGTGTCTGGGACTGGATACTTTGGGGCTGCCCTTCAGCTTCTGGAGGGTTCGGAGTGAGGAGCAGGGTTTTGCATGGATGGAATCCCATGCCTATGGGTGTTTACCATTGCAGGGTAAGGCACAGACCTGTGCTATATGTAGCTTTAGTAACGGAAGCCTCTAATTTTCTCTGGTTGGCTTTGTTTACTCAGCAGAAGACCTAAAAGCAGCTTTCCTGCTGCTGCAGGGATCTCAGAGACTGGTGATGCCACAGGCAGGGTGCAAGCAGGGAATGCTGAGGCTCATGCACAAAGCTGTCTTGAATAATTTCTCCTCTTGTCCAGAAGAGACAGGGCTGTGCTCTCTTCCTGCTGCACTCGAAGGACAGGAGCTCAGCTGCCCCTTTGCCATCTCTAACCTTCTACACAGAGCGAGCATTCCCAGGATGGATGCAGTGGGTTTGGAGATACTCCTGTGGTTTTAGGAGGATTCTGCACAGGGCAGGTTGCTTTTTCTTTTGTCTGTATGAGTGTGTCATCGCTTCAGTGGCTGGTTTGTGGATACCAGCCTTTAAAATAGAGATGTAGACAAATTGGCAAAAGGCCAGAGGAAAGCAGCACTAATTGTCAGAGCTTTAGAAAACATGACCCTTGAGGAGAAGTTGAAGAAATCANCCAAACTACATTTAAACTGCAGAGAAGATTTGGTTTGGATATCTAGGAAAAGCCTTCAGAGCAGTGAAATGCGGGAAGGTGTTGTTCAGGGAAGCCGCGAAATTTCTGACACCCTGTTAATGCCTTTGTTCCTGTAGTTCAAACTAAAGGGTAATTTTCAGGCTGATCACTGTCTCTCAGCAACTGCAAACCTTGGCTCTGCCAGCAGTGCCAGGTCCACGTGGTCAGGAATGCAGGAACCAGGAGCCTTGAAGCGCTGGCTGTAGTTCATAAAAATGATGTGGCTTCAGTGGACCATAAATCGAGCTCTGTTCACCTGCCCACTGGTTTGGAGTCCTTTTGGCTGTGTCTGTGTTGCAGTTGGAGATCTGAAGGCAGAGGAACCCAAGCTCGCTCTCGTGTTAACTTGGGTAGGAGTGAAGAGGGGACAGCTTGGACCTTAGCTCAGGGCAGTTGCCTGAGTTATCACCCCCCTGTTTTGTGGATTTTGTGCTTTTGTCTTCAGTGAGCTCCACAGGCTCAGAACCAGGCTGAGTTCTGGGAGAGATGTCCCAGCCCAGGCTGCCATCACCTCTGGCTGGAGTGCAGGCACACACAGGCTTGGAAACACAATCTTTCCTTCACACTTGCGCAGAGTTATTTCTGTTAGCAACGTGACTCCAGGTGCTGGGGGTTTATGCATTATAAAATGAAATGTGAAAGTAATAACTGGTTGCTGGGAAAATATTGCAGATTAGCACAACTTGTTCTCTACCTTGACTGTGTTTATATTTGACAAGTATCACTTGCAGAAAAAGGACAGGTTTTATTATAACTCTTTTGTCTGCTTCCCTTCCAACTTCCTGAGTGCATTATTCTCAGGCATCAAACTACTTTCAGGACAAAATGTTGGTGAACTCTCCAGTGGCGGTGAGAAACAGGGATGTGTGAGGGGGCCATTCACTGGTAAAAGTGGCAGAATTTCTCACACTCCCTCACATGTGATCTTGCCTACAAATCCTTTCCAGGCAGAAGTGTTTTCTTTGGGGGAGAAAGTCTAGTTCTTTGTACCCACTGGCAAGGCACAGATAAAAGCATGGGCCTTTAATATCAGATTTAATTCTTTTGCCCTGTCTCAGATCCACAAATGCAGAGTTCTGTCTCTTCTGGACAAATCTACAGATGACGTTATCCCATATTTGAAATACCCTACTTTTGTACCCTCTTGCCTGAAGCTATTAACATTGGCAGAATTGATGTCCTTTGTTTATTCTTCTGTACTACTTCGAGTCTGGATGTTGGGCACCAGCTGGCCTGGTTTTCTATTGGCCTGCACTGAGAGTCAGGACACATTTTTTGTGTTCGCTGTGTCCACGCTCCTGAAACCCTGTCCTGAGCAGCCTGGCAGCCAGCCTCCCCAACAGGGCTGGAGAAGGTGAAATGGCTTCCCTGGCATCAAGATAAAGTAGGTGCAGTAAAGGCAGGGCTTGCATTTCATTGTTTGTAGGACAGTCACACACACAGGCTCACGGGTTGCCCACCCCAGGGCTCGCAGGTGGGCAGTGGAGCCTCCCAAATTTTCTGATAGATGGGATCTGGAGGAGTTGGCAGTGCCAAGAGGAGCCCTGCTGACTCTGCAGGGCGCTGATCCCTCCGCCCCAGAGCTGCTCCTGGAGCTGGCAGTGGGGAGGTCTGGAGCTCGTCCCTGGCTCTGACACTGAGTCACTGCACGACCCCGGGCGCTCGGATGCCATGGTGATGAACACAGCACAAATGTCTGGACAGATAGAACGGATTGCATGGGCTCTGGGTTTGACAAATATTCCTGTGTCCCCACTGTCAGTGCTGCCCTGCTCTCCCCACCCAGCCTGCTGCTCTCAGTGGGGGAAAGAGCCCGGGTTGGTGCTGGGGAAGGAGGGGATGCACGGCCACAGGGACATGAGCACTGGTGGGGACAGGCTGGAAGCCAAGCAGGCAGTGGGGCACTCTTGGAGGGAACAGCACTGCTTGGCAGAAAGGCTCTGCAGTGGGAATGTGGCTTCTCCCAGGCTCTGCTGCAGCCCTGTGCGTGGCCTTGACTCTCCTCCTGTAACTAATTAGCCTGCAAGATCCTCAGGGCAGCACTGACTTCCTACTCCTGCCATGGCTTCTATCACAAGGTCCTGATTTCAGGGGA
>VWZN01001603.1:289436-312504 GCA_013396955.1 Regulus satrapa | reverse complement strand
GGCAAACTATCAGAGTGAGACTTCCTTAAAAGCTTTTCTGTGCCTGTGTCAGCCTCTGGCACAAAGAGGCTGCGGGAGAACCGTCTCTCCCTGGCGTGACTGTTGGTTATTTTCCCACCTGGCTCCCTTGCGAAGGATGAAGGCACAAGCACAGCTAAGATGTGTCTGGGCTGGTGTCTGTGAGATCTTCAGAGGCTCCACGAGCTCTCCTGAGCACCCCTGCCTCGGGCACCCTGTCAGCAAGCCCGGGGTGCTGGAGCCTGAGCTGCCTCTTTAAGGAGATTTGCATACCAGGGCCTAATTACAGTGGTTGATTCTGATGTTTTCAGTGTTGTTCATATTCCATTAAAGGATAATGCTGCTTAATTTGCAGCAAAGGGTCTCGGTGAACAGCACACCCAATCACAAGGCACCCCTAATGACACTGCTTCCCTACTTCTGGTAACACATAATTAAAAAATCACTTCATTTCCAGTTGTGTGGTTCTCCCCTCTCCCCCAATCTCCTAATTACTTTCTAAGCCATTTCATGATTATCTGTAAATATTTCAGCACTTAGATCTACTAATGAGTGCATGGAAGAGTTAATACCTTGAGTGGCACCAGTGCTTGCCTTTCCCTTTCTAGTGATGCATCGCAAGGGATCATTTTCCACCTTGCATGAGTGGGGAGAGGGGCTTTTCTTGGGATGGGATTGGATTTAAGCCCTGCCTTTGGGGTTGTGGGCCTGAGGAGGGGAGGGGTAACACGCAAATACCCCATCTCCAGCCAGAGGAGGGTTTTTGCAGGGCTTGGTAGTGGGTGTTTATTAGGCTGTAAATTGTTTTATGTGACTTAAACACCACTGTAAGGACTGTCCTGTTCTCTAATCCAAGCTCTGCTCCCGCCTTACAACTGCTGCTTTTTCACTCAATAAATCTGTTTCCTTAACTTGTCTGGTGTCTTGGGTATTAAAACTCCCTTGAGATCTTCAGACTGAATACTCAGAGCCAACAGAGTGATGGAGGAGTGATCTGGAGCATGTTTCCTGCCCGTGGCTTGCATGGGCTTGGGTGCTGTGTTCTTTGTATGGTCAATCAGGACCACCTTATGTTAGCCCACTAGGAGCCTACTGATGGTCTCTGAAGGGATTATTTGGAATAACCAGAGATAATTATGTTACATGGGGTTAATTAACTCCCAGGAATTTAAAAAAAAAAAAAATCAAGCTTAGGATGGACTACTCCTTGGGGTGAGTCTGTAAGTCTGGGAGTGAGAGAAATCTAATCACTTGAGCACATCTAATTCCAAGATACTCAGGGAATGTGGGGCTCCTTAAAATAAAATCCTTGCATTTCTGGGCAATTTGTATATTGCAGATAAGAGAGGAAGACTTGAACATGATCCTAAGCCAGCCTATTTGTGTTTCAGGTAACCCTGTCACAGTGGGAATGAGCATACACATCTCCAGCATTGACCAGATCTCTGAAGTCAACATGGTAAGTTTGGAAAGAAAGAGAAAAAGAACAAGAAAGGAAAAAAAAACCCAAACCAACAAAACAAAACAAAAAAACCCACAATGTAAAACTGTTCTTCCATTTCCTGGCTGAGATTTAATTCCAAGGCAATGGCTCCTTGGAGGCATCTGGATCTCTGCTGGCACCTCTGGCGCTTGTGGCATCTCATCCAGAGTAGATTCTTATCCCTTCTGTGTTGGTTGCACAGACACCCCCCCTTCCCCAGTCTGAAAAAGCTTATGCCACAAAAAAGCAGATGTGAATTGTATTTTTTGATTGATACAAATGTGTCTTTATGGTCAGTCTGTCCCTGCCAAGTTAAAAACAGTGAGTTTTCATTTGCTGGTGGTAATTCAACATTTCCCTGGAGATCCGTGCTGGAAAGAGAGGCATCTAATGGAAATCTGGTTTTGGGTGGCCTTGATAGACTGGAACTTTTCATACTACCGTGAACATCAACAACAAAAAAATCTGCTCAGGAAGCAATGGTTTGGGGTGCAATCTGTGAAATGTGTTGATTACTTTGGTCGTGGTTTAGGTTCACATCCAGGACTGTTGCTCAGAAGCCGTCAGCACCCAGCAGAGGACATAGATTGTGTTGCAATTGCCTAAGCTTGCCTTTCTCCCTCCTGTCCGGAGGCTTTTCCTCCAGACTTTTCCCTTTCCCAGAGGCTGAAATGGAGCCTCCTGGCAACTCCTGTCCAGTTCCTCACTTCTGACCCGTGCAGGGGAATCCTAGGCCACTTCAGAGCTCTTGCAGTTCAAGTCAATTAAAATTCTCCCACTGCTCCTGGGCCATTTCTCTGTCTCTGGCTTCTCCTGCCCTGCTCCCCTGGCCCAGCAGCTCTTCTGCTGCTCTGTGCAGGGCAGAGGGCAGGTGACACAACCTGGCCAGGTGGCTTTGTCTCCAAAACCACCTGAAAAGCCTGAATCTGTGTTGGAATGGCCCGGGGGAAGAGCCAATTTTCATGGTCCTAGGTGAAAATTTCTTTTGCTGACTCTCTGCTTCCATCCCACCAGCACCCGAATTCTCTGCATGACCTGTGGCACCTCAGTCCAGTGACAGTGACAGGGGCAGTGTGTGTGTGGCCCTAGATTTGGGTACAGAGGCACTGGGTAGCTGTGCTTGAGTTTAGGCTCAGCTTAGAAGGTCCAGATGGCTTAACCTAGCTCCATCTATCTTGCCTGCCAGGCCACAGCTCAACTTTGAGTCATCTCCTCCCCCAGGCTCAACTTGGACCTGGGTGTTCTGGGAGGCTGGACCAAATGTCACCATCCTGATGGAGCCAGAATGGACAATCTGGGGTCTGGACTCGTGCCTCAAGACTAAGACCTCCACAAACACACCTGCGAGGGGGTGAGGGGTTGGCTCTCAGCTTACCTGTGGGAACTGCTACTGTGAGCCTGAGCAGGTCTGTCCCCAGCACAGTTAGGACAGGGACCTGTTGGAGTGGTGGAGCAGAGGAGGCGCCAGGATGGTCAGAGGGATGGAGCAGCTCTGCTGGAAGGAAAGGCTAGGAGAGTTGGGATTGTTCAGCCTAGGGGTAACCTTCCAGTACCTGAAAAGAGCTCACAGGAAATGTGGAAAGAAACTTTTTACAAGGGCCTGGAGTGACAGAACAAGGGGGAATAGATTCAGGCTAAGAGAGTAGGCTCACATTGGATCTTAGGAAAAAGTTCACCCCTGTGAGGGTGGTGAGGCCCTGGCACAGGGTGCCCAGAGCAGCTGTGGCTGCCCCTGGATCCCTGGAGATTTCCAAGGCCAGGCTGGATGGAGCTCTGAGCAGCCTGGGACAGTGGAAGGTGTTCCTGTCCACGGCAGGGGGCTGGAACAAGATGATCTTTTGGGTCCTCTGCAATCCCAACCATTCTGTGAAGGCAGTTGAGCCCTGCAGAGGCTGATGCAGGATGAACCTTCTGCTGGAGAGGTGTCCATGGGCTGAAGGGGCTGATCCAGTGCTTTGTCCAGCAGGTGTGAGCAGCCAGGCACGCAGTAGCCATTGGCCCAGCAGCACTTTCCAACGCTTGCCATGTAAATGTGGTGCTCTCCCCTCTCCAGTGAGCCCCTGCTTCCTTCTGCCACAGAAGTGGGGGAGAAACAGCAACAATAATCCCTCTGTGGTGTGCAGATTTCCTGCCATAGACCTTCATCCATGTGCTGCTCTGGATCCTGCAGAGTCTGAGCAGCACTGTGATGGACATCGAGTGCTTTGATGGTGGTGGCATGGCTGTGGTCAGCCTGGGCACCACTGTCCATGCCACGCTCCTGAGGATGTGAAGGAATGTCACTTCTAGGCTTTTGATTATCCCTCCAGGCTCTCTGTTCGACAGGAATAATCTCCTGCCCATCTTTCCTGCAGAGATTGGGGCAGGCGCAGATGGTGTGGAAAGATTTGGGGATGGAAGATGAGGTGGCTGTAGGTGAGAACTTATCCAGGATCAAGATCTCTGAGCACTGTGGTGGGGCAGCTTCAAAAAGGGGTTAAAAATCAGAATCATCTTAAAGAACAAACATTTAGGGAGCAGAAGAGTTCTCATGTGATGTAAGTTTCCAGGCTGAAGGGATTTTATGTGCATCATTCTTCTGTGTGACAGATGCCCCGGGGAAAGGGCTGTGTTTTACCCCCGCTCTGGACATGGATACTGGCAAGAAAAACAAGGCATTTTTTTGGCATCATGTGTGCTTGGGAAAGGAACTGTGCAATGAATAAATTAAAGGCACACAAGTGAAGCTGGGTTGTCATGGTGACCAAATAGCTTCTATTGTTCCACAAGGAGTGTTATTACTTACTGCCCCTTGTAGGATAATTAATTAATCCTCCGACATCCTTTTGGGAACAATGGCCTGGTGCTGGGACTGGGCAGGCCGAGGAGAGCCCCCGGCTCTCCCAGCCTTTCTCTGGGATTCCTGGCGCCTGCTGGCTGCCTGCTTGGTGGGGAACAAGTGCTGTCAGTGACCAGACATTGCATGCTTCCAAAAGCTGTTTTCCATAAGAGTCCAGCTGGTTGTGGGGCTGTGGAGCGATCCAGCCCCATCCATGAGCACTCCTTGCCCTCACTCCCATGGGAACCATGTTCCCAAAATGAAGACGTGGTGACATTCCTGTGCTGGAGGACACAGGGCTCCTTGCAAAGGCAGCACAGCCGTGTCCTGCTGCTGGATGTTCCCAGACACTCTGACATGCAGAATGCTTCCTTGTAGATGCCACGTGTGTTCTGAGAGCCAAAGCTGATGCGCCTCCACCTCCCTGAGGGCCAATCCCAGATCCTGTGCCACGCAGGGTGTTCACAGGGACAGTGGCAACCATCTCCCTGTGATGAGAGACCAAAGCTGCAGCCCTTATTTTAAGAAGGGTCCCCTCCTGGTGCCTGGCAGCTGCTGCCTGTGTGTGGTCAGCCGTACTGCCAAGCTCACTTTCCAGAGTGATGCTTCCTCGCTGTGTGCCCCCCTTGGCATGGCTGAGCAACGCTGAGCTGCAGCCTCTGTTCTTGTCAGTGATTAGAAGGATTATTTGCTGAGCCAAGATCAGTGGCATCAATTGAAATGTCTGGGGAAGGATGCCAGGGCCCAGGCCAAACAGGTATTGAGGAGGGCACATTTGCATGGCAGACCCTCTGGGAAGTGCTGATCCACGAAGATGAAAGGGCTCGCTGGAGCCTTTTCATCTCTGCAGATTTGCAAGCCGGGGATTTGGAGGCAGGCTGGGAGGGGGAATGTCTTCATGCTGCTCCTGGGCAGCTCAGGTGGCCCGTGAAGGACAGAAGGACAGTATCTCCTGGATAACTCACCCAGCACATCTCCTTTGAGCTGACCTGGGACTGAGCTGCAGAGAGCAGGGTGACGCCTGGAACGGCTGCCTAGAGCAGAGCTGGACAGAGTGCATGGTGGTCACGAGGTTTTAGGGCAGATATCAGTTGAGTTTGGTCTACTTGCATATCAGAGATTAATTATCCAATTGCAGCTTCAGGTAATTAAGTCACATTTCCCCAGTTTGCTTCCCCCCAATTTACTTTTGTTCATATTTTCAGGCCTGAGGCTGTGATGCTGACCTTGGTTCTCAGGCCTGGAAGGATTGCTCTGTCTGACCAAAGTGTGAAGAGAGCTTGCTACCCCTATGTATGGAGTTCAGAGATTTACACTAATGCAGTACAGGATCTGAAAAATGTAAAAGTCAAAAACTGAAGGCATCAAGGGAACAAGCTGTGTTTACAGATTCTTGTTGGTGTGCAGTGGCACTGGGGCAGTGACACGTGCAGATCTCTTGGTGTGGTCCCAGGTTACTGAGGAGTCCAGCAGCGCTTCTGGACAGTGTGGAGCCCATGTCACACTCAGTTGGAGCAGCCTCTGGGTGTCTGTCCATGTGCCTCGTGGCCTGAATGCTGCCCAGGGTCACTCACCTTAAGGGTCTGGTTCCGCCAGCTTGCTCTGGTGGGGCTGTTCTGGTGGTTTTCAGTAGCAAAGGCTTCAGAAAGGGCTGCAAGTCTTCCCCCACTGCTTCGTTCCATCCACCATTCCATTCCATCAGGCCTGAGGACTGGCTGTGTATTCCTGCATGGCAGGACTAGACAAGGACTAATCCTTCCAGCCTTTTCCCTCTCTAGGCAATCTCTGGGGACATATTTTTCTAGCACCAGACATTCAGACTCGCTTGTAGCATTAATGAAATATTTCAATAAGGAAAACTACCAGAAGTTTTGTATGCATTTGAAATAAGAGGAGGTTACCCTTCATAACGCTTCAATTTTCCTGCCCTGTGATCTGTGCAGTCCTAAACCTGCTCCCTCCTGTGTCTGCACACCGTAGACAGCTCGGAGCATCCAGCCATTATAGTCATGATTTCTTTGTGGCTCCTATAATTTATTCATCCCAAGATGCTCTCCTACATCTGCAATAACATCATTTCAGTTTGTTATAGCACCAGCTTTAAAGTTTTATAAACCTGGTGACAAGTTGAAAAGTTACAAGAGGATTGTTGCAGAGGGCTAGTGTAGGAAACAAGGCTTCCAGATAAAAAATGTTTGCAGGAATAGGGGTGTGAATGGAAGGATGCCTGTGGGATTGCTGATTCCTTTTGCTGGGAGACAGTCTGCAGAGAGGAGTGGTTAGGGGTCAGGACATGGTGCTTGGCAAAGCTGACTTTGATGTTTTGGTTCAGAAAATCACTGAATGGTCTGGGTTGGAAGGGATTTAAAGCTCATCTCATCCCAAACCAGGACACTTCCCACCATCCCAAGTTGTTCCAAGCCTTATCCAACCTGGCCTTGGACACTTCCACAGGTCCAGGGGCAGCCACAGCTCCTCTGGGCGAGCTCTTCCAATGCCTCGGTGCTTCCCAGCCCTGCTCCCTGCTGCCAGACTGTGCCTTGCTGGAGTGGCTGCTCTGGCACTGGCAGCTGCTCTGCAGCTCGGGGAGGTTACGGCAGGAAGCGTCGTGGCTCTTATTTCCCAACTTCTCGAAGCTTGCTTGAAAAACAAGCTGTCTGGTTTGGCAGATTTCCCCGTTCAAGAGAGATGTAAAGAGATGTCTCAAGGCAACCACGAGCTGCAAGGGTTTTCAATTGGCTTTTAACCCAAAATGAAGAGGGCCAGGTTTGGTGTAAGGGTGTTCTTGACCAGAACAGTTCATCCTACAGCCTGCTACGCCACCAGCAGTGGGGCATCACCATTCTCATGACACCAAATTTTCCATCTTTTGGGCATGCTTGAAATGGACTTTGTGGTGGAATCTGTTCTAAATGGGCTTTGCAGTTCTGTTTTCTCTGGAATATAGGAACACCTGCAATACTGGACAAACCTGACTTTGCTGCAGTGTGCCCTTGAAAAGGATTTTCCATTGGTGTAGATGTCTTGAGCTTTAAAAAACCGAGATTTTAAAGAAGAAAGTTCTACTATTATGCTGTGCCTTTTAGTACCATCTACTCTCCTCAAATGTGTCAATGTTTTCCTTATTGTTAATTGAAAACGTTCTGTTTTGTTGCTGTCTCCTTGCAATGGAGAGATGACATATAGATACTTCTCAGTCTCTGTGTCCTTGGGTATCCAAATGCTTTTTAAAAGCAAAGGTTAAAGCATTTAAATCCTACAGTCAGAGTTTTCTGGAGTTGTATGCTGTGAGATCCAAGTATGACATGACACTCCAGTGCTGCAAATGTTTCTCTGTAGCCTTGGGTGTCCCCAGCCCCTGACACTGTGATATCTAAACTCTGTGTGTGTGTATACATTACATCTTGGTATTCAAGGCTGCTGAATATTTAGGACTGCCAAAATATGGGAAAAATAAGAGGCAGCATTGCTGCTGAGCTGCAGCTGGTGCTGCAGGGGACACGGTCCTTGCTGGATTGCTGGAGCCCCTGGGGATGGAAGTACTGCAGGTAGCAGAGGGTGCTGTGGGGCCTTGGTGGAGAAGGATTCAGGGGGGACTCATGTTGGATATCAGGAAAAAATTCTCCACTGAATGAGCGGTTAAGAATTTGAGCAGGCTGCCCAGGGAAGGGGTCAAGTCACCACGCCTGGCAGTGCTCAAGAACCGAGCAGAGCTGGCGGTTTGTGGTATGGTTTAGTGGCCTTGGGGTATTTGGTCAAAGGTTGGACTCGATGACCTTGTAAGTTCTTCCAACTTTAATGGTTCTGTGAGTCTTGATCTGCTCATGGTAAGGAGGGTAGAGCTCTGACTTGGGATGAGCTATTGCTGCAGGCATGGGAGAGGGATTGGGTGCTTTTTTTTATACACAAGGGGCTTCTGTGGGCTGTCACCTAAATGAGGGTACTGCAAGAGGCAGCTGGGGTAAAGGCTTCTTCAGCCTTCCTCTGCTGGTGGTGCCTCAGCACAGCTGGGGTCACGCAGCTCCTGGAGTGTGGGGCTGCAGTGCCTGGCCTGGCTGGGAGATCAAACACGTGAAACAGCATCTTCCTGAAGGGAGGCCAACCAGGAGAGGCAGGGGTCCATGTGCACACTGCCATCAGTCACCCAGTCACCCTGGGGACCTGCTCACTTTGCTTCTCCAGCAGTGGGAACTGGGAGACACACGATCACTTGGCTGGCTGAAGGAAAGCAACAGCATATTGGTGCTTTTTCCTGCTGCTAGAGGGATGTTTGGAGGAATAAAAGAGAGCGTGGCAGGGTGGAGAGTAACCTCCAAACCACTCTGGACTTGGCAGCTTTGAGGTTGCTCTTGTTTGCATGCAGGAGGCACAACTGCCTGCACTGTGGCATGTCTAGAGAAAGGACTGGAGTAGAAATGCACTGAGCTCCAGAAACACCTTGCAGAGCTGATGGCAGGGACCCCCCTCACCTGTCATCATTAGATTTGTGGTTAGGATTTTTTTTTTAGTCCTTGCAGCAGCGATATCCTGTGAGTGCTCAGGCTTAGGGTGGCTTTCACCAGCACTGACGCTGCCTGAAAAGTCAAGGATCAGATGTGGACACCTGCTCACATCACACGATGCCTTTCTTTAACAGAATTCCCACTGGTTTTGCTGAAGCATCCCTGGGATTGAGGTAGTGTGTGAGGACAAGGAAAGCAGCTGGCCTCAGGGGTGCTCTGCAGGTGGTGGTGGTGGGGGGGATTGGATGCTCAAGTTTAAACAAGGACTGGTCCCCTGCCTGCCTGAAAGATCAGGATGGTTCTTCCAAAGGGGCCACATAAAATAGCCAAGAATAAAGTGAACTCATGAAGGGGCCTGAAGTGCTCCCCATTCACTCTTTCTGAAATCAGTTGCAAAGCGATTGCCCCAGCTTAAAAGCTAGAAAATAGGTCAGTGTGACTCATATGTCAATATTTACTGCATTTATGGCAACTTGTAGAAGGGAAAAATCTCGCCCGCCTTCCATAATACTTCACAAGTTATCCCATTCCCATGACAAAACTCTCCCTGTGCCCTTGCTCCCGGTGCTGCTTCGACTGCAGTGACAGCCCAGTAAATTCACTACTACTTAGAGTCCAGTTGCTAAGTAACAAGCCAAAGATCACCATGCAGTCTCTCCAAAGGCCGTGGCCAGCTGGGAGCTGGGTCTGCACAAAGCCCCGGGAATTCCTTTGGAGAAAGAGGTCCTAAGGACTCGGTGCCTGTGGAGCAGGGAGCAGCAGTCCTGCCCCAGGCTCTCCTTGTGTGAGGGAACAGCTCCAGTGCTTCCCCAAAAAGGGCTCCCCTGCGCTTGTGCTGATGGGCTGTGACTTTTTCAGCATTAATGGTGACCTTGAGTGAATATTTTTGTCGGCCAAATGGCATGATCTGGGCGTAAGTAGGAGGTGAACTGAGGGAACCTTCCTCCCCAGTTGAGGGAAGACTGAACTGCTGGACAAGGGAATGACTCTTTCTCTTGCCCCTGAAGCTTTCTATTCTACTCTGCTTGGTTTTGCCTGGGGATTTCTCAGCATTCACCTGATATCTTAATGGGAGGGTCTGAAGGATGCTCTTTGCATCATGGGAAATTCCAGGTTTGGGGAAAGCTGTGGGGTGAACCGGCCGATTCCCAGCCCAGAGCTTGGGGATTGCAGCATGGAAAAAACGTGGTGGATCAAGAGTAATCCCCGCAGCAACTCTTCCCACGGTGCTGCTCTCCCTGAGGAGCAGCTCTGCGAGCCCTCCAGGGTGAGTTCAGGCCTGGGGAGAGCTGAGCCAGCCCTGCTCCAGTGCTCAGAGCCAGAGTTCCCACGTTTTTGCTCACTAGGCAGTTTCCCAAACGGGGCCGTTTCGGAGCACTCCCAGAAAAGGCTCCCTGTGCACTTGGGAGGTGTGCACCCCACGCCAGGAGAGGAGGAGAGGCTGTGGCTGGATGCTTTGCAGCGTGCTTTCAGCTGAACAGGGCTATGCATTGCAGTGCTCCATCTGTTCCTCTATCAGCTGAGTTATCTTTAGCTCTGAACATGTCAGTGTTGTATGGTGCTGGTATGAACCACTTCAGCTTGCACCCCAGCATTCCTGTAGTAGTTAGAATTCCTACTGCAGAAAACTGCCTGGGATAATTTCCCCCCCACCCCGCTCAAATTTTTATTCATGTTTTCACATGGGCAAAACTCCCTCACCCTATCTATATTTTATATATATATATATATATATATATGCATTAAAAAGCTGGCTCTATTTGAGAGCAATGTTCCAAACTGCCACCTGTTTCAATAGCAATGTTGCAGCATTGGAGAGGATTACTGCAGAATGCTAAAGTAGCTTTCCCCCCAAGTGAAAGCTTCATCTGATTTGATTGAAAACCAAATTAGACCTTGAGAATCTGACCTTCTGACATCCTGTCATATATACATTTAAAGCACCCAGCAACAGAGAATGTATTCGTGCAAGAGTGCCAGTCCCTCAATATAGAACCTAAATCCAAATACAAGTGCTTGCGTGTCGTGCTGCTATTTGAATATGTAAATAAATGGGGCTATAAATAGCTCTATATGTTATGTACATGTTAAGTGAAGGTGGCAGATCCGACAGCTGAATGGCTCTGCCGTTTCTGAATGCTGGGAGAGGCTCCCTGCACGCTCCCCACATCTCTCATGTTTGCTCCTACCCCTCTCAGCCTCTCTGCTATCACATTTTTCAGGCCTCTGGAGAAGATCGTGTGTGGGGACAGGAGCTGTTAATATTCTGAGTCTGTGCTGAGTTGCTAGGCTACAGAGAAAAAGGAACATTCAAGGAAAAGGGATGGTAGAAGGAAGAGAATCTGCTGAGCTGCTGGGAGATCCAGAGAGGTCCTCTAGTCGGATGCAGGGATCATTTTGGGGAAGGAGGGCATGCACGCATGTGGGATGAGCTGTGGGTAGTCCCTGCTGCCCTGGCACAAACAGAATCTCAGGACAGCCCCTGCCTGAAAAAAATGGCAGAGGAGAGATCCAAAGGCAAGGTCCACCGGCCCCTCCCACGCCACTGCTGGCCAGGTGTGCACAGCTGCTCTCCTGCTGCCTGTTGCAGGAGGTGCTGGGTCACCAGGCTGAGCATGCCACCCCCTCCATCCCTGCCTGCGCTCTCCAGGGTGGGCTGAGCTCCCAGCTGAGCCTCTGGTGAGGAGGGAAGCAAACCCAAAACGTGCTCACTGCTTACAGGTCGGATCTCACCTCCTTCTCCCTCCACAGCTCCCTGCCACCCCAGTGTCTCCTTTATCTTCAGTGTGACTGCAGGGGGAGGCAGCCTGTGGCTTCTGTGTCCCTGACCACCTAGGTCACTGATGCACAAAGCATTGACCCTTGTGTCCATCAAGAGTTTGTAGCTAGGGACTTAAGGTTTTACAATACAGAAGCTCCTGTCTGAGCCTTGTTATCCCAAGTCCCAGCTGTTGGCCCCAAAAAGCAGTTCAGGTATTTAGCTGTACCAGCTGTGAGCCATCAGAACCTTTCAGGTTCTGTGTGTTCCACTCTTCTGGAGGGATGGGTTTGCCCTACACTTCTCTCTGTATCAGATCCCTCAGGAAAAAAAAAAAAAAAATTAAACAGTGCTTTTGGGTATTTTTATTATCTGGATACTTTATTTACTGAGCTCACGTGGGCTCCCTGCCAGCTCTGCAAATAGAGCTCCTTGGCTCCAGGGCTGTTGGTCCTGGTGCTGCAGCAAGCACTCACTCAGCGTGGACAGGGACTGCAGCTTGTTCTCCCCATCCAGTTGGCTGTGAAGTCAGAATCTGCTCTGCTTGTAGACCTCCACAGCCTGCTGAAACCTCTTCCCCCCCTTTCCCCCCCCATGCATCCTGTAACGAGCTTGACTTGTTCAGCAGAATCAGGAGTGTTTGGTACAGCTGCAGTGTGAATGCTGCTCTCAGAGTTACCAGCACACACCCATCAGGTCTGTGATCCCAGTCAGACTGGGATGGATGAAGTGGGAGAGTGCTCCATATGGTGGGCACTCTGCTGGCCTCATCCTGGGCTGATTCCCTTGGCCTGAGCCTGGAATAATCACGGGCAGACTCACCCATGAGTGGAGGAGGAGGTATCCATCATCCATCCATCATGATTGCTGCTTCCAGTGACCTTGACAGTAGAAATTCTTTCCTGACCAGATCCCCTGCCCTTTCTTGCTGTCCCGGCATGACTGGGCAGTGCTCTGTCCACACTACAGCTGGTGAAGCTGATTGCTGCCCTTTTCTCTAACACCACTCCCTCTCCCCGAGCTTGTCACCTGAGGGGCCCCAGGTACAGCTGTGCAGAATATTCACGTGCAAAAGGACAACACAGAAATGGGTCTCTGGGTGCAGGAGTCTGAGGGTTTGCAGGTGCAGAGGTTTGCACCCAGTTTGCTTGTTCCTGCTGAAAAGCAGACCTTGTTTTTCCAACCCCAGGGTTTCCTCTGTGCTGAGACCATGCCTGACCTAACTGAACACCCCTGGCAGAAACATGTTCTGCTCTTCACCAACTACTTCATCCTTCCTACGCCATCAAACTTTGCTGTCTACAGGAAACAACCACCAGTCTAAGTTTTGGGTCAAGCCAATCTGTGCCAGCCTAGTTGAGGCGATAGTTTCACCCAGGAGGTGCTGGTTGGCTTAAATGATTTAAAGGATTTGTTTGCCTCTGGCTAACTCCTGGGAAATGACATCTTTCTGGCAATTTTCAGAACCTGAAACAGGAAACCTTCCTTCCCTAAGTTAAAACAATGTCTTCAAAGCCCTGTGTGCCTTGATGCTGTTGCAGAGTCTTGTGGTTTCAGTTGAGGGAAGAATGCTCAGAGCTGGATATACCACATTTTATTTCGCCATGTAAAGTAATAATATTGCTTTATTTATAACATGTATTCCTACCTCTGCAGCCCCAAACTGCACTGGAGGTCTTGACAGCACAGGGAATGACAAGCTCTGCCTAATTTTTTTCTTCAGGGAAGAAAAAATAATTTCTGTGTTTACACACTTAGCACTTGCCCAGAGATGTGGGGGAAAGGTTTAGGAAGCATCACTCATCTTCCAGCATCAACTTTCCCTTGTCATAATCCAGTTTTCTTCCTCCATCCTTCTGAGAGCTTCAGAAACTGATATCTTCACTAGTCACTGTTCAAACATCTCACTCAGATTTAATTTACTCTAATAGGCCGGTTGTTGCACATTTAATTAAATACCCAGTAATTATTAAAAGCATTTTTGAGCTTTCATGGCTGTATATTAGATATGCCAATATGTGTTTACAGGAGGATACTGGCAGCACAGGCTGTAAGGCAGGAAGGGCAGGAAAGGAGAGGAAAGGAGAGCTGGGAGGGGAGAGGAGAGAGGTGGGATTCAGGCACCAGCACTGTGGAAGGCAGTGGGGTAGAGGGCTGGATTAGTGCAGGTCAACAGTGGAAGGTGAAGATGGCCTTGGAAAGCACCGGGGGTTTCTGTGGTGGGTCAGAATCATCTGTTTTAAATCACCAAGCACTTCACACCAAGAAGCATCTTGTAGTAAAAGCAAGTTCTTGGATTCCCTTTGCCAGCTCTGCAATGTCAGGTCGCAATTCTTCCCTGGGACTCCACAGAGACAGGGCATTAATGCTGGTGTGTCCCACACAGTGGGCATGGGTGGCCTCGTGCATGCCTGGGGAGAGGGGAAGGGAGTTAACGAAAGGGGCTAAATTAAGATTTTGCCTTAAGTAGATATGGTAAGGGAGAGAAGAGGCTTGGGAAGGCTTGGAGCAGCCATTTGGAGACATCTGATGCTCTAGCAAAACATAGATGTGAGTTCCCTATCAGTTCCCAGCCCATCTAGCATTATAAAACTGTGTAACAGCAACCCTTGCTGCCCCCAAATTGGTCAAATTGATGTTGTGCCTTTCCCAACCTTTATGTATGGCCTTGACTCTCTGCCCTTAGGTGGGTGTCTGGCCAAAGTGTGCCCTTCTGTGCTGGTTTGCCCTGGCAAGCTGCAGGAAACAAAAATGCATCCTCATTAAGTGGCTACTCTCTGGAAAAGGCAATTTCTCACATTGTGGTGGGTTTTGAGAGCAATCTGGCTGGTGGGGCGGAGATAGGACAGCTGGGGACAGAAAGGGCTCTGGGTTTGGCCTGGCTGCTGGCACCTGGTGGGGACAGAGTGAGGAGAGCAGCCCAGCAGGAGTGGTGTGCATCAGCTCGCAGATTTCATGGCCCAGGGGTAGAAAGTGCTGGCGTTGTTTCCAAAGTGCTTGCCTGAGGAAGATGTGCTGCAGGTGGTGATTTTGGGACTGCTGCCTGTAACTCTGAGCGAGGTTGCTGTTTTGCCTGTGCTCAGAGAGAGGGTGATGCTCGTCCCTGTGCCCATCAGCTCTGGCTCTTTCCTCTTGACCTCTGCTTCCAGCGGGACCGGGGCAGCTCAGCAGGTGGCTCGGGGTGCTGCCTCCTGCTCACACAGGGCATTGAGATCCAGGCTCAGGACTCTGAAGGCTGTGTTACAGCAGATTCCTTTGGCTCAGGACCCAGATATGTCCTCCAGCTGACACCTGCAGGGCCAGCACCGTTCCAGGTGCTGCAGGGATAGGGCCAGGCAGGAGAGAAATAGGGCAGCAAAGCCACACGCACACCCTGAGCTGTTGAGGGTATTGCCGACACCTGTCCCAGTTTCTGGTCATGCATTCAGCAATTAAACACATGCAAATTACTACAAAAGTAGATCAGATTAGTGAGGGGAACATATCCATGCAAAGTACTTCTCAGGTCTTGAAGAAAATGAGTTCAAGAGCACAGAGCCCTGCAGCACAGAAGGGCGCAGAGTGTATCCTAGAAGCCAACCCTTCCTTGCACTGCTGGAAGAGGGCTCTTCCTGATTCCCAAGTCAGTGCTGACATCTGGCTATTCAAAAAGAAGGAAGGTGGGAAAAGATTGTGTCTTTCCTGCTGCTAGGCCGAAATGTAGGGAGAAGGGCAGTATCTGAAGTGTTTCTCACTTTATGTATAACACCTGTCATGCAGAACTTCAGCCTCGTAAGCTGGGCACTGGCAATTGCACCGAAACAGAAATTAAAAGCAGCATTTTGGCAGCATGCTCTCCCCATGAAAAGTACAGTAAGTACAAAGGCTGCTGCCTCCTGCCTCAAGCAAAGGTGAGTCTGAACAGACTCTGTGCTGTCTCAGGGCTGGAAAGGCTGCTGGAGGTATTTACTTGTGGAGGTTAACTGGGGCACGCTGAGGTCTGGGATGCCTTGATTTACCTGGCTGGAGATGGACAATCCCTTGTGAGGGCTAAGTAGCTTTCTTTGATGAGGTTGCTGAGGAAGGGCTGTGGCCATTGTGCTCTGTCCTTCCTCTATATTCCTCTATATTCCTCTATATTCCTCTATATTCCTGTACATTTTACACTGTTCCAATTCCTTGCATCTGACTGCAGGCAGATCCTGTCTTCTCCCCTTCAAAACAATTCCTCTTATTTCTCCTATCCCCTCCTTCAAATGAAACATACTTGAGGACTACTTTGTCCTTTAATTTCTTTCCCAAGAATGACGGGAACAGGAGCTGGTGTTTAATCATCAAAGAAGTTGAAGCCAGCAAACTGTTCATTAGTCTCTGGCAGTGGCAGCTTGGTTTTTACTAAGTCAGATGTTCCATTTTTCTCCCTCTTTCTGGAGCATCTTGGCTTTCCTAATGTTCTTTTGTGATCTTGGACAAGGAGACCATATGTCATTTGCTTATATAGGGAAGGACTTTTATTTGGTTGCTTCTCCAAAAAGAGGTTCTTTATCAAAGTCAGGGGCGAAAAAAGTCAAGTGGTACAGCCAGAGCTAGAGGTGCGTTGCAAAACCTCCTTTATCCCTCACGCCCAGAGTCCTGCAGCAGCAGAGGAGCAGCGCACTCTCCCCCCTGCAGAAAAGTTATTGTTCCCAGTACCTTACAAGTGCTTGGTGAAACAGCCTCCAGTAGCAGCCTGGGGCAGTCACCTTCACTTTCAATGCCCCACTGAAAGGTATCCAACTCATTTGTCATCCACAAAAATGGACCAGGCACAGGCAATATCTGTGTTGCCAGAATTGCTGTATTCTGAGCAAATATTTGACCTCTCCACACGCATTACTCTTTCAATTTCTTATCCCGGTGCCTGAGTCTCGTGGAGCCCCTAATGAGCCTGCACACTTCTGCCTCTGGACTAGTTCAGTGCTGAGGGTTCTCTGGGTCACAGCACAAAGGAAAATCATCTGACCCAGCCTGCCCACGACATGTGCCTCTGAGGAGCTGTGCTGGGGGTTTGGGGAGCAGCTGTCTGGGAGTTCTGTTCAAATATGGAACCAGTTGGAAGGTGGAGTCTTCGGCATCCTTGAGCTATCCTTTCCTGCGAGTTCCTTTCCATAACCACTGGAATTTATTTTTCATGTTAATGCCTAGACCTTCCAAAATGCTCTTATGCTCCTGACTTCATGCTTTTGTAAAATTTAATTGCACAGGCTCTGTGGAAAGTTATTTCCATTACCTTGCCTTCAGTCTATTCTTGTGCAACAACCCATTGCTGAACGTCAGAGACTGCCAGAGCTCTGCTCTGTGCTTAACCCCTGCAACAGTTCTCCCTGCCTTGCTGCCTCCTGTCTCTATCAGAGCCTCTCAACTACTTCTGAGAGTGTTTGTGGTTATTTGTGTTCTGATGAGTAACCCTGAAGTGTCTAAAAGGAGGTGGGACCCTGAGAGCACCAGGTGGTGGCTGTTTACCAGCTTAATACGAGCACTACAGGGAGTTGGAAAAGAGAAAACTTGGTTTGTACCTGTTTAAAGTGATGTGCATACAGTGAAGAACTCAGCTTTGGAACTCACAGCCACAAGATTGCAGATGCCAGAGGTGGAATATTCTGAAAAACAAGATAAGCTCTCACAAGAGAAGCTGAATATCTTCAATTAAGAAGGTACCAGCTCTGACTGAGGAGATCCTTAAGTCCAAAGAGCTGCAGAATTAAGTATCACAACAAAGACCCTTTTAAACTTCTATGCCTCCCTGCCATTCTCTTTCCTGTTGCTGAGGTCAGGCTATGACTTCACAAAGAGTTTTGGCCTGACACAGTACACCTGTGTCTCCAAAACCAGCACAAACACATTTGTAAGAGCTCCACTTGGGTTCAGAGCATGTTTGTGTCCTCCATGCTGATACGGGACTGCAGGAGAAGAGGGGCTCCATAATTCTGTATCCCCCCTCTGACTGCAGTGGCAGAAAGGGACACCAGGCCCTGTGGTGCCTTTACTGCTCCTGTCCACCACCCCTTGCTGTTCTTTGATCTGCAGATGAAGCAGTTCAGGCTCCCAGGCTGAGCTGACTCCCTGAAGTGTCCCTTGGTGGTCTGGGCACACACTGCCCACCAATTTACAGCCATGGTTGGCCCACAGCCAGCTCTTCTGTGTCCTCACTGGGTTATGGTGGGTTCAGACAATATCTCCAAGCTTCAGCCTCCTCCTGCCCTCCACTCTGTCACTGCTCCAGCAGCAGCCAGCCTGTGCTCCTCTCCTGTACCAGTCCCCTCCATTGGATTCACAAGTCCTCTCACTGCCTTTGTCCCCCCAAACTTTGCCTTCCTTTCCACAATCGTGTTTGTTCTGATGCTCAGATCTGGCCTCTTAACCTGGGAAGCTTCTCCAAGAGGCAGCTTTGGTGTTGTGTGACAGCGGGCTCATTTCTGAATTCTGGGATGCACAGAGGCGGCAGCAGCGGGGAGGGGGCCAGGGCCAGTCCCTGAAGCATTTCCCAAGAAGCATTTCACTCCCAAAAGGGGCTCTGTGGGGTAGAGGAGGAAAAGCAATTTATAGGATAGATGTTAATAAAGGTGTTTGGAAAATGAGCCAGTGGAAATTTGTTCTTGAATTCATACCAATAGTGCCAGCTTATTTCCCTTCTTGCTGTGACTCAGCTGCTGTTCCCTCAGACTTCTCTGCCCTGTCCTCTGAGAGTCTGGGGAATCCCTGTGCATGCTTGGCTGAGTTTGTTGCCTCTGGGGTTCTGCAGGAAATACCTTCCTCCATTCATGCCCCTGCCGTGTCAACACTCCAGCCGCTCACAGTGTACACCATCTTTGGTTTTGGGGTCCCAGCTGGGCTTCAGGAAAGGCTGCAATTATCAGTACCCTCTCATCTGGAGATGGATTTTAGCATTCCTGTCCTCAGCAGCTGGCAGGACACCCCATCATTCCAACACTGGGGCCCCCCAGGTAATCTCCTCTTCTTTCTGCGGCATTCTTTGTGTCCCTCTGGGTGAACTCTGCTGCACCTCTGCCCCGTGAGCGCCTGCCAGCTCTCACCTCTGCCTTGCGTGCTTCACAGAGCAGGAAGGAGGAGAGAGAAAGAAAGGCTTTGGGAAGGCTTTGGGAAGCTGGGTGGTGGGGGTGTGGGGGTCTGGCAGCTGGCATGGAGCTGTTCAGGGCGCGCTCCGAGCCAGCCGGGCACAGGGATGCCCAGGGCCAGCCAGGCTCAGCAGCTGCCCAGCTCTGCAGCAAGCTCAGGTGCCACCCGAGCTCCGGGAGGGGCTGGAGGGCAGCTGTGGTGCCCAGGGCCATCCCACACACTGCTGGGACAGCAGGACATCAGGGATGCTGCTCGGGGAGTTAAAGGGCTGGAGCAGCGCTGGAGCTGGGAGTGCTGGCTACCAGAAATGGGGGACAAACCGAGGGGTCTGGTCACTGCTGGGCTAGCAGAGACAGAGGAGAGGCTTGTTTGGAAACACACAAGCCCTTTCAGCAAAGAGACATGTGCTTTTTAGGTCAGTGAGCCTCAGCAGGGCTGAAACAGCTTTCCCCTGGCCAGAGCTGTTGATTCTGGCGTCTCCCACAGTGGGATGCTGGTCAGGGCAACCTGGCATGGCCAGTTGAGCTCTGGTAGCAAAGCCCAGCTGGGAAGAGTTTGCTGATACCTATCTTTGCAAAGCTTGCTTTTCCTTGGGATGTAAAAAGGGAGAACAAGGGGAGGCATGAAATTTCTGGTCATATCCGCCCCTCAAAAGCCCCCTTTGCCCTGTCCCAGCCTTTGCTTTTTTAAAAATGGATTCCAGGTTCATGCTGATCTCTTTCCAAGGCGCAGTGCAACCTGCAGGGAGTTTCTGAGGAGTGGAATCTCCCTTCTTCCAGCCTCATTCTCCTCCCCCAGCAGGCAGCAGATGAAGGAGGAGGTTGCACAGGGTGGCCTGGCATGTGTGTGCCCCTGCCAGTGTGGGTCCTGCCTTCTATCCCAGTGCAGATCAACTTGGCAGGGTGAGCTGGGAGCTCCCCACAAAGCTGTGATGGCCATGGGCAGACTCTGGCCCTGCTTCAGCATTTTGTGCTCTTCCACAAAGGCCCAGTGGGATCCATCATTTGGAGGCATTTTTGTTGCTGCTGGAGCTGCACTGGTGGAGGGTGGAGATGGTCTAGATTGTCAGTCTAGAGGCAAATGGAAAGTCAAATTTCCCAGCACATCTCGTTTGCTCCCTCAGCAGCACCAGAGGAGAACTCTGGTTACTGGGTGTGTGTGCAGAGGGAAAACCCCTCGCTCACCCCTTGCACAGGCAGCAGGGAGATCCAGCTGGGCTGGCCCCCCAGAGTGACTCAGTGGTGAGGTGGAAGGAAGAGCTGGAGGGCTGTGTGGGCTCCAGGTGTTGTGTTTGAATTCAAAGTTCCTCATTGAACCCGGTAAATTGGCCGGTTTGCTGTCAGCTGGTGACTCTGGGAAACACAGCTTGTGTAATATCTGTAGCATCAGCAGGCTTGGGAGTGTCATGGCTTAGTGGGAGGTTTGGGAAAGCCTCATATTAGCCCAGTGACAGATAAAACCCCCAACAAAGGCATCGTCATCCAAGACTCAGAGGAAAACCGGGCTCATTACTCCTGATTCCCGAAGCCCTGCATGTCTTGGCTCCATCTGGCCATTCTGCTTCTGCAGAACGATGTCACCCTTGGCCATTATTGCATGTGCCTCTGAAAGGAAGGCTGTGATTAAGACCTCAGCAGCTCTGGAGCCTGGCCAGGATGTGATGTTAGGGTGGCACAGGGGCACTTCATGACTGCCTGACCAAGAACTGGGGGGTGAAGGGCTAGGCAAGCTCACTGCTTCCTCTCCTGGGTTCTGCCCCTCTCACTTGCTCTAGGGGCAGTGCTTCCTCCAGCCCTCAGCCTGTGCCTGCCCTATTCCTCTTCCCCACAGCTTGGTTCTGTGCCCATCCATGCCAGTGCCCATTGTCCTTCCAGGGAAGGCTGACCACTGTGGGGTGGACATTTGTCCTGCTGTTCCTGCTGCCCAGAAATCCTGCCTGCTGTCCAACAGTGTGATGAGAGCAGGAACAGGAGTGGAGCACAGGAATCAGCAGAGAGAGAGGCTGGGGGAAACATGAGGCCCTGAGTGAACCCTGATTATCAAGTGCTCACCGCCGTGATGCTGCCCGGAGAAATCTGTTGTGCCAAGAAACCCAGGAAGGCTGGAGAACAGAGCTCAGCCCTGGTCTGGGCTGGCTGCTCCCCAGGAAGGTCTCTGCACCTGAAGAACATCATCTAGCTGATGACTAGGCGTAGGCTTTTCCTTCTGCACCCCTCTGAGTTTGTTGCCATCAGCCCTGGAAATACGGAGGATGTGTTTAGAAGGTGCACTGTTCACTTTGGAAGAAACTTGCCCTTTTTGTCTTCTGGAGGTCAGTGCCACCTCTTGCCTGCTGCTGCTTGAAGCTGCTAGGAGCCTGCAGTGACAGCAGGATGGCCTGGTTAGGGGTGAGGTGTTGCAGGGCTCTGTCAAGGATTAGGAAAATGCAGGTCACTGAAGGAGCTTGCCAAGATGTGCAAGTGGAGTGGAGTTCTCAAAGGGAGAAAGGAGAGGATGCCTCTGTAACCAAGTGTCCCACAGGCAGGGGATGAGTCTGTAGCCAACAGGGCAAGGAGGCTTCAGGAACTTGGGTGGCATTAATGCCTGTGCTCTCACTATAGTGAGGAGCACCCTGGGAGGGATTCCGGGGACAGCATCTTCCACTGCAGGGTCCTGACCAAAATGGAAATGTTTGTGCCTCAGAGAGATGGACTGTGAGGCTTCTGAGGCAGGAGTTTACAGTCCTTTAAAAAGGAGAGCCAAACAGCTCCTTGGCCAGAAAGCTGTCACTTGTCTTTGTTCTTTTCAAGACAGCCCAGAAAGTGACAGATATAGCTCTGTATCTGGTGTACACCGCAGATTTACACCGTGCCCTTTCGGATGTGCATGTGGGTCTGGATTTCTGAATCATAGTTAGATACCCAAAAGCTGACATTATCCGTGATGTGGGATTATTTGAGCTTGTTTTCAGAGGTGTTAATCAAACCTGGCTTTGAATGAAGTCTGTGGGAGAAGACAGGCAGGCAGATGCCTCAGTGCTCAGCCCAGATGTTGGTGCATGAGCAAGCTCCTCACCAGCCCCCTGCACAGAGCTGGGATTTGCAGAGCAGAGAGGCTCACCCTGAAAATTCCTGTGGTCAAGAGGATTCCTGTGGCACTGTAGAGATTTCTTGGGAAAAGACAATGTCTCTGTGATCCCACCTCTTCTAGATTATTGGCAAAAATGCTTTTTATTTAAGGACTTGGGGAAAAACCTCTGACTTCTGTGAGGTCACGGTCAACAGGACTTGTACCTTCCTAATCAACATCCTGTTATTTTAATGCTATCTGGTTTGCCCCAAAAATCTTGTGTCCCAGCTTATTTAAGACCTGTTGTGAGAATGTTTCCCTAGAATGTTTCCTGTCACTGGTGGGTACAAGAATCCTTCCTGTACAGCTTGTTCACCTGAGAAGAAGAAACTGTTCTATCATGTGGCACCATACTGTGCCTCTGAACACATTGATCCCTCTGGATGTGCCCAGCAATGGGTTTGGTTTCTGCAGAGCCACAGCTCACGCTCCCTTCCGCAGAATTCCTGTGTTAGCAACAGTTTTAAGTGTCAGCTTTTCTCTACTGGGCTCGAGGGAAGCAGGAGACATGTACAGCATCAGGCTAGCTGGGGATGGTTTGGGAATCTCTGAATTATTTAGGCTGGAAAAGGCCTCTAAGATTGAGTTCCACCTGTTTTGTCAGCAAGACCATGGCACTGAGAGCCACGTCCAGCTCTTCCTTGGACACCTCCAGGGATGGGGACACCACCGCCTCCCCAGGCACTGCATTCCAATGTTTAACAATCTTTTCCATGAAGAAATTCCTCCCGAGGTCCAAATTTATGGGGAATTTTTCAGGGAGCTGCCCCTTTACCAGTGGATCATGCTCCACTGGTGACAGATTTCCTCCCCATATGTCCCTTCCTGAGAACCACGATGAATTCCCAACTTAGCTCCTATAACGAGGCGAGTGCTGAGAGCTTGTCACGGCTGGCCTGGCTCGACCTTGAAACCCTGGCCTCGAGGTGAGGCTCTCCCTGTGCCCTTTGGAATGGCCTCAGCTTCTGCTGAACACAAAATTGGCTTTTACCAACTGCGTGGTAACGAGCAGTGCCTGGACAAGAGCATGTGGCATTTATGTGACCTTTACATGAGGGAAGTGGGAGAACAACCCTGCAAGCCTTTGCAACACTCAACCAGTGTTGGTTGACACCCTTTGGTGCTCCTGTAGCCTGAACTGCTGCTGGTGCCGCAGACAAGCTCTCAGCAGGCTGGGACAGCAGGAGGGGGATGCACTTTTGCTCCATTAGAGTCATGTAATGGCATTTTGTCCCCTGTAAAACTCAGGCTTGCTCCCATCTTCACAGAACAAATCACCGGGGGGG
>VWZN01001603.1:266298-276647 GCA_013396955.1 Regulus satrapa | reverse complement strand
GAGAAAAAAGCAGACACAACAGATTTTTTTTTTTTCTTTTTAATTCTTTTCCTTTTTCTCTCTCTTCTCCTTTCAGGATCACCACCACGGCCGCCTGCATGATGGACCTGCGGAGGTACCCGCTGGACCAGCAGAACTGCACGCTGGAGATCGAGAGCTGTGCGTATCCTCGGGCACATCCCCTGCCACCCGGGGCCACCTGATGCCACCCGCCCCGGCCACAGCCTCCCAGGGGTGGCACAGCACCAGGCTCCCTCCCCCATGGGGGAAATTCCCAGGAAAAACGAGCTCTAGCAGCAGCCTGGGCGTTCAGACAGGTCCCAGGAGGGCGGTGGAAGCCTCCTTAGCCTTAAGGAAGCCCTGGCATGCTGTCCCTGCTCACGGCTGGCTCCACTCCGGGTGCAAGGTGGCACCCAATCCCCATCCCTGCCTGGATGTGTCCTGGGCTCCCATGGAAATCCTCTTCCAGCTGTGCTGGCGGAGCAGGTCCGGCCCTCGCTCATCAGGATGCGCTGCAGGGTCCCTCCAGGGCTGGTCCGGAGCAGCAGAGCTCCCGGCAGCGCTCAGCGGGGTTTATCTGGGAATTTTTATCTGGGAATTTTTATCTGGGAATTTTTATCTGGGGGTTGCCCCTTCCAGCAGCGAGGTCCCGCAGCACCCGGGCTGGGAGCTGTCCCCATCCCGCCCTGGGGTGTGCCAGCTCGTGGGATGGCAACGAGGTCCTGCTGCGGGCACCGGAGCCAGAACTCCACTTCTGCCAGCCCCAGCTCCCGGGGAACGGTTCACAGCAGAGCCAAGGAAGCAGAAGGCAGGGAATTACCCACAGTTCCCCATGTTGTGATTTTGTTCTTAATGGGTCATGTCAAGCCAATTTGTTCACCAAAGCTACATTTCCTCACAGTATTCCTGAGACCCAGGCCGAGAGGAAGAGATCCAATTGTTTCCCTCCTCAGAGCTTTTGTCTTTTACACACTCGCACAGTCGCAATCTGCAGGGCTCCATTTTCTTTGCTTCCACACGGCTCTGGAACATCAGTTCTTTTAGGGCTGGATTACAAAACCAAGGTATTTTAAACCACAAAGCATATCCAAATCTCAGAGAAAAAGCCGTTTTCTGATGCAGAGGTGCTGGCTTTGGGAAGCAGCAGAAGGCAGATGGGGTTCCCTGCCCCACAGCAGCTCGGGGCTCTCACCTGTAGGAGATAAGTATTGCCTGTTGATCCCATCCCTCCACCTCAAAAAAAGCCCTCACCACGGATACCCCTGCCTGTCTGTATGCCAGGATCCAACAAAAACTTGATGAGGCAGGCTGCAAACAGGCTGCTAATCTGACATTTTAAGACGTCACATCAATACTTTTCGATATTTCAGATGGAAATGACTTGTCTTTGTGAAAGTTCGTTTACTTTTTAGAAGTAAAATGGAAATTCAGTTTTCTCTTTAAAGCTAGAAATCAAAGCGAAGCATTTATTTTTAGACCGAGCAACCTTTCCCTTTAGAAACACTTTTTAAAAAATGGTTTCATGAAAACATGCTTGATTTCATATTGCATAATGCCGTAATAAAAAAAAAAAAAAATATATATAAAACTTGGTACCCAACACCAGCAGGTCATAGAATAAATGGAATAGAGCTAGTTAACTGTGAGATCTCCTAAAATTAGTTACTGTAATTTGACATTTTCATTGCTGATCAGGAAGTAAATTTGAAGTCACTGCTGTTAAATTTGTGGATGATGAAGATAGCAGCGTGCGGGGCTTTGCTCGCTGTGCATTTGAATCCTTCCCAGTCGGAATCCATCCGGAAGGGCTTTGAACGCAGCCAAATGCAGAGCTGTGAGCCTGTGTGCAGCACTGCAGGGCCCTCCCGAGGGGCCTGGAGCCACACGGGGAGGTGAGGAAGGGATGGCAGCCCCGGGCTCCACGGCTGGAGGTTCTGTGGCTCTGGCAGAGAGGGCTGGAGCGAGCCCTGTTATATAAACCAGGGGGGCCGTGAGTCACAGCTCAGAACTGATTGGCCCCTGAGCACGTCACTGAGATGGGAAAACGGTCTCTGCCTATGTTTGGGTTCCAAAATTTAGGGAGGAAGCTGAGAAATCAGAAGAGGTTGAGGAAAGATGCTGAAAGGTGGTTCAAGGGCTGAAGCAGATGTTGTGCAGTGAGAAACCTCGATGGCTCAGTCTGGTTTGTTTACTGCAAAGCAGGTGGAGAGGTGAATTTTTTACAGGCTGGGTTCACCTCTGCAGAGGGGGAATGCTGCGGGGAAAGGGCTTGGGAACCTCCTGGAGAAATTTGGAACAACCACGGAAGCCTGCGAGTCTGAGCCAGATGGATTCAGATGGGAAACCAGGCACAATTTTTGAGCTGGGGGGGTGCTGGAGCTGCTGGAGTCAGGGGAGGCGTGTGGGGACTCGGGTGATTCCTGGTGGTTCCAGCCCTGGGGCTGAGCGATGCTGTGCACAGAGCTGCCGTGTGAGGAGGGTAACCCAGGGCTCCCAAAACCCTGTGGTGTGAGGGTTTGCCACTCTGGGAGCAGGAACAGGCCAGCCGGGGCAGGAGGTGGAGCCCTGGCTTAGCTGATTTCATCAGAAGCAGATGTGGCGTGGCATGTGGCGTTTGGAAGGTTGGGTTTATATTCCAGCACCCATGAATAAGTGCAGCAATGACTGAGAGTGCAGGATGTGGGCTTGGAGAGTGCACGGTCATCAAATAATTTCGTTTGGGAAGACACCTCGGGGTGTCTCTAGTCCAGCCTGCAGCTCAAAGCAGGGTCAGCTGTGAGATCAGCCCAGACTGCTGAGCCCTTTGTCCACTCAGCAGCTTCAGCATGACACTGTCCTCAGAGGTTCAGCTCTGGTCTGGAGTAACCCTTAATCCCCAGAGAAGAATTTCTCCTCGGTGGTGCATTCGACAGCTCCTCACTGCCCTGATGCCAGCGATCCCCTGGAGCTGGGTGGGGTGGCACTCTCCTGAGTGGCTGTGGGCTGTGCTGTGAGGCTGCATGGCTGAAGTAGCTGCTGTGCTGTCTGCGGGCACAGGGGAGGCTCCCGCTCCAAAGGCAGCCTTGCCCTGAGCTGTACCAAAGCCTGGCCATATCTAACTGCTGCCACGAAGCTTCACTGAGAATCTGAGGCCACCCTCATGCAGCAACAGCCAAAAGGCTTCAAAGCACATAAGCAGTGTTGATTTTCAAGTTGTGATGAGCCCTTGCCACGAGGACGGGGCAGGGCTGTGAACATGGCACTGGTGGGTGAGAGGTTTCATGGTTCCATTCCCCACAAGTCCAGAGCACTTGGGGGTCACATTCCCAGCCCGTGCAGCCCTGTCTCCCATGTGCATTTTGGGGTTAAAGCAAGAAGCTTGGCTGAGTTAACAAAGCCATGGCCCTGAAATGTAAGGGATGAATATTTGACGCCCCTTCCTCTCTTCTCTCCTTACTGCTCATCTCAGCCAGCACTTGGTAAAAGCAGCCCCAGCCTCAGAGACTCTGCTCACTTCTCAGATCTGAATTTTGACTGAGAGTACTTAGAAAAGGGAGGAGCTCTGATCTTCAAACTTCTTTTCAACTGCTGCTGTAGATCTTCTTTCTGGGAATTTTTAATACTGATCTGCCCTGTTTACCCAGTCCCACCAGTCTGTACTGTGTGGTCTCCCCCTCCTGGTAAAAGGAGGCAGTTTTTAAAAAGCAGAACGCTGTGTTTGGTGCATTTGACAGAGGCTTCTGGTGCACAAGTCCCTGACATGTCAGCCATGGAGATTACGTAGTGCAAGTCAAGGCTGGATGGGCCATGCCTCACCTTTTTCTCCTGAATTCTAGTCATAAGTGGGAGTTCAGGCCAATTTTTCCTCCTCTCCTGGGGACCGTAATGCCAAGCTCAGCTGAAGAAGGAAAGAACATCAGCAGGGAGAGGCTAGGCTTGCTTGGGCTTTCTTTTGGATCCTTTTCCAGATCACCTTAGTGCAAATATTGGTGTCACCTGGCTAAGCCTGTCAGCTTAGCTGTCCCTGTGTGCTCCTTCCTCCCTGCAGATGGTTACACGGTGGATGACATTGTCTTCTTCTGGCAAGGGAATGACTCTGCTGTGACGGGGATGGAGGTGCTGGAGCTGCCCCAGTTCACCATCATCGAGCAGAGGCTGGTCAGCAGGGAAGTGGTCTTCACCACTGGTGAGTCTGGTGAAGGGATGCATGCAATAGGCAAACCTGCTGCTGGTCAATTGGGGTTTTTTTTCTTTTGGTTTGTTTTTTAAATTTTTTTTTCCTTTTGCCTACTTCTCTTCAAAGATTTTCAGGATCATTTTCTCTACTGCAATTGTCTCAGTTTCTTAGTAAAAACAATGACTGAGCTCAGAACCTCTTCAGAAGGTTCTTGGCCTTCATCTGGTTTTTATGTGGTTTACATGTGGGTCTCAAAGCTCAAGTAGGTGCAATAGTAAGGAGAAATGATATCCATTGAGAAGCAAGAGGGCCATGAAATGATGCAAACCCATCTGTACATGGCAATAAAAAGGTTTGGAGAGAATACCTGGGATGATTCAGACCTGCCAGCTGGAAAGTTGGAGGGGATTGGATTTCGGGTGCTGGTCTGAGGTGGAGTTCACTGCCAAAACAGCACAGCACACACCTGGAAAAAAAAAAAAAAGAAAAAAAAAGAAAAAGACTGGTGAAATATTGTGTTCAAGCCATACAAGTGGCACATAGAGATAAGAGAACAATGCCTCCTTTTCCCCAGTCTACACCCTTGGTAGTTTAAAACTGCTGTTTTCCTTGTAACTTTAGCTGCCAGCCAGGGTTGTACCCGTGTTTCAGGCTCCTGTGTTGCCTGAGGGACAGAGGTGGGGAGGAGGAACAACTTGGACTTTGTCTCACAGCAATGGAAGAGGCACTGCTTTGTCCCTGTCAAAATTCGCCTGCTCCAGTGGAAGGACTGTAAAACATACTTATTGTACTCACTATCCTCATTAGGTTTGCTAAAAGATTAAGAGGAAGTTGCAACAATTTCAAAATAATGAAAAAGAGACCTTCAGATTAACTAACAGTGTTCTATTTGCATATGAATTTGCCCAGTCCAACCATAACCCATTTTTAGAACAGCATGGGAAAAATATGATTCAGATCTTCATTGCTGTTTGGAGGCAGAGCTGGCACATGGAACGCTGGAAAATCATCTTGTGGCACCCAAATATAGGGTTAAAGTCTCCTGTGTAAGCCTCCATCATATTGGCTGGCACCATAATAGCAGTTCCAGCACTGAACAGCCATTCTCCCTTGATGGCTGATATAATAATGTGACTTATGTAGAGTTTCCTTTCTTCTCAATACTCTGGGACAACCAAGCAGATTCTGAAGAGACCCCTTGCAAAAACTGACCGGTCTGCAAAACCAGCTGCAGAAAACAGAATATTTCTCATTATTCCTGCCTCTTGAGAAATTTTCCAAATAAAATTTCAATTCCTAACTTAAGCTCTTAGGACAAATACAGCCCTGCCCTCCTCTCAAACCACATCCTCCTTGAATGTCTCCTTGGCACAGGTTCGTATCTGCGCTTATCCCTGAGTTTCCGGATTAAGAGGAACATTGGTTACTTCATCCTGCAGACCTACATGCCATCCATCCTCATCACCATCCTGTCCTGGGTCTCCTTCTGGATCAATTATGATGCTTCTGCTGCACGAGTGGCACTGGGTATGGACCTTTTTGTTATATTTTCAAGATGTTTTCTTCAGGGAGATCAGCTGTAACAAAGAAAATCCCTTTTCTTTAAGAGACAGCAATTAAACAAATCTGTCAAAGTTGTCATCCCCAATGGACATACCTTTTTTTTTTTCTTCTGAGAAAAGCTTTAAGTTTTCAGTCAGAAGAGTTACAATTTTGGGGTTTTTTGTTGTTGTTGCTGTTTATTAGTACTTCCCAAGCTGCCATTCTGTTTTATTTGAATCAGGGATATTCCTACCAAAAAATTTCTGGCTGTGAGTTTAAACTCTCTAAACAAAAGTGCAGCTGATTCTCAGGTATGGGGGACCCTGACACACCATGAGTTCCTCTGCTCTGGTTTGCACTGGTTTTCTTGAGAAGAGAAGTCTGGGCACCTCTCTGTCAACAGGAGTGGTCAGTTGGGTGATCAGTGCTGAGGCTGGATGGCCAAAAAGTTGAATGGGAATGGTTAAAAGATGAAAGGAATAAAGGAAAGGGCACTACACATTTTTCTGATAGCTCATGGCCCATACAGATACTCTCTGCAGATGAAGACCTTCGTGGCCAAGGCAAATGTGGGGCAGCAATTGAAGTCCAACATCTTTGGCACGTGCTCCCCTATATAGGAATGTTTTCCCATAAGAGGGGAAAAGTGAGGTCTTTTAGGCAACAGAAGGGAAGTGGGGGTGGAAGGCAGATGAGGGTTTTGAAGGAGGAACAGGAGAAAGGGGGGGTGGCTGGCATAGGAGAATGGGCTGTGCCACACGAGGGAAAGCTCAGAGGCAACAGGAGAGGTAAGGAGGGAGCAGGGTTGGATCTGTGGGGGGACAAGGCTCAGAGAGGCAATGCAGCTCGGGTAGAGGCTGGGTCTTACAGCAAAGCTTGGGGTCTTCAAGTAGCTTGAGGAGAAAGTTTGAGAAGACTCAGAGGAGGGATGGGGTGTACAAAGGTATAAAAGAGGTGATTTGGCTCTGTCTGCTTGGAGAGGCTGGAGCAGGGAGATGGGGAGGGAAGAAGAACTTGGTAAATTAAAAGGGTAAGTTGCAGTGACAGGAGTGTAATCAGAGAGAGAAGAAAAAGAGACCATGGCAGACATTGTGAAAGCACAAGCAGGAGGGTGGAGGTAAGATGCACAGCTGTTGAATTTCTGCTGACATCTGGACTCAAAGGAGAAGACAGAAGAACAACATTGTAGATCAGAACTGCAACAGCTCTCCCTAAAGTATTCCTGACAGCTCTCGACCTAACTTATCCATAAAAAGCTCAAAAAAAAAAAAAAAAAAAAAAAAAAAAAAAAAAAAAAAGAAGCTCCACAGCCTACTCTGGTCACTTTATCTCCAGATTTACCTGCTTACTCTGTCAAAGGGCTCCTCTTCGCCTCTGCCCTAAGTCTCCTTTGCAATTTGTCCACTTCTTAATGGAGACGTGGAAAACATTCTATTCTTCCTTTCTTTGCCTCAGATTTCTGTATATTTAGACTACTGCCTAACTATAGACCATATCTGTGTATATAAATATATGGGGTTTTTGTTTACCCAGCTGAAGGCTAATAGTTCTTTTATCAGGAATGACACTTAGAGACCCAGCGAGGGTGAAGGGGGAACAGGGCAAGCAGAGGTCCAGGGTGCAGAGAGAGCCGTCACTGTAGAGGTGGGGCTGAAATCACAGGAGCAAATTAAGGTCATTAGAGCTGCCAACAGAAAGATGAGGAGGAAAAAGGAGAACTGAAGATCAGCAAGGTAGTAAAAACAGATAGAGAAGCAGGAAAAGAAGATTAGGTTGAAGGGGAAGAATTACCACCCCCAAGAGGAATGTGAGGGCTCATTCCATGTTTTTGGAGCTACCAGAAGTCTGTCAAAGAGGCAGGTCTGAGGCCACTCTGACAGTCCAGAGATGAGTCTGAGAAGAAGCTGAAGAAGAAGATTGAAGCTCTGAGAGTAATCATAGTGAATCAGGCTTTTGGAACTGAGTGGATGGGGACAAAAGTGTTCACAAAATGCTTATTTGAGATGCAAGAAATGTGAGGAGGCCTAAAAAGGGGAGTGTGAGAACCATGGGAGGAATGTGTACAAGTGATAATTGATGTAATGAATGGTAAAGCTGGTGAGAGGAAGGTGGGAATTGATGGGGTCAAGGACAGAAGCCTACGAGGCAGGCAAAAAAAAGAGTGCCATGAAAAGGAAATCTCTTCTCTCTTTCTCCAATTCATGGCATTGGAAAGAAACAGCAGCTTATAAACTCATGCCAAGGATGCTGAGGCATTCAGTAGCACACAGTGAAGCCTGATGAGTTTGTGAAGAAGAAAAAAGGGAGGAGAAGAGGGTAAAAAAGACAACAAAACTGAATGTTCCCTACCACACAGAGTAAGAGGGAAGACCGGGGCACTTAAAAGAAACAGGGTCCAGAGGATGATGCTGATTCCCATCATGCTGATGATACTCAGCTTTGACACTTTCTCCAACTGTTTGCTGCTGCCTCATTTTCTGCAGCGATTTGTAGTGGGCATGTGGGCTTAGAATAATGACAGCTTCCTTCCCAGCCACACTGCTCCCATCCCTCCTGAGGCTGCCCAGGTGGAAGGAGGGATGTGGGAGCGGAGAACGGCATTTCAGGAAACCATCCCCCATGGGTAACAGAGCACCTGCCCTCTCCTCACAGGGGTCACCACGGTGCTTACCATGACAACCATCAACACCCACCTGCGGGAGACTCTCCCCAAGATCCCCTACGTCAAGGCTATTGATGTTTATCTCATGGGCTGCTTCGTCTTCGTGTTCCTGGCACTCCTGGAATATGCTTTCGTCAACTACATTTTCTTCGGGCGAGGGCCCCGGCAGCAGAAGAAGCAGAGCGAGCGCATCAGCAAGGCCAACAACGAGCGCCACCGCTACGAGGAGAAGAGGGTGAGAGAGCAGGTTTGTCCTCTCCTTTTGTTGTGGCAGGAGAAGTCAGGCTCTCCACTGGGTGAGCTGCAGAGCAACTTTTGTGCTCCTCTTGAGAGGTGAACCCCAGCTTCCCTTGTCTGGTGATTACTGGGAATTTTTCCTCCTTGGTCGTCCTCATCTCATAAGAACGCTCCTCCTTTGTAGGGCAGGGGTAGCCAAAAGTCTCTCTGTGGCTTTGGGTCCTCCTGTGTTGGCAGAATCACACTACCCCCACTAAAATATTTGCTGCAAGCACAGGTGGCTGCTCCTTCTACTGCAGCAGCAGAGGACAACCCTCAAATGCAGCATGTTCAGAGCTCACAAATGACCCCATCAGGGGTATTGTCACCAAACTCTGGGGAAGGAAATAAACTCTCTAACATCATTTAAGTGTTTAAATAAGTATTATTGAGTCAGGCACTACTTTATTCTGGCCAGGATGTGCAGTGGGAATAATTCCAACCATAGGTGATTCTTTACCAGAGTTTTCACATTTTTATATATTAAAGAAACCAAAGAAATTCTCATTTGTTGATTCTGCATTACTTTCTGCATTAAATTCTTAGTATTTGATCTTATGTTGGTTATCAATCCCTTCAGCTTCAATGCTATTTTTTGGTAGCTTTTCTTTGGCTTTCTTATCAATCTTTTCCCAGACTGGAAACCTACCAGGGCTTAATATCTGTTAATGTCTCTTTATCTCCTCTGTATCTTCTGGCTACTTCTAACCTGTAGATCTTAAGCTCTCACAGTCTAGGAATCTTCTTTTTTGTTGATGGAGGCGTCACCTGGTGAAATTCAAACCCTCAGTGAACAGAGTCTTTCAAAGAGAAACCTCAATTTCCATCCCCTTTGGCAAAGGCGAACCAACCCATGACTAAAATGACTTTAAAGAAGTATAAGCTATGTCGTTTCCAACAGTACCGTTACCCAGAAATCTGTTCAGGATCACCCCTAATGGTGCACAGGACACCCCAGTACCTCTGTGTCTGTGTTCCCCGTTCCAGGTTGACCCTTACGGTAACATCCTCCTCAGCACGCTGGAGATGAACAACGAGCTGCTGGCCACGGACATGATGAGCAGCGTGGGCGACTCTCGAAACTCTGTCATGTCCTTCGAAGGCTCGGGAATCCAGTTCCGCAAGCCGCTGGCCTCTCGGGATGGCTTTGGCCACCACCCGACCCTGGACCGCCACGTCCCGCTGACCCACCACGCCGCCGCCCGCAACCGCGCCAACTGCCGCCTGCGCCGGCGGTCGTCCAAGCTGAAGCTCAAAATCCCAGACCTGACAGACGTCAGCACCATTGACAAGTGGTCACGGATCATTTTTCCAATCACTTTTGGATTCTTCAACCTTGTTTACTGGTTGTACTATGTAAATTGATGCCTGCGGCCTCCGAGAGAGATAATAGGGACAGACACTCAGACAATGACAACACAGGAGTGTTGCGGTCTTTTGGGTTTGGGTTTTACTCTTTACTATCATTGTCATTTATTCCTATGGTTCATTAGATTTATTCTAAGCTTACTCTTCTCTTTTCAGCACATGTAGAACCACGGAGTGTGGGGTGGGGTAAAGGGAGAGAAAGGTACGGGTGGGGGTTTGGTTTCAGGGAGGGATGTGTTTGTCTTGATTTTGGTTTCCTGCTGAAGGACTTAAAACCATTGTAAAAAAAAAAAAAAAAAAAAAAAAAAAAAAAAAAACCCCAAAAAAAAAAAAACAAAAAAAAAA